>JBAMNC010001804.1:0-405748 GCA_037902135.1 Cetoscarus ocellatus | reverse complement strand
CACACATATCAGTCATTTAATCTGACGACAAATCGCCTGAGGTGTATCTGACAGTAACAGAGTAACAGTATCAGACTTGAAGGCCTGCAGGATTACCCAGAGTACGAGCCGAGAGGCAACAAGAGCGCTCTAAGTGTCCACCTGATCCTCCACTCACACTCACACAGAAACACACAACGATCACTGAAACAGCAACACCTGTAATTAGCTATTCTGGCATCAGGGGGAGACCACCAAGGGTCAGGTATGTTTGAGTGTGAACAGTGAGAATGCAGAAATTTGGGAGGGGTGATAAGATTACTTTACAGATGCTACCACTTCAATTTTCCCCTCCCAGCCAAATGCCAGCCGAGTTTCATCCAGTTATCAGCCAATACCAGCCTAAACAGGGATTTTTTTGTTTTTGTACTCAGTTTCTGTACATCATGGCATTTTCCTTGCTAAGCAAATTTTCATTTATATAGTCCAGGGTTGGGCAACTTAGATTACCAAAAGGGCCGCTCACATTTTTTTTTTAGTGTCTGAGGGCCACACTGTTCCGTAGTTGGGCACTCACAATGAAGAAAAAGAAAAAACAAAAACTAGCAAATATAAGGCTTCAAAAAGGATTATTCCAACATATATATATATTTTAACTCAAACACAAAAAAAACTCATGATTTAATGGACATGACACAAAACTAACGCCAATTTAAGCCTCTTTTCAGTGCAATAAAATTATGAATGTTGTGGTTTTTAAACAAATTGAGTTGGACCTCCATTTTGACGTCCATCTGACTTTATTCTTCGCCTTTTCTCTCGTTGCCATGGCTACTTTTGCTTCCTGCTTCAGCCAGCTTGCTCCCTGATTGACTTTGCTCTGGTCCATGTGACAAAAACACAGAGGGCGTGCTAGTGCACTCCACACACATCAGGACTTCTGGTCATAAATAATGAAAATATTGAATATTTACAATTTAAGTCAGGGCGGCCCTGATCCTCTTCTGAGAGGTTAAAGTGACTCCTAACACCTCACGCCACAGGGTAATCAGGTAAGAACAGTTGTTTGGTGTCCATATGTTGCATTGACTTTGTTGTTTTTGTTGTTGTTTTTTTTTTAAAGAAAAGACCTCCAGATAGTCAGGCTTTTGCTGAGTTTGATCTGAAGTGGAGATCCGAGCCAAAAGTCAACCGATTGTTGGGTTGTGTGTTCCACAGCATATCGGATATCGGCAAAAATCCAACATCGTGCATCCCTAGCATTTACCCACCACTTTGTTTCAGGCCTTTACCTGAAAAGGCTTCCAGGTAAGCCAGTGCTAATGTTAGTGATAGCTTTGTACTGAAGTTAACGTCATTCATATCACATGTTCAAATATTCTTGGATAGCATGTAAGTTTTTGACTAATATCATAAAAAACACGTGTCCAGATATCCAGAGTAAACAAAGAAGAAGCTCCAGACATGATATCATTTACACTGAACAAGACAAAGAAACCTAAATACAAACTTCAGCACTGTGTGATTCAACATTACCCTCCCATCTATTCCACACAAGGAGCTTTTTGTTCTCAGGCTCACCCATACTGTATAAAAGAAGAGGGTTAGACTGTGAAGAGAGAAAGATGAGACATACGAGGAGACTGCCAAGCTCCTCGCACCTCCTCATTGCCCCCGAGCGTGGATTTAGACGTCCGTTATTGTGCAAGCGTTTCGCGTGTTTATTGTCCCGCTCAGAATCCATTCAGTCTTGTTGTGAGGTATTACTCAACAGATTTCTTCATTACAGCTGCAGTTTAACCATGAAGAGGGTATGCAAAAAAAAAAAAAAAAAAGACACAGAGAGGGGATGCTAACATGGAGCTGCAGCTAGCTTAGCCCTAAAGGTGCAGGCATGTTCCGACTGTTTGCTCTTAATCCCAATAAAGTCGGGACACTCCTCTGTGGTTATGTACTTACAGCTGACTAGTGTTAGCATAAGCCAGTTGTATTCATATGTAAACAGTGTGATTATATCCTGGTTAAGATCATTTTTGAGTCTGCAGGGAGAGAACATTCAGTGAAATGAATAAAACCAATCAAACTGATGAGTAAATTCATCCTCAGGGTGAAATTTGCTGCAAGAGCTGCATCAGCAAACTGACAGGAGTGAGTGCACAAGTCCATCCAAACTTAGATTTGATGTGAAGTCGGGAAAGATCACTTCAGAGAGAGCAAACTCAGCAAGAAAGAGATGATATCAACTTAAATGAGCTTTTGGTTGCAACATTATTAATACAATGAATATAGAAGATAGTGGTGCATTAAGTTGTACTTTCACCTCACCATAAACATACTTGTTAGGTTAACTAGTCTTAATTGCCTGTAGTTGTGAGTGTGTTTGTGTGAATGGTTATTTGTCTCTTTGTGTCAGCCCTGTGATCTTCAGTTGTCCGGTCCAGGGATGTGACCCTGAAAGAGACAACCAGCCTAGATCACGGACGACACACTGAGACAAATGGAGTATTTATTGCTGCACTCACCACAGGTGTGTGCAGGTGAGAGCATGTAGTGTTTTTCTCCAGTCTTCAGACACAAAATATGTGTCCCTGCTAATCGCCATTAGCCATTTTCTAAACCGTATGCTAAACTAGCAGCACATACTGATTTTCCAAAATGTAGTATGAAGTATGTAAACACCGTGAAGTCTGCAGTACAACAAAAATAACTGGATGTCATAGTTCAGTAATAAAAAAACAGGGTCAGGGGTTAGAATGGCAAAGAAACAGCTTTAGCAATGTTAGCATTAGCATTGATTCTGTTACATTTATATAACAATAAAGCAAATAAATCTCAGTAAATTCATGTTTTGTTAGTTGTTACATGGATGTTAAATATTTCTTATGTAAGTGCTCAGTGTTGAAAATCATGAAGAATCAAATCAGTCACTTGTTAGACTTCTTTTAGTCAGACGTTAATAATGCTAGCTGTTAGCTAAGCTACCGTTAACTTTTATTTTCAAGACCAGAAACAGAAATCAGCTAAAATTCTGGGTTGTGGGGGGGAAATCAAACAGCTTAATTTGAGTCATTAAAAGAAACAGGAATATTTACATGTGTTTAATAGAGTTTGTATCTTGTAGAAATGGTTGCTCCTATCTGAACTGTAGCACAGTAGGTGCACCCGCAGAAAAAAAAAAGAAAAAACGAGTTAGCTCAGCTGGGTGTAGCATAGTGCAAAATAACAGCCATTGGGCAATCAAACTACAAAATAACATCATATACAGAAGGCAGTGTGCTGTATATACTGCATAGTAGATGTAGTATGTAGCATGTGGTTTTGAAAAACAGCCATAGACTGAGAGACCTTGGATGAAGCCAGTGTTTTCATGCGCACAGACATATTTCTTGAAACAGTGCCGTCTTTCAGGAGAATGTTTGAAAAACTCAAATTAAGAGAGACTACATGTTCACATCCGTTGGTTGTAAAGGAGATTAAGTCAGGAGAGGCAGCTCTCATTGGTCTGTTGTGGGCTTACCAGATGCGGTCTAAAAAATAAAAGCTTCTTTTTTGCTTGTCTATGTTATGATGCTGGTACATAAGCTTCCCTTGACCATGGTTTATTAAAAAAAAAAGTTTAATTAGAATTATTTGCACGAAAAACATCACATCTCATCACAGTTTGTACATTTGCCTTTAACCATGCTTACGTATATTTGTCACCCCTACCTGGTCCCCAATGCCCTGCACTGAACAAGGTCTTTTACAAATACGGTGGTGGATCTACCTGATTTACATGGTGTTAACTGGTCACCATCACTGTAAAAGTATTTTAGACGTCAGCCCTCATAGACCCATTTCCTACCAGATGGTCAAACTGATAGTCTAAGATGTGCTAATTCAAAAGCTTAATTTAGTTTGCTGAACTTTAAAGTGTCAACTGTGGCTGTAGCATGACTTCATATAGTTCGAAAGCAGTTTAACCAATGAACTCTGACACTTAAAGCAAGAAGCAGAGAGCCGAAAACAGACTGTTAACAGAAAATATGTTAAATCTGTCTCTGTGGCTGAGAACAGAGAACACAAAGTGAAAAAATATTGGTTGAAAAAGTCTTCTCTGACACTTTTGCGGTCTCATTTGTTAAATTCTCAGAGCTTAATCACCGCCCACCTCTGAGAAGACGATGGCATCACCACCAGACGATAATCTTTAAGCGGAGATGACAGACAGATCAAAAGTAGTTCAGGGGGAAAGTGGTTGTGCAGGATGAGGGGAGACAGACAGATGGCTGCCTGTAATTTCAACAATAATTTGTCAGACGGAGGGATTCACCCCTGGAGCCGAGCCAAGCCTGCGTATTTTACAATCACAGGAGGCCTATCATTAAATCTTTATTAATTCGAATAAAACCTGGCACGAGTGAGGGGTGAGTCAGACCTCCCACACACTTAAAGACACACAGATATATTCACACCGTCTGATGGTTTGATGCCAAAAGTTCATCCAAATATGACTCAATTTGGGTGAATTATACAAGGATTATTTTTATATTTGTGCACTCTTCTCACTATAGCATGCACATCTTTATTTAAAGCATGTGCTCCATCCTGCTTGATTATTAAATTATGATAATACTTTAAGTTTCATAAACAAAAAGTAGTTTAAAAGGTAATAGTGCCAAATAAACATGATGTCAGTATTAATTAAAATAATCAGAATTTGGATTTTTGCCCTAATTGATCAGCCTTTGTTAATGCTAACATATGTTAAACATGTATTGCTATTTTTAAATATTTTTGAAAATCTTGAAAATGAAGAATATTTAAGTTCAACCAACATGTTTATCATTTTTTGGAGTTTGCACAAATATTCTTCTTTTTACATTCAAATGTTAAGTTTGTTTGTTTGATTAGCTCACCATCATCTCTTGCCTCATTCAGTGGACTTGAAAAGTGTTGAATAATCAGAAAACATGACTTACAAAAAAGAAAAACACAATTATTTTAATCAACAATCAGTTACTTCACTTAATAAAATGCTAACTAATGTGTACCAAATCTCATTGTAAAAATTGTTAATTTAAGTCTGCACAGATAAAGTACAACTTTAACTTCAGGCTATTTAAGCTGTGGCCAAATCAATCGACTGCCTAGCTTCAAAATGATTAAACTTCAATAAATACAAAAACCAGGTGTCAAAATCCTTAAAAAATGATCAAACCAGAGGAAAAATATTCATTCACTTTCAAGCGAAAATCATGTGAACACATTGAGCTTAATTAGCCATTTTTCAGATGATCTTTTGTATGGCATTTTAACAATGATTCCAACAGAGAAAAAAAGGTAGGCACAAAAATGTCCATTTATTGGGTGTTTACAGCCAAACAAACATTTATGAACGTATGAAACTCACCTCTTATTTCTGACAGTTTTAGCAATACTTTAAAGGGAAACTTTTAGGGGAAATGTCGAACGACTGAAGTACATCAATGCCAGTTTGTCCGTTAGTGCTTAACCATGTATGTTTGCTCGGTAATAATGACAGCAAACATTAAACTGTGTTCATTTTACTGCTGATTAAACATCTATTTTCATATCCAGCGTCAGAGGTACGTAGACAAACTTTCAACGGCGATAAAATCAGTTATAAGTGGTTGTTGGCTGCTGATTTGTAAACACTCCTCACTGACTCTTGTCACACCGAGTACACTCAGAGGAAGGTGTCATGTTTTAACCACAAATTCAAATGAACCCTCAGAGAGTGTGAGCTTCATGACACCTGAAATAGTGTCAAAATATTAGAGATGGGCAAAAAACTGATTAATGTCAGATTAAAAATGTAAAAATCAGTATGTAAAAAGACGTTTGCCACCTGAAAATGCTCTACTCATACTGTTCGTCTGCTCGGGCAGTTGTAACCTGTGCATGCGGGTACTAGCTAGTTGTGCTAGTAATGTTTGATTGTTAGCTTGTTGTGTCCTGTGTTTAAAGCTCACTGTTTCGCTTGTTCACTTGTTGTGTCACCTGTTAGCCCATTAGCTAGTGAGTTCATGACAAGCAGATAAACACCATTCTTTTGTCTGAAACAAAAAGAGATTTTAAGCTAACTAGCTTAGCTCAAACACTGAAGTCTTACAAGCAAATTGCCTACAAATTCCCTTAAAAGAGCTGTTCCAAAGACTTGACTTGTTAGCAAACGTCATGTCGCTAGCGCAAACCACCGCGGAAGAAGGTCAACAACTCCATGTCTCTGTTTATGAGCAGAAGAAGAAAATACGGTGACAGTAGAAGATAAAGTAACATAACGGTAAAAAAAAGAGTCAAAACAAGCACACAGGACTGATAACAGTTTACCTGATGACTGTAGGTAGAGGCATGCTAATGCTACCCATTGACTCCCAGTGTTTGACCTAAGCTAACTGGCGGTGGGTGAGCTTTGGCCGTCTCTTCCTTGTTTCTCGACGCACAGATGAAAAAATGGCATCTATCTGCTTGTCATGGACTCGGGAGTGAGGCAGGACACAAAAATTCAAAAAAAGTTAGCGTATCGCTTTAACTCTTTCTACAGTTAGTCAGGGAGCCATCTAGCATTGCCATACCCTACTACCATAGCGTTTCCCTCCACTTTAGATAAGTCAGTCTGCGATGAACAAGGCAAATTGACTGCGAAACCTAAATTTGGATGATTTCTGAACTTTGATGGCCAGCTATTAAACGCTGATGTGTTTATAAGGCATTAGTGATGGAGAGCATTGAGTCAGGCTCAGTGGGTCAGGGCCTTCGCTGTAGCTTCAGCACGGTGTAACTTTATATTTACATGAATCCATCTGAGTATCCATGTCTGTCTGTCTGTCTGTCTGTCTGTAAATGGCTGAGTGCCCACGCTGACTTCTGCAAGTCAATACTCTCAGCCTGTGTGAGTGTGTCTGCATGCCTGTGTAACAGAGACCCGGTTGGGCCTGAGTGGTTCTGATCCATCCGTGGACGCCGTTCGCATCCAGGGCTTCTCCATTCAGCTCCGAGTGTGTATATGTGAGTGTGTGTGTGTCCTGGCTGGAGGCTGGCAGCCGGTGAAGCCACGGCTGGCACCAGTCCACCCCCCACTCCCCTCTCTCTCCCCCCCTCCCCACGCTGTCTGAGAGCACAATGGGCGATCCGGTAAAACAATACAGGCCCAGGAACAAGGCCCTCCATAGAGCGAGTGACACACTATCCCTGAAAGAGGAACACTCCAAAACGCCAGGCGGCTGAAACAGAAATAGAAAGCTAATTTCTGCCCCTCCACCACTTTACTCTCTACCTGTTACTCCTTTCAGCGCCGGCAGGATTATTTTACTACAAATGAAAAACTACCACAAGGTATTTTTTTTCTCACACTGTAGTTACACCCTACACCAGGGGCGGTTTGAGTGATTTTGAGGCCCAAGGAAGGGTGCAAAACAAGGCCCCACCACATGTCCAGATTGATTTATGTAACTATAATTTCCTTGATTGAAAAAAATATATATTTAAGGCTTTTTACCTTAAATATATACCTCAATATCCACTTATCCCATGCAACAAAATCATTCTGTGAATATTTAGTCTGTGAATATTCATCCTGTGCAATACATTAAAAAAAAATTTCTGTGTCCTGTGCAATACAACAACATCTCTCTCTCTCTCTATTTATATGTATATATATGTACATATATATGTTTGTTTTCTATTTTATATCTTATATTCTTAATATTTATCCTTTTTACTATTTTATATTGTACATAGACTTGAATTTTATCTTGCATAGTTTTGAATAATTATCTGATTGCACTGAAGAAGGAGAAACTCTCCAATCTCATTGTACATTAAGTATAATAACAATAAGGGGCATTCTTTTTTATTCTATCTATTTTGAAGTGCATTAACACTTGGTAGGTTACTTTGTGCTTAATAAATCTAATTTCTGCTCTGAAACCAAATTGGATTTACTCAATTTGTGCAGAAAAACAGGCTGTGAACTAGAAAATAATCAGACTTTATCTAAAAATGAACATTACACTCATGCTTATAGCCTTGGCATACAGATGCTAAGTGTTTGCTGCTTGCTTGTTCACAAGGTCAACAGGTAGACTGCTTTAAGCGCCTGGCTGGAAAGGAACCATTTTGTAGAAAATCTTATTGTTACTTCCACCAAGGGGGTTCTGCTTTTGCTGGTGGTTTTTCAGTTTGTTTGTTTGTTGGTTTGTTTGTGAGTAAGGTAAATTAAAAAGTTTTCAGAGGGTTTATTTTAAAAGACTAACCGAGTCCTCACAAATCCATCTTTGTGGTTTGACCGTACAGACATAACACACAGGCTGTCTGTCCCAGTGTTATGTTTTTGGGGGCGTTTGTTTGGCCCGACTTAAAAATGATTAGATTTTGATGATGACCCCAAGTAACCACCATCAGGGAACGATAGTTTGTGCTCAATAACTGTCTAACTAATAATGATATCGACATGATTCTGAGTGCTAGGGTTGGGTTTTCAGGGTCATGAATCATAATGATGGTAACTTTATCATGGAACTATTCCTTATAGATGTAACAGAAATGTGTGAGCTACCTTGGTGGAGGTTTGTGCTCTCTGAGTGCTTTCTAGTTGCTCAATAAGTGAAGTAAATACTTGTTAAACAGTGAGTAACAGGAACAAACACACTCCCACAATAACCCGCATGCTTTAAAGCTGTGTACAGTAAACATGAAGACCCCTAAAGCTCACACACACACACACGCACACACAAACACAAAGAGCTCCTCACAGACACACAAACCCCGCTCTGACCCGGCCCCGCGGGTCTGACAGGTAAAGAAGAAGAGCTGAGCAACCTGTCGATGCAGGTCGGGAAACATTCCACGTGTCCCTGCACACACTCCTGAAGAAAGAGGGAGTGTGTGCAGAACACACGCTCGCACATCACAGAGAGCGAATCTGTGCTGTTAATCTCTTGTTTATTTATCGAGCACATCTCCTCTCGCTAACTCCAGTTATAAACCCAACATCCCGTTTTCTTCTTCTTCTGCTATCTCTGCTACTTTACGCCGCTGTCACCCAGCAGAAATCATGAATCTCAGTCCTCCAGAGCGAGAGCAGCCTTCAGACATGTAGTCCTAATCACAAATCTAACGTTTCCCTTGTTTGCAGATGGAATCTCTCCCATATTTATCAAACAACCCCCCCCACCACCACCACCACCGCCACCTCGGGGCTACCGGGGCGTATCAGAAATGACTGGCACATCGGCACATCTATCACACCTATCGCCGTCCCCATCACCCCCCCCGCCACACAGACAGACACACACCTCAGTTACATTACCACTTATGACACATTACACAGCTGATAAGATCCCGAGCGCCGATAACGTCACCTTGCCCCAGAAAAGGTCGACGAAATGTGTTGGGAAAAACTATCAAAGCACGCGCCCGGAGTTTTTAAAACATGCCAACATGTCAGAGAAGACTTGTTGGAGGGAAGAGGACTAATGGTTTTTCAACAACTGTACAAGAGGCTGATAAGATGATAAAAGTGTGGAGGAGGGGCGGCCTTATTTTCATCACTGAGCTGCAAAACAAAGAGAGGTTTTGCACTTTTAGATCATTTGAAGGGATTTTAATGGATAATCCAAACGTGCAGGTAAACAACAACCTGTGAGAAGTTTTACTCAAAAAATCAATTTGATTGCATGATCTTTAACTTCAACTTCAACTTTATGATCATCCCTTTGAAAATTTGTTTTGCAACAGGCACCAGTAAACCATTACATGATAAAACATACAGGCATTAGGACAATCAGGAAAATCCTGAGCACAAGTGAAAAAGAAAGAAACCACAAAAAGCCAGAGGCTAAAGAATCAGACATTCAGTCAGTAAAGTGCTGTGCTGTAGATAAAATAAACAGTATAATGATTTAGGAAAAGATCTCATTGCGATTTTTCTGGCATCTATTGCGATTTCAATTCGATTCATGATTTTCTTCCAATCAAGCTTCAGTGCAATATTCACTATGTTTACAGTATATACAACAGTAAGGAAATCAATGATGAAAAGCACATAACACATTATTCATCATTTAATATTAATGATAAATAATCTGTTTTCATTATTTAAGGGATGCTCCAACTTCTACTCCTAAACAGAAGCCTTGTGTTGTTGACCTGCTTACAGCACTTCCGTAAATGCAAATTACCTGCAAATTTGTAAAATAGTTGACACAACAGATCCTGGGTCAGTCAGAAGCGCTGCAAAAAATTCCAGCTTTGGCGATCACATGATTGCGTTGTCTGAAATTGCGATTACGATTTGAAAACGATAAATCTTTCAGGCCTAGTCGAGGTAAAGCAGATAAAAAGAGAATAGCAATATCCAGAAATAGTCAAGGATTACAGTCGTAAAATCAATTTTATCCACAATGTGCATATAACTGGTCAGGTCAATGAATTATGGTTGTCAATGGCAACCGGAATAAAAGAAGTGCTGGCACTTCTTGTCTTAGTTTGAGGTATCCAATAACGTCGACCAGAAGGGAGAAGATCAAATTCAGCAAACAGAGGCTGATCAGGGCAGTTCAGAATTCTTGGGTCCGACTCTGCTGTAGATATCCTGCAGCTGAGATTGCTGCTGTCTGATCACCTTGTTCGCTATTTTGACCAGATTCACAAGTCTGTTTTTGCTAGACAAAGCAAGACAACAGAACCAGGCAACCACGTGGTACGTGAGAAAACTTTCCATCAAACACTGGTAAGACAGAGACATTAGAGCCTTGCTCACCTTGAACGTGTTCATCTTTCTTAAGAAATAAAGTCTCTTCTGGATCTTATTACAAACATGTAACATTATACAAAATGCCTGTTACTGTGCATGCTCCTGCAGTCATTGGTGTACAAGATAAAAAGCTCTGGAGAAAGAACAGCCCTGTGAGGGAGTATAATTTTGGGGATAGCTGTACTCTTCCACAGGCACATTGCACGTTTGTCCAATATTTCTGCTTCTGCAAATCCTCTAAATGGCTCCTTCCTCAGTTCTCTACTACTTCAGAATCTACCGCTCAAGGTGCTGCTTCAACATCCTTTTTCGATGCCTTTTTCCAGTTTGCTGTAGTTTTTGCACATGAGGTCAGATGGTGTCATGATAAGGGTATCGGAGGCTGCCTTCGGGTTGCACTTTGGTTATGATGGGTCAAAGAGATATAATTCCTGTGTGAAACCATGGGCCTCAGTGACTTCTCTTTAAGTTACATCATGTAGATGCCTAATTATCGGCGCTTAAGCTGCAATATTTGCTCTTACATCTGGCCAAGGAGGTGTGAAAGAGGCACCAGGTTAGGAGTTAAATTTGTGTAATAGGAAGTAGGGCTGATACACCACTACAAAGCCTATTTCCAATGAAGTTGGGACGTTGTGTAAAATGTAAATATAAACAAAATACAATGATTTTCAGATCCTTTCCAGCCTATCTTCAATCGAATACACTACATTGACAAGATATTTAATGTTCAGACTGATAAATCTCACTGCTTTTTAGCAAACATTCACTCATTTTGAATTTGATGCCTGCAACAAGATCCAAAAAAGCTGGGACAGGGGCTTGTTTACCACTCAACACTCAATAAGCATTTTCAGAACTGAGGACACTAATTATTGAAGCTTTGTTGGTGGAATTCTTTCCTGCACTTGCTTTATGTAATATCTCAGTTGCTCAACAGTTTGGGGTCTGGACTGCAGGCAGGTAGGTTTGTCTGTTTGTTTGTTGGTTTGTTAGCAAGATTATGTAAAAACTACTAGATGGATTTTGCTGAAATTTTTGGGAGATGTTGGTAATGGCCCAACTTAGAAATGATTAGATTTTAGTGGTGATCTAGATAACCACCATTAGCAAACAATCATTTTTCTCAATAACTGTCTAACTAATAATGATATCAACATGATTCTGAGTCCTTCCTGAGTCAAGGAATCATATCATAATGGTAACTTTAGTATAGATGTAACAGCAATATGTGAACTACCTTGGTGGAGGTTTGGCTCTGCAAGTGCTTTCTAGTTTGATGATATTATGGACTGAAGAGAAGTGGGGCCTCACTTTTAGGCTTTTTTCACCTTTATTTGGTCTGTTTAGTAGTTGACGGTCTGCAGGACAAACTTATTTGGGACATTAATCATTTTCATGTCCTTTTAATCCGTTTGTCAGCGGAAAAAAATGACCACATCATCAATTTCAGGTACCACACCAAAAGTTTAGAGATTTTCTGATTATACCAACTATAAGCAGGTAGAGATCCCAGTGATTCCCAGCCCGGACCCCTATTTGACTTTTTTGAGTCATCAGGATCTCGTGATTGCAGTCAAGCTTCATGAGGATGTACAAAACACCTTCACTTCAACACTTCAACATTTCACTGCGCTTCAGTCTTCAATTCACCATGATTTTAGAGACATCTGTTAACTGATAGGTGACTGAGGCTGAATGTTTTCTCTCCTGCTGTCACTTCTCTGCATTCCCCCGCCTAAAGCGAGGCCCCATTAAATGAAGTCGCCGTCTTCTGCCCTCCTGTCAACGAGACTGAAGAGCCGAGCCAGTGCTGCAACGCAGCCGCTCATCTAATTGGAATATCTCTGTCTCACTTCTCCCATCACTCCTGACATGTTCCCGTGTGGGCAGAAGTGTTGAGGTGATGAGATGAGGAGGCCCCTGGGGGACGGGGAGCTGCTCTAACTCTTTACCTAGCCCCACCCCCCCTTCACTCCTCTGCCCAGCGGCGGGAGAGGGGGAGAAGATTGAGAGGAGAGAGCAACTCGAAAAAGAAAGTCAGCAGTGTCTGCGATCGAGGGAACAGCCGAGACAAAAGTTTAACTGTTCTGGGACGAGCCTCGGTCGGCCTCCATGTTTTCATGTTAAATCTTGTCTCGTGTGTTGCTCCACTTGAGGAATGTGAGGTGAAAGGAAGACTGTTAGAGCTCAGCGGGAGTGAGAAATAAAGCAATCAG
The DNA here is from genome assembly GCA_037902135.1 of Cetoscarus ocellatus. Taxonomy (NCBI): domain Eukaryota; kingdom Metazoa; phylum Chordata; class Actinopteri; order Labriformes; family Labridae; genus Cetoscarus; species Cetoscarus ocellatus. The sequence continues at coordinate 392,791 of JBAMNC010001804.1, read as the reverse complement.
CAATTCAATAATTAATAATCCATATGATGAGACAATTTTTCATTTTATTTTTAAGAATGAGGTGGAAAAGTTGACTCAACCTATGAATTTAATCTCAAAATTGCTTGTCTTTGAAAACTTTTCCTCTTTTTATCTCAAAACTTTTCTTACTTGTGCAGTGTAGACAATGTCGAAGTAAAAACACTCCAGCAAAATCCTGTATGTTGTGCATTTTGCTCAAAAACATCAAAAACATTTTGTAAACATTATTTTGATATTTTAAATGTCTAACTTTTAGCTGCTATTTATGAACCTTTAAAAGTGAGATCAGTCCCATCACATGGAGTTTCATAAAGCTGGACATAAAAACCACCATATTTTCATAACATGGAAGAGGATTAGGGCCACAGGAAAAACCTTTTAGAGGTTTTTAGAGGCAGTATTCTAGATTAAAGTCTTTTTCACAGAAAAAGTCAGAATTTTGAGAATGAAGACAGAATTTTTAGACTTTATTCTATCTCAGATTTCTGACTTTTTTCTCCGTAATAAAACAAAGCTCAATCTGCAAATAAATTTGTTATCCTCTTCTCTATGATAATATGTTGGGGGCCGGATGGCAAAGATGAATGCTTCTGCAAGTTTTTGGTGTTTTCACCCACCAACATCGAGCAGCAAGTGAGTTTTTGTCGAAAATTAAGCCACAGCTTTGACCACTCCTGCCTCTTTTCTGCCTTGATTACATTTTAATTTCTTTTTCATCAGCTTTACTGATCTTCCTCAGATGACAGAATAATGTCTTTGATTTTCAAGACATGCAAAAAAGTAGAAAGAATTGGTCAGGGAATTGTTAAGCAAAAATACTAATGATATCGATTCCTCGAAGGAGTTACCGATTTTCGAATGGAAATGGTTTTTGATTCCCATCCCTTGTCAGATGGGCTTAAAATAAACAATATTCTGACTGAGCATTAGACCTGACATCTCCTATTTTTTAGTCCACATCCACTCATGAGTGAAGTTACATCGTTTCAGCTCATTTTTAAGTGTATTGATGTATATTAATAACTCAACATATTTCCCCTCTCTTGTCTGAATATAAGTCAGATTTCATGATCTACCTCTCTTAAAGTTATACAGAGAACCTGATTGTACAATTACTCACAGTCACTCTCTCACACTTTGTCCTCACATGCCAAAAACCTGTCCTCATGCACTTAATTTCACCTCTCAGCGTGAATTATAGTGAGCGTGACTCACCTTTTTTCACGTACTCTGCACACGTGTGTGCTCAGATGCTCAGTGAGCTTGTATGTTTGTATGTTTGCGTGCTCTGGAGTGTGCTGCCGTTCGAGAACTTCACGGTTTTGAAATGGAAATGTTAATGTTGCGAGTAGCCCGCAGCGAAAAGGGAGAGAAATCAACCAATGGCTTCTCTCTTCTAATGAACAGGTACATTCCTTCATGCGGTTGAGAGTCTCACCCACACACACCTGGATGGAGTTTACCCAAGTGGCTTTTTGTTGCTCTCAAAACAGGAGCACTTGTAGAAATCTGGAGGCTCTAGCTCATATTCAATCAATCTTTATCAATCAATCTTTATTTGTATAGCGCCAGTTAAAAACAAGTACTATCCCAAGACACTTTACAGAGCAGGCCGAAGACAAACTCTTCATTTTACACATACAATACATATGAGATATATATATATATATATATATATATATATATATATATATATGTGTGTGTGTATATATATATATATATATATATATATATATATATATATATATATATATATATATATATATATATATATATATATATATATATCTATAAATGTGTACACATGCATCCATCCAGAGACAGGCAGAGACACAGGGACTGAAAGTAAGAATTAAGGTAGCTCACATATTGCTGTTACGTCTATAAGCAATACTTCCATGATAAAGTTAACATCATGATATGATTCCTTGATCCTGAAAACCCACAACCTAGCACTCAGAATCATATTGGTATCATTATTAGTTAGACAGTTACTGAAAATGAAAAACGATTGTTCGCTAATGGTGGTTATCCGGATCACCACCAAAATCTAATCATTTTTAAGTTGGGCCATTACCAACATCTCCTGAAAATTTCAGTAAAATATGTCCAGTAGTTTTTGCGTAATATTACCAACAAACAAACAAACAATCAAACATACACTGGCAAAAACAATAACCTCCTTGGCGGAGGTAATGATAGTGACAAACCCGTGGACCCCCAGATCATAAATCTGTCCTCATCACATTTGTCTCTGCTGAATATAGATTCAATCAATGAGTCTTTATTTGTATAGCACCACATTTGTCTTTGTTGAATATAAATTTATTAAAGGAAAGTCCCCTGAGATGTGGCATCTCATTTTCAAGAGGGTCCTCATGTCTGTATGGTTGTAAAGAAGTTACTATGGAAGTATAATCAATACAACCATGGATAGAGAGATCAATCTAATGTTAACATTAATATCAATAATGAATATAATCTGGAGAGGAGTGATGTTGATTAATATAACAGCATCTTGTTGAAGTGCCATTAAAATGGGTTTAACTGGTCTAAAAGTATGAATTTATGTTAAATGATGTTAATATCAGGTATTGTTATGATAATGAAATGGTTTTAAAGGAATTGCCTCACAGCTGTAATTGTACTTATTAAAGATTTGTAGGTCCGCAGCAGTAGGCAGTCTAACCCAAGGATACCAGGTGGCTTACAAGACAAGCCAATTGTGACCTTGTGACCTGAATTACAAATATTTTCTCTTACCTTAAAGTATTTGTAAGTCTTCTCTGTTATTATCAGTGAGTTGAAATTGTCTAGAGATGAAAACTAGAAAGACATTTTTCATTAACAACCTTCAATTTAGGACACAGGATAAAGAAAATATCCTGGATTAGGTTTTGGATATCATAAATTGCTCTTCTAAACACCTCAAACACTGCTTTTAACCCTATGAAGTAACAAAATAAGGTCACAATTTCACTGCAAGTCAATAAAAAGGCTTCAAAGTTTATGTGCCTGGAATAGCTAAGCAGCAGTTGCTATGATTGGTAAAATGGACTTGAGCTAGTAGAGCTTTAATTTAGGACATAAAGCATCATAATACCAGGTGTGTGAACTTAGAATTGGTGATTTTGAAGTTAAGTCTGTCAAGACAAGCCCTCATAAATCTGTCCGCCCTACAGTCTTTAGTTTCTTCAGATTTAACGACAGTTTCACTGGTTTTCAATCGGACAAGCAGCCATTCTTGTGTAACCTGACTCAGGCCCACACACCTGCACTCGCAAGACCCTCCCCTTTACACCTGTCTCCATGGCGGCAGAAGGCTGCTAATGATATGAGATGGCAGTGGCGATCGAGTTTTAACTACCGGCTGGTGGTCAGGGCAGTATGAACCTTACCGTGACCCCCTGCGGCCCCTCCGTAGCAGTTCACAGCTCCTAAGCGCGGGCCCCGGCCTCACCTTGAATGGAGCTTTAAATGAAGCCCATTATCCAGTTGCACAACCTCCCAATCTGAGGTCCCATTGGGGCTACCCCGAGGGGCCGGCGAGGGTGTCCATTATGGTTCTTCAGCCAGGAGTTCGAGGAGGAGGGAGGGCATCCATTACGGCTCTGGGGGATGTAATGTCCAGATGGCCAGGTGCTACGGAGGGGACCTGTCCCACCCTGCAACAATCACAGCTTTCATCCGAGGTCCATCTCAGGCCTCCACCGGCCCAAAGCTGGTGGTCACAGAGAGCTGGTCAAGCAGAGAGGGGAGAGGAAGAGGAGGAACATTCAGCCTCTGTTCTATGCTAATTGAGCATATTCACACGGAGGCCATTTTCCTGCCGTCACACTGTTGTTTTGTTTTTCTGCTGTTTACACTGCACAGGTAAAGGTGGTCTGTGTGTGTGGGATGGCAGAGGCACCGAGGTTGGTCACTAGTGATCCATAATCCACTGATAAATGTAGGGATGCACAATATTGGATTTTTGCTGATATCCAACATGCTGATATTTTTTAATTCATTATCGCCAATACTGATATTTCTGGTCAAGAGCACAAGCTCTGTACATAACAAAAATGGACTTGTTTCTTTCACTGTTACAGTATATTTTTGTGAGGAACAGATGTAAAACAAGAAAAACAGCATTTAACTCTTGCAAAAATGAAACCCTTGATTTTTAAATGTACCCACGCGGTGATGAGAAGGTGCATCCATATCGCAGTTTTGTAATTTACCAATATTCTAGCTGATATATGGCAGGTATGTGTGGCCGATATATTGGCTGTAAATATCTGCAAATATGTCAATATTGGCTGATACCGATACTTAATTTTTTAGGCTGATATCGGCCGATACCGATATCAAACTGATAATATCATGCATCCATAGATAAATGTTTCCAAAAGTTGTTAGTTAATCAGGTTTGTTATAATTTATACATGTACATTCATCTGACATTTTACCTCATAATCCCACTTAATCCCCTCATCCATGATGCAAACATTGTATTATTTTAAGTGTAAGAAGTATAAAACAACAATACTGTAAGCCAGACAGCTGTGATATTACCTCGCTTATTGTAGCTAGCTGCAGTACGAAAGTTTGCTGATGTGATTTAGCTGTCGTTACTTTGTTTTACTGTAAAACATTGTTTTTTTGATATATAACCTTTTGTCCTTTATTTCACAAAAGTCAAATATCCTGGCTATTTAAGAACAAAAAAGCAAGCTAAACGATTTAAGCTAGCTAACTGTAACATAAGCTGGCCAACAAATATGCCTGTTAATATGTGTTGGCTTATAACCTGTAATTACTGCACCTCCGCTAAGGAAGTTTGTTGCTTTTTGCTGTAATTTTTTTTATAATGATACCAATTATCTCCTACAATATAAGCATAACATTTATGAATTTTATGTTTTTCATCGACCACAAGCACAAGACTCTAGACTGTTAGATCTTGAAGTGAGTTTTGTCTGAAGTCTTAAGAAAATATATCTATCAGATATTTCACCACTAAAGACTAACAAATGTTTCTGATGACTTGATGATTATTCCATAAACACATTTACAAACTAAATAACTATACTAATGTAATCATATGTTGCACTGATTTATTAATATTTTCATACTAAACGTCATAAATTATTTTAGAAGTGACTTCAAAGATCTTGTGTAAGTCTCAATTCTAGATATCAATACTCCCGTTCCTAGCCGACTGTTAGCTAGGTGAGAACTGTTCCAGTTAGCAGTAGCATTGCTCACCATGGTCATCATCTAGTAGTTGGGAGATTATGTTAGCTTATCTGGCTTAGCTAGCGGTAATCTGCTTTTTAGAAATGTTGTCTCTCCTTAAATTGCGGCTCTATTGGAGCAAAAACAATGTTTTTAGGTATGCTGGCGCTACTGTTTGATAATACAAATACTTTATCTGGAATGCAGTCCGACAAAACGTCAGGGTCTAAGATCCCCTGTTACATCAGAAGAAAATGGCCGCCCTGTGATTTTGGTTAATGCAAAGTCATCGCTTGAAGCTAAGGCATCTTTGAAAATAATTAGCCTCATGACAAGTTCATCCAAATTGAGAAGAAAGGAATCTACAGCTGTGTCAAAAGCACGTACGTGGGTATTTCAGAATCTTCCATCTGCAACAGGTCGGTGTGAGGCAAGAGTGACAGTTACGTAAATATAGGACTTGCTACATCATATGAACAGTCACCCCGCTCCTCTCTGAGACTGGAATTACCCGAAGCAGAGGCAGCAAAAAAAAAAATCTATTTTCGATTCAGTTGCTCAAGAGCTTGGCAAGTATAAAGCTATGCCACGCTCTCATTCCAACCCCCTCACCACTCATACATACATTCAGAAAACTCACACACTTCCCACCCACATGCACACAAATCCCACCCCGACACACACAGCCCCATTGTGAAGCCACAAAACAGAAACAACAAGCCGCTCAAAAAAAAAATAACACCCAGGGGACCCACAATTCACCGCTCAATCAATCCACCCGCCGTGCGAGCGGACGCGCACTTAAGGCGCATTTAAATGCGACAAATATGTTTTATGACAAATGAATGAAAAACACGCACTCGCACCGCAGAGAGAGTACTACACTGCATTGCCCTCGAGGGACAGGCCAGCAAGTGCACATATAGGATTACTAGAATTGACGCTTCAGTCTTTCCATTGTGAACGTGAAATCCAATGAGGGGCCTCTAAGTGGATGCACTCACACAGAGAACCTGTTCTGAGGCTGCTAATTAAATCTAAACAGGCGCTGACATTGATTTTGAGAGGCCATTATGCTCCCCTTATGGTCAAAGGAGCCTCACATGTTCCACAAGTGGTGTTTTCTCGAAAGCTAGAGTACCCGAGGGTCAACAGGTGGGATGTGGCTACAGCAAAATACACTCTAAGTGGGGAACAGATGAGGAAATAGGTGTCCTTATTTCCAAAATTACTTCAAAATCATGAAAAATGTGCTTGTTTTTTACTGAAACCCAGACTTGACAGAAAGAAAACAACATGAATTGCAAAGGAACCTAAAAATAGTTCAACCAAATGACCTAATACCCTCCCAAAAATGCTCCTTGAGTGGTCTTACTCACCTGTCAGTGTGTCAGCAATCCATCAGGTTTAACCATCAACTCCACTGTCAAAGATGAGTTGCAAAATACACATATGGGGCCAAAATTGGGCAATGCTCTGCCAGAAAGACACTAAAACTATTCAAGTAAGGGTGAGGCTTCAGGGCTGAGTGTAATGTTGAAAAATTAGGACAAATTCAGGCTTGCATGGACACAGCAATGAGTTATGGCCATTAAATTCTTTCAGCCTCATTACAGAAACTCTATAAAAACATTTCATTCACACCTGAAAAAGTACATTTAGGGTTGGATTCAAATTTATTGTCATTACACATGCACAGGTACAGAGAAACGAAAAGTTGTTTAGCATCCAATCCAGAAGCGCAATGTTTCATACTGTTATATACATAAAGTGCATGATTATATATCTATATGTATTTACAGGAAGAAAAATAAAACAAGAGATTATAGCTATGTTATAACAGCCTGAAGACAATGGTTCAAAATATACTGTCAATATCCAGATATACTAGGTATCGTGAATAGATATGGAGTTCTGTTAATCACTGTACAGATTTACATATTGTGTGGATAAGTATGAATATAGACTAAATATACAGATGTACCCATATTATATAGATAAATATGAATAAATAGAATGTACAGATATACAATACAGAAGTATATACACATTAGTGGATGTGTGTGTGTAAAGAGTTTAGAAGGGAGATAGCTCTGGAAAAAATAACTGTTCCTTAGTCTGCTGGTTTTGGTCCTGAGGCACCTGAAGCCCCTGCCGGAGGGCAAAAGGTCACACAATCCATGAGCGTGGTGTGAGGGGTCCTAAAGGATGCTGTGAGCATGACGCAGGACCATACATGCAAAAAGTGATTTTTATTGATATGATCGCCATTATCAATCCTGCTTTTTAATCAAATCCTTTAATTCCATTCATGATTCCTGTGGATTTTCTGTATGAAACAGTAGACCTAGAACAGGAGAGTCCAACCCTTTTTTTTTTTTTTTTTTACCAAGGCCCACTTACATAAACAGGGCCGAGGTGCAGGTTGCTGTATGGGCCTAGCCCTCTCTTTTGAGGTTCTTACTAGTGCATGGGTTCGGCTCTTGCCTGTCGCCCATTAAACGACATCAAACAAAGGGAGCAATAGAAGCCTGTTGATATTCAGTACAGATGATTTTTACATTAATCCAATGGTCTGTTCAATATTTCACAGGGAAACAGTCCATAGAAAGTCTTTGGGAATAGGCAGAACCTTTCAAAAGCACATCAGGCCCGCATAGAATAAACTCTTGTAAACACATATCAGAAGTGGAGAAAAAATATCTTTTCTATGGAGACGGTTCTAGTGTTCTTTGTTTATCATTCAATAAAGAAATGTGGTCCAGATCGTGGACTAGCATCTATGCTAATCTCTGTAGGAGCAGTCACCTCCTGCTCTCGTCTCACTCGTAGCTTCCACCTCTTCCTGCTTTAAAGGATGCTGATTGGGAGATGGATCTGCCTGATTACAGATACTGAATCAGACTGATCCAGCTAATATGCAAGGTTATCTCTGACATGGCAATTGCCAATCATAGTGTAGAATTTTGGACCGGCATCTGGGGTGGCCAAGATACAAACTGCGCCCCTTGGCATGATACTTTAATATAACCATAATGAATTAGTTAAGAAAAATTCAACCTAAGAGTGCATTGCTTCAGAAATAAGGTACTCGGGTTAAAAAGAAAACATCTTTTTTAATGAGGCAGCAAACATGTTTATTCTGGTGTCAAAACCAACATTTTAGTATGTTTGTTAATGGGACTTGAAAGCTTTTGATGTCAGCCTCAAGTGGACACTTGAGGAACTGCAGTTATTGAGACTTATTTTATTATTGGCTTTGTTCTCAGCCTTGACGGTTGCCACTTGTGTAGAACTTAAATCAAACACAATAAAACAACTTGACAGCAACAAGTGTCCAACTATGTGAGATATCAATGTTTACATCCAGTCAGTTTCTATACTTTTAGTTTGCATGATGCAGGCGTGGGGAAGCCTGTCTGATGTTGACAATGTTCATGCTATTAGGATTTACTATTCCATGACCCAGAGTTTAAAAACTGAAAATAATGGAATTTTCTTTATTCTTAGCTTAAAATTTGTGTGATGGCAACATGATACCAAGAAGAAACATAGCTGAGATCAAACTCAGCAAAATTCTTGTTGAAGGTTGGAAAATTCCACTCTGACACTGGTTATTTCCAGAGAAAGAGTGATTGATTCTTCTTACTAATCCCATTTTGAAGCATATTGTATGTCTAGTTAAGTTTTCAAAAGAATCAGAAATCAGGCCTGTTGGACACATTAAAAATAATCCCTATGAGGAGAAGCAGTTTGGGGGATCTTTGGTCTTTTGCGAACACTATCAAACACGTGCTTGATGTCGCCAGTATTGCTCTTTTTGGTCACGGTTCATCACAGGTTTTAGTTTCATGTTCTGTCACAGAGAAGGAAGAAGAAAAGAGGGAGGGGTATAATCAGGATTTACAGGTAATGTAGAAATGTCTTCCCAAGTTCCCCGCAATTACCATAACATCTGACAGGATTCAGTTAAACTGTGGGCGAGCAGAGGTGGGCGTCTGAACCTGCTTTACAAGAAACAAAACAAAGAGAGGGAACAATGACAGAAGGAGAGGAAAGTTTTGACGAGAATTTAGAGGTAGACTCCAGAAGAGTATCTGCGTGACGTGTTGATATCCCACCCGTCTCACCCTTCAGCGGGGATACAGGCTGCGAGGCATTGACGTCCGGGTTAAGGAAAAGTTCAGATCAGTTTGTTTTCCTGCCTGACTAGCACGGAGCAAAGAACACACACGTGGCAGAGGGAATGCAGGGCTCGCCTTTACATTTCAACAGGAGTGAGCGTCGTGCGTCAGAAGACATTCTGTTCGAGCAGAGCATAATGGTGATCCATCTGTAAATAGTTTTTGCGAGACTGTTTGTATTGGACTTTGTGTTATTAGAGGAGCTAAGAAAACTCAGACAGTTCTGTTTGCACTGTTGAAATACAAAGTTGGTGGACTCAAACTGATCACACTTCCCTAAATGACACATCGCACCTGAAGTGCACTTGGTCTAAAAAAATACTCAGCAGAGTATTGAAAGCAGCAGATTTAAGCAGGCCACTAGCTTAATTGCTTGTTTTATTATTAATGATATCTTGCTTTTTTTTACTGTATGATTTTAGGACCTGGGTTATTTTCTGCAGACTTTCGACAGACTTGAAGTGTGTTTTAGTAACTGCAGATTGGTTCTCTACCTTCTCTGTCACAGTGATACCTTTTTAAGCACAAATACGAGCCTTATGGTCAAAATTCAGACTAGTCTAAATTTATTTTGTTTGTAGTAAAATCAATACATTAGCACCTCAATGGATTTTAAAGATGTATTTGAAACCTTAGTTAAAAAAAGAGAGAGTTTAAGCTAAATATTTTTTCGTACCACACATCTGGGGTTTTTATCATTTATTGTGACAAAATTGGTCTAAGTCACTCAATATGAACTATTCAGACTGTTGTGAGCTTAAAAAGTCCCGTTAGTCATTATCACTTCATGTTTCACAACCTAAGAGAAGGTAAAAGGTCTGAATAGTGACGCAAAAATATACATCGAGCTCAGCTCGACTCCAACCAACAGGATGTCAGCAGTGCTAGAAACATTAACATTTCAATAGCTTAAGCAGCTGGCTCACATAAACTTACTAAATTAGTTATAGTGGTTTAAAAAATTGTATGTGAACAACACAAAGACAGTAGCAACTAGCAAGCTTGATAAGCTCACTTGAACTCTAGCTATCTTAAATTTAAAATTCATTATCTTCACACTAGAAAATAATTTGCATACCATGATGTATAGAAATAAGCAGCAACTCGCTAAGAAATGTGCATACCAGAAAGCTTAAATTTCAAAGAATGGTGGTTACACTGAATAAAAATGCAACATGTACAGTAACACAGAGACAATGGAAGCAGCTAGCTAGCTTGAGATACTGGCTAGCACACTAGCTAGCTTAAATTTTAAAGACATGCAGTATATACTTTACTACTGTATTTGGTTATAGTATTAGTATGACTGCCAAACGACTGCAAACAGCCTTGACTTTCAGCCAGCTTTGGATCAGACAGATGTATGAATGTAACAAGCAGCATCTCTGACTGCCCGGCAAATCAGCCAATTGACTTAATATATATAATTCTTGGTCATTATATGTTAAAAATAGATGAGTTATTAAAAAGCACTCTTACTACAGTGTAAAACAGTAGAGGAATATGCTATCAATACCAAAATGCTTTTTGAACAAGGCTGCAAACACATTTCTCTTGCTGTAAAAATGGGCAAATTAACATGGTTGTCAATGGGACTGCGGGCTTTAGAGCAGGCCTCAAGTGGACACTTAAGGAACTGCAGTTTTTTCCCTTCGTTTCTCCATTGGCTTTGTTTTCTCTGTTTTTTATTATTTATTTATTTTTGTTTTTGTTTTTGTTTTTACTTGAACTCATCGCTTTGATAGAGAAAAAGTTTTTAACAGACAAATAGGAGTCATAGTGTTTACTAAGAGTGTAATTTTTTTTTTGTTTTGTTTGTTCTTAGTGAAATGTTGAAAAAAATCATCATTTGTGAATTAGAGGTTGCCAGTGCCAATAAAGGATATTATTGTTCAGTAGACAGATTTTTTTTTCTATTTTAGGTAGTACCATTTATAATTTAGCTAATGTGATACCTGATAACAAATGGAATGAAAAAATCTCCCCATATCTGAACTTTATTGACTTCTAATGACTTAAGAAGCCAAGGCATCTTCACATCACTGTACTTTTAGGTCTGATTAATCACCAAGCGTGAAAATTACAACAAACCAAACAACATCCATTACAGCCAGACAAAGCAAAGCAAAGAAAAAGCTTTTAAAAATGTCTGGCTCGTCTGAACTCTATTTATCCAACTCCTCGTGGTATGTGGGAGTTTTTCTCTTTACATTCTCAGGGCCGAACAATTACAGGGAACATTTTCATCTTGTTGGAATTTTTAAAAAATACCTCCGATGGTGAGAGGAGCACAGAATGGAGAAACATGTTGTGAAAGAAGAGCTGACGTTCATGAGAAGACCAAGGCTGGTGGAGTGATGGAGATGGATACGATAGAGGAGAGAGAGGAGGAAAATTATGAGGCCGAACAGAAAAAGATTGATGAGAGGCGTTGAGAGGTGTTTTCCTTTTCTGAAAAACTCACTCGCTGCCCTGCTCTTTCTCTTTCCTCCCTCAGGCTCATCTCTCTCTCCCTCTCTCTCTCTCTCTCTCCCTCTTGCGTGTCCGGGCGGGCTCGAGTCAGTCCAGGTAAACTGGTCACCCGAGTCCTCCTCCTTCATCTCGCCCCACCTCCATTCCCCTTGCTCACCTGCCCCGAGGCAAACCTTCCCCCTGCAACCTCCATCTGGCACCGTGAGTGAGAGCAGGAGAAACCCGCCGGGGCGCCCACAGCCAGGGGGCGTTTGACAGTTTTGAGGCCTGGGGGGAGTTATATACAAGGCCCCTACCCATCTCCACAGGGATAGATCTGACTATGAATCTCTTGATATTTTAGTAGTACAGTAGTCAACCAGTAGCGATATATATATCTTTTTTTAGATTTATTTTTTATTTTATAATTTATTTATATTTTTGTTTTATATCTATCTTTTAAATATTTTTCAACTGCTACTGGAATCCTAATTTCCCTTAAGGAACTTTCCCAAAGGGATTATTAAAGTTATATTTAATCTGATCTAATCTAATTTTGATGATTCTTGGAGTGCAGAAACATCTTAAGACACATTTGAGCAGTTCTGCCTAAACTAAAATACGATAATAATGACTGATAATGTTTGGGTACACTCGTCCAGTTTTGCTTATTTATTTTTTTAACTTTAAGACCAATATCAGGAGTATGCTTGTAATTTTTTAAATTACACCATCAGAAATAACAAATCAGTTCTTGTAAAAGTCTCGCGCAGTTTTAATTTGTTGAAAAGCTCTCTGCAACATTTTCAACCATAAAAGAGAGGAAGCCCAAAATAAACTTCAAAATCATTGGCAACTATCTCTGAGTTGTGTGGATTGAAAAGGAATGTGAGAAACCTCACTCTCTACTGTCCTAACAGCTTTAAATAATGTTTCCAGCTCTATTTGTGGAAATTTTTAATCAATTTTTCTTTAATTGGAAATAAAAATTGCAGAGAGAAGTTGTCAATATTTGAAAAAGTGGGTATTACTGCAGGAGCTTCCAGTTCCACCAACTTTTCCAAATGTTGCCAACTTATTCTGCAATCCAGACAGTGTGTAGAAGTAAAGTTGTTTAATGCTTGACTTTCTGGAGTGTGACTACATGGAATTAGGGGGTTAACGAGTCCCTGCAGGAAGACAGGAAAATATCAGCACTCAAGATTAAGTCTGTGACACTCCACATATAGATTAAAGATTTATCTCTTGATGGATGAATGGGGTCATGTTAATTTTCATTCTTAAAATTGGTAGACTCAGTTCAGGGTGAAGTTGCAACATTGGTTATTTTTCTCTTGGTTTGCTTCAAACTGCACCGAGTTCAGGTGGACCAAAGTCTGTGTCAATAAAACACATGTGTAATCTCGCTCACGCACAGTTGAGGCAGTAGTTGTGGCGTTTGTTCTGCCAAATAAACAACCAGTTTCGAGTTTTAAAGTCTGTTCATTACACTGGAGGGAAGTTCACAAGATTTTGGTGCCATAAAATAAAGACAAAACACCAAACAGGCTGCATTGGATGGCACTTGCATATTGTCTGGAGCGAGTGTATTCTGTGCAGATTTGTAGACGTTAACCTGGCAAACAACAAGAGGAGGTGGCTGTGCTAGGATTTGCTATTGTTAGAGAAGCTAATGCAGAACGCGGCGCAGCATTGCTAGCACTCAGCCTCCGGTTCTTTTAACAGGTTAATCAAATCCACAGAATACACATCGCTCCAGACAATATGCAAGTGCCATCCAATGCAGCCTAAACGCAGCTTTGTCTTTATTTTATGGCAAAAAAATCTTCCGAACTGCTTCGTGTTGAACGGTGTTATTACTCGATGCTGGTTGTTTATTTGGCAGGAACAAACGCCACAACTACTGCCTCAACTAGTGGCGGGAGGCGAGATTACACATCATTTCACAGACTTTGGTCCCCTGACTCGGTGCAGTTTGAAAGCAAACAAAGAGAAAAATGAACCAATGTTGCAACTTCACCTGAACTGAGTCTACCAGATTTTAAGAATGAAAATTACATGACCCCTTCATGCCATCAAGAGATAATCTTTAATCTATATGTGGAGTCACAGACTTAATCTTGAGTGCTGATATTTTCCTGTCTTCCTGCAGGGACTCTTTAACCCCTAATTCCATGTAGTCACTCTCCAGAAAGTCAAGCATAAAACAGACTTTACTTCTACACACTGTCTGGATTGCAGAATAAGTTGGCAACATTTGGAAAAGTTGGTGGAACTGGAAGCTCCTTGGCAGTAATACCCACTTTTTCAAATATTGACAACTTCTCTCTGCAATTTTATTTCCAATTAAAGAAAAATTGATAAAAAATTTCCACAAATAGAGCTGGAAACATTTTTAAAGCTGTTAGGACAGGTAGAGAGTGAAGGTTTCTCACATTCCTTTTCAATTCCAAACAATCAGAGATAGTTGCCAATGGATTTTGAAGTTTATTTTGGGCTTCCTCTCTTTTATGGTTGAAAATGTTGCAGAGGAGCTTTTCAACAAATTAATGCCAACTTTTAAGATTGTGGGTAGTATTTAAAAAATTACAAGCATACTCCTGATATTGGTCTTAAAGTTAAAAAAATAAATAAGCAAAACTGGGACGAGTGTACCCAAACATTATCAGTCATTATTATCGTATTTTAGTTTAGGCAGAACTGCTCAAATGTGTCTTAAGATGTTTCTGCACTCCAAGATCATCAAAATTAGATTAATCAGATTAAATAGAACTTTAATAATCCCTTTGGGAAAGTTCCTTAAGGGAAATTAGGATTCCAGTAGCAGTTTGAAAAATATTTAAAAAGATAGATATAAACAAAAATATAAATCGATATAAAATAAAAAATAAATCTAAAAAAAGATATATATATATCGCTACTGGTTGACTACTGTACTACTAAAATATCAAGAGATTCATAGTCAGATCTATCCCTGTGGAGATGGGTAGGGGCCTTGTATAACTCCCCCCAGGGCCTCAAAACTGTCAAACGCGCCCTGGTGTGGGGCGCCCGGCGGTTTCTCCTGCTCTCACTCACGGTGCCAGATGGAGGTTGCAGGGGGAAGGTTTGCCTCGGGGCAGGTGAGCAAAAGGGGAGATGGAGGTGGGGCGAGATGAAGGAGGAGGACTGGGTGACCAGTTTTACCTGGGACTGACTCGAGCCCGCCCGGACACGCAAGGAGAGAGAGAGAGAGAGAGAGAGGGAGAGAGAGATGAGCCTGAGGGGAGGAAAGAGAAAGAGCAGGGCAGCGAGTGAGTTTTTCAGAAAAGGAAAACACCTCTCAACGCCTCTCATCAATCTTTTTCTGTTCGGCCTCATAATTTTCCTCCCTCTCTCTCCTCTATCGTATCCATCTCCATCACTCCACCAGCCTTGGTCTTCTCATGAACGTCAGGCTCTTCTTTCACAACATGTTTCTCCATTCTGTGCTCCTCTCACCTCGGAGGTATTTTTAAAATTCCAACAAGATGAAAATGTTCCTGTAATTGTTCGGCCCTGAGAATGTAAAGAGAAAAACTCCCACATACCACGAGGAGTTGGATAAATAGAGTTCAGACGAGCCAGACATTTTTAAAAGCTTTTTCTTTGCTTTGCTTTGTCTGGCTGTAATGGATGGTTGTTTTGGTTTTGTTGTAATTTTCACGCTTGGTGATTAATCAGACCTAAAAGTACAGTGATGTGAAGATGCCTTGGCTTCTTAGGTCATTAGAAGTCAATAAAGTTCAGATATGGGGGAGATTTTTTCATTCCATTTGTTATCAGGTATCACATTAGCTAAATTATAAATGGTACTACCTAAAATAGAAAAAAAAGATCTGTCTACTGAACAATAATATCCTTTATTGGCACTGGCAACCTCTAATTCACGAAATGATGATTTTTTTCACATTTCACTAAAAACAAAACAAAAAAAAAAATTACACTCTTAGTAATACCTATGACTCCTATTTGTCTGTTAAAAACTTTTTTCTCTATCAAAAGCGATGATTTCAAGTAAAAACAAAAACAAAAACAAAAATAAATAAATAATAAAAAACAGAGAAAACAAAGCCAATGGAGAAACGAAGGAAAAAAAACTGCAGTTCCTTAAGTGTCCACTTGAGGCCTGCTCTAAAGCCCGCAGTCCATTGACACCATGTTAATTTGCCCATTTTTACAGCAGAGAGAAATGTGTTTGCAGCCTTGTTCAAAAAGCATTTTTGGTATTGATAGCATATTCTCTACTGGTTTACACTGTAGTAAGAGTGCTTTTTTAATAATCATCTATTTTTAAACATATAATGACCAAGAATTATATATATTAAGTCAATTGGCTGATTTGCCGGGCAGTCAGAGATGCTGCTTGTTACATTCATACATCTGTCTGATCCAAAGCTGGCTGAAAGTCAATGGCTGTTTGCAGTCGTTTGGCAGTCATACTAATACTATAACCAAATACAGTAGTAAAGTATATACTGCATGTCTTTAAAATTTAAGCTAGCTAGTGTGCTAGCCAGTATCTCAAGCTAGCTAGCTTCCATTGTCTCTGTGTTACTGTACATGTTAGCATTTTTATTCAGTGTAACCCATGTCTTTGAAATTTAAGCTTTCTGGTATGCACATTTCTTAAGCGAGTTGCTGCTTATTTCTATACATCATGGTATGCAAATTATTTTTCTAGTGTGAAGATAATGAATTTTAAATTTAAGATAGCTAGAGTTCAAGTGAGCTTATCAAGCTTGCTAGTTGCTACTGTCTTTGTGTTTTCACATACAATTTTTTAAACCACTATAACTAATTTAGTAAGTTTATGTGAGCCAGCTGCTTAAGCTAGTGAAATGTTAATGTTTCTAGCACTGCTGACATCCTGTTGGTTGGAGATCTGAGCTCTGAGGTATATTTTGCGTCACTATTCAGACCTTTTACCTTCTCTTAGGTTGTGAAACATGAAGTGATAATGACTACGGGACTTTTTAAGCTCACAACAGTCTGAATAGTTCATATTGAGTGACTTAGACCAATTTTTGTCACCAATAAATGATAAAAACCCCAGGATGTGTGGGTACGAAAAAATATTTAGCTTAAACTCTCTCTTTTTTTAACTAAGGTTTCAAATACATCTTTAAAATCCATTGAGGTGCTAATGTATTGATTTTACTACAAACAAAATAAATTTAGACTAGTCTGAATTTTGACCATAAGGCTCGTATTTGTGCTTAAAAAGGTATCACTGTGACAGAGAAGGTAGAGAACCAATCTGCAGTTACTAAAACACTTCAAGTCTGTCGAAAGTCTGCAGAAAATAACCCAGGTCTAAAATCATACAGTAAAAAATCAAGATAGTCTTTAATTTATAAAACAAGCAATTAAGCTAGTGGGCCTGCTTAAATCTGCTGCTTTCAATACTCTGCTGAGTATTTTTTAGACCAAGTGCACTTCAGGTGCGATGTGTCATTTAGGGAAGTGTGATCAGTTTGAGTCACCAACTTTTGTATTTCAACAGTGCAAACAGAACTGTCTGAGTTTTCTTAGCTCCTCTAATAACACAAAGTCCAATACAAACAGTCTCGCAAAAACTATTTACAGATGGATCACCATTATGCTCTGCTCGAACAGAATGTCTTCTGACGCACGACGCTCACTCCTGTTGAAATGTAAAGGCGAGCCCCTGCATTCCCTCTGCCACGTGTGTGTTCTTTGCTCCGTGCTAGTCAGGCAGGAAAACAAACTGATCTGAACTTTCCTTAACCCGGACGTCAATGCCTCGCAGCCTGTATCCCCGCTGAAGGGTGAGACGGGGTGGGATATCAACACGTCACGCAGATACTCTTCTGGGAGTCTACCTCTAAATTCTTGTCAAAACTTTCCTCTCCTTCTGTCATTGTTCCCTCTCTTTGTTTTGTTTCTTGTAAAGCAGGTTCAGACGCCCACCTCTGCTCGCCCACAGTTTAACTGAATCCTGTCAGATGTTATGGTAATTGCGGGGAACTTGGGAAGACATTTCTACATTACCTGTAAATCCTGATTATACCCCTCCCCTCTTTTCTTCTTCCTTCTCTGTGACAGAACATGAAACTAAAACCTGTGATGAACCGTGACCAAAAAGAGCAATACTGGCGACATCAAGCACGTGTTTGATAGTGTTCGCAAAAGACCAAAGATCCCCCAAACTGCTTCTCCTCATAGGGATTATTTTTAATGTGTCCAACAGGCCTGATTTCTGATTCTTTTGAAAACTTAACTAGACATACAATATGCTTCAAAATGGGATTAGTAAGAAGAATCAATCACTCTTTCTCTGGAAATAACCAGTGTCAGAGTGGGAATTTTCCAACCTTCAACAAGAATTTTGCTGAGTTTGATCTCAGCTATGTTTCTTCTTGGTATCATGTTGCCATCACACAAATTTTAAGCTAAGAATAAAGAAAATTCCATTATTTTCAGTTTTTAAACTCTGGGTCATGGGAATAGTAAATCCTAATAGCATGAACATTGTCAACATCAGACAGGCTTCCCCACGCCTGCATCATGCAAACTAAAAGTATAGAAACTGACTGGATGTAAACATTGATAGTCTCACATAGTTGGACACTTGTTGCTGTCAAGTTGTTTTATTGTGTTTGATTTAAGTTCTACACAAGTGGCAACCGTCAAGGCTGAGAACAAAGCCAATAATAAAATAAGTCTCAATAACTGCAGTTCCTCAAGTGTCCACTTGAGGCTGACATCAAAAGCTTTCAAGTCCCATTAACAAACATACTAAAATGTTGGTTTTGACACCAGAATAAACATGTTTGCTGCCTCATTAAAAAAGATGTTTTCTTTTTTAACCCGAGTACCTTATTTCTGAAGCAATGCACTCTTAGGTTGAATTTTTCTTAACTAATTCATTATGGTTATATTAAAGTATCATGCCAAGGGGGCGCAGTTTGTATCTTGGCCACCCCAGATGCCGGTCCAAAATTCTACACTATGATTGGCAATTGCCATGTCAGAGATAACCTTGCATATTAGCTGGATCAGTCTGATTCAGTATCTGTAATCAGGCAGATCCATCTCCCAATCAGCATCCTTTAAAGCAGGAAGAGGTGGAAGCTACGAGTGAGACGAGAGCAGGAGGTGACTGCTCCTACAGAGATTAGCATAGATGCTAGTCCACGATCTGGACCACATTTCTTTATTGAATGATAAACAAAGAACACTAGAACCGTCTCCATAGAAAAGATATTTTTTCTCCACTTCTGATATGTGTTTACAAGAGTTTATTCTATGCGGGCCTGATGTGCTTTTGAAAGGTTCTGCCTATTCCCAAAGACTTTCTATGGACTGTTTCCCTGTGAAATATTGAACAGACCATTGGATTAATGTAAAAATCATCTGTACTGAATATCAACAGGCTTCTATTGGCTCCCTTTGTCTGATGTCGTTTAATGGGCGACAGGCAAGAGCCGAACCCATGCACTAGGTAAGAACCTCAAAAGAGAGGGCTAGGCCCATACAGCAACCTGCACCTCGGCCCTGTTTATGTAAGTGGGCCTTGGTAAAAAAAAAAAAAAAAAAGGGTTGGACTCTCCTGTTCTAGGTCTACTGTTTCATACAGAAAATCCACAGGAATCATGAATGGAATTAAAGGATTTGATTAAAAAGCAGGATTGATAATGGCGATCATATCAATAAAAATCACTTTTTGCATGTATGATCCTGCGTCATGCTCACAGCATCCTTCAGGACCCCTCACACCACGCTCATGGATTGTGTGACCTTTTGCCCTCCGGCAGGGGCTTCAGGTGCCTCAGGACCAAAACCAGCAGACTAAGGAACAGTTATTTTTCCCAGAGCTATCTCCCTTCTAAACTCTTTACACACACACATCCACTAATGTGTATATACTTCTGTATTGTATATCTGTACATTCTATTTATTCATATTTATCTATATAATATGGGTACATCTGTATATTTAGTCTATATTCATACTTATCCACACAATATGTAAATCTGTACAGTGATTAACAGAACTCCATATCTATTCACGATACCTAGTATATCTGGATATTGACAGTATATTTTGAACCATTGTCTTCAGGCTGTTATAACATAGCTATAATCTCTTGTTTTATTTTTCTTCCTGTAAATACATATAGATATATAATCATGCACTTTATGTATATAACAGTATGAAACATTGCGCTTCTGGATTGGATGCTAAACAACTTTTCGTTTCTCTGTACCTGTGCATGTGTAATGACAATAAATTTGAATCCTAACCCTAAATGTACTTTTTCAGGTGTGAATGAAATGTTTTTATAGAGTTTCTGTAATGAGGCTGAAAGAATTTAATGGCCATAACTCATTGCTGTGTCCATGCAAGCCTGAATTTGTCCTAATTTTTCAACATTACACTCAGCCCTGAAGCCTCACCCTTACTTGAATAGTTTTAGTGTCTTTCTGGCAGAGCATTGCCCAATTTTGGCCCCATATGTGTATTTTGCAACTCATCTTTGACAGTGGAGTTGATGGTTAAACCTGATGGATTGCTGACACACTGACAGGTGAGTAAGACCACTCAAGGAGCATTTTTGGGAGGGTATTAGGTCATTTGGTTGAACTATTTTTAGGTTCCTTTGCAATTCATGTTGTTTTCTTTCTGTCAAGTCTGGGTTTCAGTAAAAAACAAGCACATTTTTCATGATTTTGAAGTAATTTTGGAAATAAGGACACCTATTTCCTCATCTGTTCCCCACTTAGAGTGTATTTTGCTGTAGCCACATCCCACCTGTTGAGCCTCGGGTACTCTAGCTTTCGAGAAAACACCACTTGTGGAACATGTGAGGCTCCTTTGACCATAAGGGGAGCATAATGGCCTCTCAAAATCAATGTCAGCGCCTGTTTAGATTTAATTAGCAGCCTCAGAACAGGTTCTCTGTGTGAGTGCATCCACTTAGAGGCCCCTCATTGGATTTTCACGTTCACAATGGAAAGACTGAAGCGTCAATTCTAGTAATCCTATATGTGCACTTGCTGGCCTGTCCCTCGAGGGCAATGCAGTGTAGTACTCTCTCTGCGGTGCGAGTGCGTGTTTTCATTCATTTGTCATAAAACATATTTGTCGCATTTAAATGCGCCTTAAGTGCGCGTCCGCTCGGGTGGATTGATTGAGCGGTGAATTGTGGGTCCCCTGGGTGTTATTTTTTTTTTGAGCGGCTTGTTGTTTCTGTTTTGTGGCTTCACAATGGGGCTGTGTGTGTCGGGGTGGGATTTGTGTGCATGTGGGTGGGAAGTGTGTGAGTTTTCTGAATGTATGTATGAGTGGTGAGGGGTTGGAATGAGAGCGTGGCATAGCTTTATACTTGCCAAGCTCTTGAGCAACTGAATCGAAAATAGATTTTTTTTTTTTGCTGCCTCTGCTTCGGGTAATTCCAGTCTCAGAGAGGAGCGGGGTGACTGTTCAGATGATGTAGCAAGTCCTATATTTACGTAACTGTCACTCTTGCCTCACACCGACCTGTTGGCAGATGGAAGATTCTGAAATACCCGCGTACGTGCTTTTGACACAGCTGTAGATTCCTCTGTTGACTTCTCAATTTGGATGAACTTGTCATGAGGCTAATTATTTTCAAAGATGCCTTAGCTTCAAGCGATGACTTTGCATTAACCAAAATCACAGGGCGGCCATTTTCTTCTGATGTAACAGGGGATCTTAGACCCTGACGTTTTGTCGGACTGCATTCCAGATAAAGTATTTGTATTATCAAACAGTAGCGCCAGCATACCTAAAAACATTGTTTTTGCTCCAATAGAGCCGCAATTTAAGGAGAGACAACATTTCTAAAAAGCAGATTACCGCTAGCTAAGCCAGATAAGCTAACATAATCTCCCAACTACTAGATGATGACCATGGTGAGCAATGCTACTGCTAACTGGAACAGTTCTCACCTAGCTAACAGTCGGCTAGGAACGGGAGTATTGATATCTAGAATTGAGACTTACACAAGATCTTTGAAGTCACTTCTAAAATAATTTATGACGTTTAGTATGAAAATATTAATAAATCAGTGCAACATATGATTACATTAGTATAGTTATTTAGTTTGTAAATGTGTTTATGGAATAATCATCAAGTCATCAGAAACATTTGTTAGTCTTTAGTGGTGAAATATCTGATAGATATATTTTCTTAAGACTTTCAGACAAAACTCACTTCAAGATCTAACAGTCTAGAGTCTTGTGCTTGTGGTCGATGAAAAACATAAAATTCATAAATGTTATGCTTATATTGTAGGAGATAATTGGTATCATTATAAAAAAATTACAGCAAAAAGCAACAAACTTCCTTAGCGGAGGTGCAGTAATTACAGGTTATAAGCCAACACATATTAACAGGCATATTTGTTGGCCAGCTTATGTTACAGTTAGCTAGCTTAAATCGTTTAGCTTGCTTTTTTGTTCTTAAATAGCCAGGATATTTGACTTTTGTGAAATAAAGGACAAAAGGTTATATATCAAAAAAACAATGTTTTACAGTTAAAACAAAGTAACGACAGCTAAATCACATCAGCAAACTTTCGTACTGCAGCTAGCTACAATAAGCGAGGTAATATCACAGCTGTCTGGCTTACAGTATTGTTGTTTTATACTTCTTACACTTAAAATAATACAATGTTTGCATCATGGATGAGGGATTAAGTGGGATTATGAGGTAAAATGTCAGATGAATGTACATGTATAAATTATAACAAACCTGATTAACTAACAACTTTTGGAAACATTTATCTAGGGATGCATGATATTATCAGTTTGATATCGGTATCGGCCGATATCAGCCTAAAAAATTAAGTATCGGTATCAGCCAATATTGACATATTTGCAGATATTTACAGCCAATATATCGGCCACACATACCTGCCATATATCAGCTAGAATATTGGTAAATTACAAAACTGCGATATGGATGCACCTTCTCATCACCGCGTGGGTACATTTAAAAATCAAGGGTTTCATTTTTGCAAGAGTTAAATGCTGTTTTTCTTGTTTTACATCTGTTCCTCACAAAAATATACTGTAACAGTGAAAGAAACAAGTCCATTTTTGTTATGTACAGAGCTTGTGCTCTTGACCAGAAATATCAGTATTGGCGATAATGAATTAAAAAATATCAGCATGTTGGATATCAGCAAAAATCCAATATTGTGCATCCCTACATTTATCAGTGGATTATGGATCACTAGTGACCAACCTCGGTGCCTCTGCCATCCCACACACACAGACCACCTTTACCTGTGCAGTGTAAACAGCAGAAAAACAAAACAACAGTGTGACGGCAGGAAAATGGCCTCCGTGTGAATATGCTCAATTAGCACAGAACAGAGGCTGAATGTTCCTCCTCTTCCTCTCCCCTCTCTGCTTGACCAGCTCTCTGTGACCACCAGCTTTGGGCCGGTGGAGGCCTGAGATGGACCTCGGATGAAAGCTGTGATTGTTGCAGGGTGGGACAGGTCCCCTCCGTAGCACCTGGCCATCTGGACATTACATCCCCCAGAGCCGTAATGGATGCCCTCCCTCCTCCTCGAACTCCTGGCTGAAGAACCATAATGGACACCCTCGCCGGCCCCTCGGGGTAGCCCCAATGGGACCTCAGATTGGGAGGTTGTGCAACTGGATAATGGGCTTCATTTAAAGCTCCATTCAAGGTGAGGCCGGGGCCCGCGCTTAGGAGCTGTGAACTGCTACGGAGGGGCCGCAGGGGGTCACGGTAAGGTTCATACTGCCCTGACCACCAGCCGGTAGTTAAAACTCGATCGCCACTGCCCATCTCATATCATTAGCAGCCTTCTGCCGCCATGGAGACAGGTGTAAAGGGGAGGGTCTTGCGAGTGCAGGTGTGTGGGCCTGAGTCAGGTTACACAAGAATGGCTGCTTGTCCGATTGAAAACCAGTGAAACTGTCGTTAAATCTGAAGAAACTAAAGACTGTAGGGCGGACAGATTTATGAGGGCTTGTCTTGACAGACTTAACTTCAAAATCACCAATTCTAAGTTCACACACCTGGTATTATGATGCTTTATGTCCTAAATTAAAGCTCTACTAGCTCAAGTCCATTTTACCAATCATAGCAACTGCTGCTTAGCTATTCCAGGCACATAAACTTTGAAGCCTTTTTATTGACTTGCAGTGAAATTGTGACCTTATTTTGTTACTTCATAGGGTTAAAAGCAGTGTTTGAGGTGTTTAGAAGAGCAATTTATGATATCCAAAACCTAATCCAGGATATTTTCTTTATCCTGTGTCCTAAATTGAAGGTTGTTAATGAAAAATGTCTTTCTAGTTTTCATCTCTAGACAATTTCAACTCACTGATAATAACAGAGAAGACTTACAAATACTTTAAGGTAAGAGAAAATATTTGTAATTCAGGTCACAAGGTCACAATTGGCTTGTCTTGTAAGCCACCTGGTATCCTTGGGTTAGACTGCCTACTGCTGCGGACCTACAAATCTTTAATAAGTACAATTACAGCTGTGAGGCAATTCCTTTAAAACCATTTCATTATCATAACAATACCTGATATTAACATCATTTAACATAAATTCATACTTTTAGACCAGTTAAACCCATTTTAATGGCACTTCAACAAGATGCTGTTATATTAATCAACATCACTCCTCTCCAGATTATATTCATTATTGATATTAATGTTAACATTAGATTGATCTCTCTATCCATGGTTGTATTGATTATACTTCCATAGTAACTTCTTTACAACCATACAGACATGAGGACCCTCTTGAAAATGAGATGCCACATCTCAGGGGACTTTCCTTTAATAAATTTATATTCAACAAAGACAAATGTGGTGCTATACAAATAAAGACTCATTGATTGAATCTATATTCAGCAGAGACAAATGTGATGAGGACAGATTTATGATCTGGGGGTCCACGGGTTTGTCACTATCATTACCTCCGCCAAGGAGGTTATTGTTTTTGCCAGTGTATGTTTGATTGTTTGTTTGTTTGTTGGTAATATTACGCAAAAACTACTGGACATATTTTACTGAAATTTTCAGGAGATGTTGGTAATGGCCCAACTTAAAAATGATTAGATTTTGGTGGTGATCCGGATAACCACCATTAGCGAACAATCGTTTTTCATTTTCAGTAACTGTCTAACTAATAATGATACCAATATGATTCTGAGTGCTAGGTGTGGGTTTTCAGGATCAAGGAATCATATCATGATGTTAACTTTATCATGGAAGTATTGCTTATAGACGTAACAGCAATATGTGAGCTACCTTAATTCTTACTTTCAGTCCCTGTGTCTCTGCCTGTCTCTGGATGGATGCATGTGTACAAATATATATATATGTATATATATATATATATATATCTCATATCTATTTGTATGTGTAAAATGAAGAGTTTGTCTTCGGCCTGCTCTGTAAAGTGTCTTGGGATAGTACTTGTTTTTTAACTGGCGCTATACAAATAAAGATTGATTGATAAAGATTGATTGAATATGAGCTAGAGCCTCCAGATTTCTACAAGTGCTCCTGTTTTGAGAGCAACAAAAAGCCACTTGGGTAAACTCCATCCAGGTGTGTGTGGGTGAGACTCTCAACCGCATGAAGGAATGTACCTGTTCATTAGAAGAGAGAAGCCATTGGTTGATTTCTCTCCCTTTTCGCTGCGGGGCTACTCGCAACATTAACATTTCCATTTCAAAACCGTGAAGTTCTCGAACGGCAGCACACTCCAGAGCACGCAAACATACAAACATACAAGCTCACTGAGCATCTGAGCACACACGTGTGCAGAGTACGTGAAAAAAGGTGAGTCACGCTCACTATAATTCACGCTGAGAGGTGAAATTAAGTGCATGAGGACAGGTTTTTGGCATGTGAGGACAAAGTGTGAGAGAGTGACTGTGAGTAATTGTACAATCAGGTTCTCTGTATAACTTTAAGAGAGGTAGATCATGAAATCTGACTTATATTCAGACAAGAGAGGGGAAATATGTTGAGTTATTAATATACATCAATACACTTAAAAATGAGCTGAAACGATGTAACTTCACTCATGAGTGGATGTGGACTAAAAAATAGGAGATGTCAGGTCTAATGCTCAGTCAGAATATTGTTTATTTTAAGCCCATCTGACAAGGGATGGGAATCAAAAACCATTTCCATTCGAAAATCGGTAACTCCTTCGAGGAATCGATATCATTAGTATTTTTGCTTAACAATTCCCTGACCAATTCTTTCTACTTTTTTGCATGTCTTGAAAATCAAAGACATTATTCTGTCATCTGAGGAAGATCAGTAAAGCTGATGAAAAAGAAATTAAAATGTAATCAAGGCAGAAAAGAGGCAGGAGTGGTCAAAGCTGTGGCTTAATTTTCGACAAAAACTCACTTGCTGCTCGATGTTGGTGGGTGAAAACACCAAAAACTTGCAGAAGCATTCATCTTTGCCATCCGGCCCCCAACATATTATCATAGAGAAGAGGATAACAAATTTATTTGCAGATTGAGCTTTGTTTTATTACGGAGAAAAAAGTCAGAAATCTGAGATAGAATAAAGTCTAAAAATTCTGTCTTCATTCTCAAAATTCTGACTTTTTCTGTGAAAAAGACTTTAATCTTAGAATACTGCCTCTAAAAACCTCTAAAAGGTTTTTCCTGTGGCCCTAATCCTCTTCCATGTTATGAAAATATGGTGGTTTTATGTCCAGCTTTATGAAACTCCATGTGATGGGACTGATCTCACTTTTAAAGGTTCATAAATAGCAGCTAAAAGTTAGACATTTAAAATATCAAAATAATGTTTACAAAATGTTTTTGATGTTTTTGAGCAAAATGCACAACATACAGGATTTTGCTGGAGTATTTTTACTTCGACATTGTCTACACTGCACAAGTAAGAAAAGTTTTGAGATAAAAAGAGGAAAAGTTTTCAAAGACAAGCAATTTTGAGATTAAATTCATAGGTTGAGTCAACTTTTCCACCTCATTCTTAAAAATAAAATGAAAAATTGTCTCATCATATGGATTATTAATTATTGAATTGCTGATTGCTTTATTTCTCACTCCCGCTGAGCTCTAACAGTCTTCCTTTCACCTCACATTCCTCAAGTGGAGCAACACACGAGACAAGATTTAACATGAAAACATGGAGGCCGACCGAGGCTCGTCCCAGAACAGTTAAACTTTTGTCTCGGCTGTTCCCTCGATCGCAGACACTGCTGACTTTCTTTTTCGAGTTGCTCTCTCCTCTCAATCTTCTCCCCCTCTCCCGCCGCTGGGCAGAGGAGTGAAGGGGGGGTGGGGCTAGGTAAAGAGTTAGAGCAGCTCCCCGTCCCCCAGGGGCCTCCTCATCTCATCACCTCAACACTTCTGCCCACACGGGAACATGTCAGGAGTGATGGGAGAAGTGAGACAGAGATATTCCAATTAGATGAGCGGCTGCGTTGCAGCACTGGCTCGGCTCTTCAGTCTCGCTGACAGGAGGGCAGAAGACGGCGACTTCATTTAATGGGGCCTCGCTTTAGGCGGGGGAATGCAGAGAAGTGACAGCAGGAGAGAAAACATTCAGCCTCAGTCACCTATCAGTTAACAGATGTCTCTAAAATCATGGTGAATTGAAGACTGAAGCGCAGTGAAATGTTGAAGTGTTGAAGTGAAGGTGTTTTGTACATCCTCATGAAGCTTGACTGCAATCACGAGATCCTGATGACTCAAAAAAGTCAAATAGGGGTCCGGGCTGGGAATCACTGGGATCTCTACCTGCTTATAGTTGGTATAATCAGAAAATCTCTAAACTTTTGGTGTGGTACCCGAAATTGATGATATGGTCATTTTTTTCTGCTGACAAACGGATTAAAAGGACATGAAAATGATTAATGTCCCAAATAAGTTTGTCCTGCAGACCGTCAACTACTAAACAGACCAAATAAAGGTGAAAAAAGCCTAAAAGTGAGGCCCCACTTCTCTTCAGTCCATAATATCATCAAACTAGAAAGCACTTGCAGAGCCAAACCTCCACCAAGGTAGTTCACATATTGCTGTTACATCTATACTAAAGTTACCATTATGATATGATTCCTTGACTCAGGAAGGACTCAGAATCATGTTGATATCATTATTAGTTAGACAGTTATTGAGAAAAATGATTGTTTGCTAATGGTGGTTATCTAGATCACCACTAAAATCTAATCATTTCTAAGTTGGGCCATTACCAACATCTCCCAAAAATTTCAGCAAAATCCATCTAGTAGTTTTTACATAATCTTGCTAACAAACCAACAAACAAACAGACAAACCTACCTGCCTGCAGTCCAGACCCCAAACTGTTGAGCAACTGAGATATTACATAAAGCAAGTGCAGGAAAGAATTCCACCAACAAAGCTTCAATAATTAGTGTCCTCAGTTCTGAAAATGCTTATTGAGTGTTGAGTGGTAAACAAGCCCCTGTCCCAGCTTTTTTGGATCTTGTTGCAGGCATCAAATTCAAAATGAGTGAATGTTTGCTAAAAAGCAGTGAGATTTATCAGTCTGAACATTAAATATCTTGTCAATGTAGTGTATTCGATTGAAGATAGGCTGGAAAGGATCTGAAAATCATTGTATTTTGTTTATATTTACATTTTACACAACGTCCCAACTTCATTGGAAATAGGCTTTGTAGTGGTGTATCAGCCCTACTTCCTATTACACAAATTTAACTCCTAACCTGGTGCCTCTTTCACACCTCCTTGGCCAGATGTAAGAGCAAATATTGCAGCTTAAGCGCCGATAATTAGGCATCTACATGATGTAACTTAAAGAGAAGTCACTGAGGCCCATGGTTTCACACAGGAATTATATCTCTTTGACCCATCATAACCAAAGTGCAACCCGAAGGCAGCCTCTGATACCCTTATCATGACACCATCTGACCTCATGTGCAAAAACTACAGCAAACTGGAAAAAGGCATCGAAAAAGGATGTTGAAGCAGCACCTTGAGCGGTAGATTCTGAAGTAGTAGAGAACTGAGGAAGGAGCCATTTAGAGGATTTGCAGAAGCAGAAATATTGGACAAACGAGCAATGTGCCTGTGGAAGAGTACAGCTATCCCCAAAACTATACTCCCTCACAGGGCTGTTCTTTCTCCAGAGCTTTTTATCTTGTACACCAATGACTGCAGGAGCATGCACAGTAACAGGCATTTTGTATAATGTTACATGTTTGTAATAAGATCCAGAAGAGACTTTATTTCTTAAGAAAGATGAACACGTTCAAGGTGAGCAAGGCTCTAATGTCTCTGTCTTACCAGTGTTTGATGGAAAGTTTTCTCACGTACCACGTGGTTGCCTGGTTCTGTTGTCTTGCTTTGTCTAGCAAAAACAGACTTGTGAATCTGGTCAAAATAGCGAACAAGGTGATCAGACAGCAGCAATCTCAGCTGCAGGATATCTACAGCAGAGTCGGACCCAAGAATTCTGAACTGCCCTGATCAGCCTCTGTTTGCTGAATTTGATCTTCTCCCTTCTGGTCGACGTTATTGGATACCTCAAACTAAGACAAGAAGTGCCAGCACTTCTTTTATTCCGGTTGCCATTGACAACCATAATTCATTGACCTGACCAGTTATATGCACATTGTGGATAAAATTGATTTTACGACTGTAATCCTTGACTATTTCTGGATATTGCTATTCTCTTTTTATCTGCTTTACCTCGACTAGGCCTGAAAGATTTATCGTTTTCAAATCGTAATCGCAATTTCAGACAACGCAATCATGTGATCGCCAAAGCTGGAATTTTTTGCAGCGCTTCTGACTGACCCAGGATCTGTTGTGTCAACTATTTTACAAATTTGCAGGTAATTTGCATTTACGGAAGTGCTGTAAGCAGGTCAACAACACAAGGCTTCTGTTTAGGAGTAGAAGTTGGAGCATCCCTTAAATAATGAAAACAGATTATTTATCATTAATATTAAATGATGAAAAATGTGTTATGTGCTTTTCATCATTGATTTCCTTACTGTTGTATATACTGTAAACATAGTGAATATTGCACTGAAGCTTGATTGGAAGAAAATCATGAATCGAATTGAAATCGCAATAGATGCCAGAAAAATCGCAATGAGATCTTTTCCTAAATCATTATACTGTTTATTTTATCTACAGCACAGCACTTTACTGACTGAATGTCTGATTCTTTAGCCTCTGGCTTTTTGTGGTTTCTTTCTTTTTCACTTGTGCTCAGGATTTTCCTGATTGTCCTAATGCCTGTATGTTTTATCATGTAATGGTTTACTGGTGCCTGTTGCAAAACAAATTTTCAAAGGGATGATCATAAAGTTGAAGTTGAAGTTAAAGATCATGCAATCAAATTGATTTTTTGAGTAAAACTTCTCACAGGTTGTTGTTTACCTGCACGTTTGGATTATCCATTAAAATCCCTTCAAATGATCTAAAAGTGCAAAACCTCTCTTTGTTTTGCAGCTCAGTGATGAAAATAAGGCCGCCCCTCCTCCACACTTTTATCATCTTATCAGCCTCTTGTACAGTTGTTGAAAAACCATTAGTCCTCTTCCCTCCAACAAGTCTTCTCTGACATGTTGGCATGTTTTAAAAACTCCGGGCGCGTGCTTTGATAGTTTTTCCCAACACATTTCGTCGACCTTTTCTGGGGCAAGGTGACGTTATCGGCGCTCGGGATCTTATCAGCTGTGTAATGTGTCATAAGTGGTAATGTAACTGAGGTGTGTGTCTGTCTGTGTGGCGGGGGGTGATGGGGACGGCGATAGGTGTGATAGATGTGCCGATGTGCCAGTCATTTCTGATACGCCCCGGTAGCCCCGAGGTGGCGGTGGTGGTGGTGGTGGGGGGGGTTGTTTGATAAATATGGGAGAGATTCCATCTGCAAACAAGGGAAACGTTAGATTTGTGATTAGGACTACATGTCTGAAGGCTGCTCTCGCTCTGGAGGACTGAGATTCATGATTTCTGCTGGGTGACAGCGGCGTAAAGTAGCAGAGATAGCAGAAGAAGAAGAAAACGGGATGTTGGGTTTATAACTGGAGTTAGCGAGAGGAGATGTGCTCGATAAATAAACAAGAGATTAACAGCACAGATTCGCTCTCTGTGATGTGCGAGCGTGTGTTCTGCACACACTCCCTCTTTCTTCAGGAGTGTGTGCAGGGACACGTGGAATGTTTCCCGACCTGCATCGACAGGTTGCTCAGCTCTTCTTCTTTACCTGTCAGACCCGCGGGGCCGGGTCAGAGCGGGGTTTGTGTGTCTGTGAGGAGCTCTTTGTGTTTGTGTGTGCGTGTGTGTGTGTGTGAGCTTTAGGGGTCTTCATGTTTACTGTACACAGCTTTAAAGCATGCGGGTTATTGTGGGAGTGTGTTTGTTCCTGTTACTCACTGTTTAACAAGTATTTACTTCACTTATTGAGCAACTAGAAAGCACTCAGAGAGCACAAACCTCCACCAAGGTAGCTCACACATTTCTGTTACATCTATAAGGAATAATTCCATGATAAAGTTACCATCATTATGATTCATGACCCTGAAAACCCAACCCTAGCACTCAGAATCATGTCGATATCATTATTAGTTAGACAGTTATTGAGCACAAACTATCGTTCCCTGATGGTGGTTACTTGGGTCATCATCAAAATCTAATCATTTTTAAGTCGGGCCAAACAAACGCCCCCAAAAACATAACACTGGGACAGACAGCCTGTGTGTTATGTCTGTACGGTCAAACCACAAAGATGGATTTGTGAGGACTCGGTTAGTCTTTTAAAATAAACCCTCTGAAAACTTTTTAATTTACCTTACTCACAAACAAACCAACAAACAAACAAACTGAAAAACACCAGCAAAAGCAGAACCCCCTTGGTGGAAGTAACAATAAGATTTTCTACAAAATGGTTCCTTTCCAGCCAGGCGCTTAAAGCAGTCTACCTGTTGACCTTGTGAACAAGCAAGCAGCAAACACTTAGCATCTGTATGCCAAGGCTATAAGCATGAGTGTAATGTTCATTTTTAGATAAAGTCTGATTATTTTCTAGTTCACAGCCTGTTTTTCTGCACAAATTGAGTAAATCCAATTTGGTTTCAGAGCAGAAATTAGATTTATTAAGCACAAAGTAACCTACCAAGTGTTAATGCACTTCAAAATAGATAGAATAAAAAAGAATGCCCCTTATTGTTATTATACTTAATGTACAATGAGATTGGAGAGTTTCTCCTTCTTCAGTGCAATCAGATAATTATTCAAAACTATGCAAGATAAAATTCAAGTCTATGTACAATATAAAATAGTAAAAAGGATAAATATTAAGAATATAAGATATAAAATAGAAAACAAACATATATATGTACATATATATACATATAAATAGAGAGAGAGAGAGATGTGTTGTATTGCACAGGACACAGAAATTTTTTTTTAATGTATTGCACAGGATGAATATTCACAGACTAAATATTCACAGAATGATTTTGTTGCATGGGATAAGTGGATATTGAGGTATATATTTAAGGTAAAAAGCCTTAAATATATATTTTTTTCAATCAAGGAAATTATAGTTACATAAATCAATCTGGACATGTGGTGGGGCCTTGTTTTGCACCCTTCCTTGGGCCTCAAAATCACTCAAACCGCCCCTGGTGTAGGGTGTAACTACAGTGTGAGAAAAAAAATACCTTGTGGTAGTTTTTCATTTGTAGTAAAATAATCCTGCCGGCGCTGAAAGGAGTAACAGGTAGAGAGTAAAGTGGTGGAGGGGCAGAAATTAGCTTTCTATTTCTGTTTCAGCCGCCTGGCGTTTTGGAGTGTTCCTCTTTCAGGGATAGTGTGTCACTCGCTCTATGGAGGGCCTTGTTCCTGGGCCTGTATTGTTTTACCGGATCGCCCATTGTGCTCTCAGACAGCGTGGGGAGGGGGGAGAGAGAGGGGAGTGGGGGGTGGACTGGTGCCAGCCGTGGCTTCACCGGCTGCCAGCCTCCAGCCAGGACACACACACACTCACATATACACACTCGGAGCTGAATGGAGAAGCCCTGGATGCGAACGGCGTCCACGGATGGATCAGAACCACTCAGGCCCAACCGGGTCTCTGTTACACAGGCATGCAGACACACTCGCACAGGCTGAGAGTATTGACTTGCAGAAGTCAGCGTGGGCACTCAGCCATTTACAGACAGACAGACAGACAGACAGACATGGATACTCAGATGGATTCATGTAAATATAAAGTTACACCGTGCTGAAGCTACAGCGAAGGCCCTGACCCACTGAGCCTGACTCAATGCTCTCCATCACTAATGCCTTATAAACACATCAGCGTTTAATAGCTGGCCATCAAAGTTCAGAAATCATCCAAATTTAGGTTTCGCAGTCAATTTGCCTTGTTCATCGCAGACTGACTTATCTAAAGTGGAGGGAAACGCTATGGTAGTAGGGTATGGCAATGCTAGATGGCTCCCTGACTAACTGTAGAAAGAGTTAAAGCGATACGCTAACTTTTTTTGAATTTTTGTGTCCTGCCTCACTCCCGAGTCCATGACAAGCAGATAGATGCCATTTTTTCATCTGTGCGTCGAGAAACAAGGAAGAGACGGCCAAAGCTCACCCACCGCCAGTTAGCTTAGGTCAAACACTGGGAGTCAATGGGTAGCATTAGCATGCCTCTACCTACAGTCATCAGGTAAACTGTTATCAGTCCTGTGTGCTTGTTTTGACTCTTTTTTTTACCGTTATGTTACTTTATCTTCTACTGTCACCGTATTTTCTTCTTCTGCTCATAAACAGAGACATGGTGTTGTTGACCTTCTTCCGCGGTGGTTTGCGCTAGCGACATGACGTTTGCTAACAAGTCAAGTCTTTGGAACAGCTCTTTTAAGGGAATTTGTAGGCAATTTGCTTGTAAGACTTCCAGTGTTTGAGCTAAGCTAGTTAGCTTAAAATCTCTTTTTGTTTCAGACAAAAGAATGGTGTTTATCTGCTTGTCATGAACTCACTAGCTAATGGGCTAACAGGTGACACAACAAGTGAACAAGCGAAACAGTGAGCTTTAAACACAGGACACAACAAGCTAACAATCAAACATTACTAGCACAACTAGCTAGTACCAGCATGCACAGGTTACAACTGCCCGAGCAGACGAACAGTATGAGTAGAGCATTTTCAGGTGGCAAACGTCTTTTTACATACTGATTTTTACATTTTTAATCTGACATTAATCAGTTTTTTGCCCATCTCTAATATTTTGACACTACTTCAGGTGTCATGAAGCTCACACTCTCTGAGGGTTCATTTGAATTTGTGGTTAAAACATGACACCTTCCTCTGAGTGTACTCGGTGTGACAAGAGTCAGTGAGGAGTGTTTACAAATCAGCAGCCAACAACCACTTATAACTGATTTTATCGCCGTTGAAAGTTTGTCTACGTACCTCTGACGCTGGATATGAAAATAGATGTTTAATCAGCAGTAAAATGAACACAGTTTAATGTTTGCTGTCATTATTACCGAGCAAACATACATGGTTAAGCACTAACGGACAAACTGGCATTGATGTACTTCAGTCGTTCGACATTTCCCCTAAAAAGTTTCCCTTTAAAGTATTGCTAAAACTGTCAGAAATAAGAGGTGAGTTTCATACGTTCATAAAATGTTTGTTTGGCTGTAAACACCCAATAAATGGACATTTTTGTGCCTACCTTTTTTTCTCTGTTGGAATCATTGTTAAAATGCCATACAAAAGATCATCTGAAAAATGGCTAATTTAAGCTCAATGTGTTCACATGATTTTCGCTTGAAAGTGAATGAATATTTTTCCTCTGGTTTGATCATTTTTTAAGGATTTTGACACCTGGTTTTGTATTTATTGAAGTTTAATCATTTTGAAGCTAGGCAGTCGATTGATTTGGCCACAGCTTAAATAGCCTGAAGTTAAAGTTGTACTTTATCTGTGCAGACTTAAATTAACAATTTTTACAATGAGATTTGGTACACATTAGTTAGCATTTTATTAAGTGAAGTAACTGATTGTTGATTAAAATAATTGTGTTTTTCTTTTTTGTAAGTCATGTTTCTGATTATTCAACACTTTTCAAGTCCACTGAATGAGGCAAGAGATGATGGTGAGCTAATCAAACAAACAAACTTAACATTTGAATGTAAAAAGAAGAATATTTGTGCAAACTCCAAAAAATGATAAACATGTTGGTTGAACTTAAATATTCTTCATTTTCAAGATTTTCAAAAATATTTAAAAATAGCAATACATGGTTTAACATATGTTAGCATTAACAAAGGCTGATCAATTAGGGCAAAAATCCAAATTCTGATTATTTTAATTAATACTGACATCATGTTTATTTGGCACTATTACCTTTTAAACTACTTTTTTGTTTATGAAACTTAAAGTATTATCATAATTTAATAATCAAGCAGGATGGAGCACATGCTTTAAATAAAGATGTGCATGCTATAGTGAGAAGAGTGCACAAATATAAAAATAATCCTTGTATAATTCACCCAAATTGAGTCATATTTGGATGAACTTTTGGCATCAAACCATCAGACGGTGTGAATATATCTGTGTGTCTTTAAGTGTGTGGGAGGTCTGACTCACCCCTCACTCGTGCCAGGTTTTATTCGAATTAATAAAGATTTAATGATAGGCCTCCTGTGATTGTAAAATACGCAGGCTTGGCTCGGCTCCAGGGTGAATCCCTCCGTCTGACAAATTATTGTTGAATTACAGGCAGCCATCTGTCTGTCTCCCCTCATCCTGCACAACCACTTTCCCCCTGAACTACTTTGATCTGTCTGTCATCTCCGCTTAAAGATTATCGTCTGGTGGTGATGCCATCGTCTTCTCAGAGGTGGGCGGTGATTAAGCTCTGAGAATTTAACAAATGAGACCGCAAAAGTGTCAGAGAAGACTTTTTCAACCAATATTTTTTCACTTTGTGTTCTCTGTTCTCAGCCACAGAGACAGATTTAACATATTTTCTGTTAACAGTCTGTTTTCGGCTCTCTGCTTCTTGCTTTAAGTGTCAGAGTTCATTGGTTAAACTGCTTTCGAACTATATGAAGTCATGCTACAGCCACAGTTGACACTTTAAAGTTCAGCAAACTAAATTAAGCTTTTGAATTAGCACATCTTAGACTATCAGTTTGACCATCTGGTAGGAAATGGTCTATGAGGGCTGACGTCTAAAATACTTTTACAGTGATGGTGACCAGTTAACACCATGTAAATCAGGTAGATCCACCACCGTATTTGTAAAAGACCTTGTTCAGTGCAGGGCATTGGGGACCAGGTAGGGGTGACAAATATACGTAAGCATGGTTAAAGGCAAATGTACAAACTGTGATGAGATGTGATGTTTTTCGTGCAAATAATTCTAATGAAACTGTTTTTTTAAATAAACCATGGTCAAGGGAAGCTTATGTACCAGCATCATAACATAGACAAGCAAAAAAGAAGCTTTTATTTTTTAGACCGCATCTGGTAAGCCCACAACAGACCAATGAGAGCTGCCTCTCCTGACTTAATCTCCTTTACACCATCGGATGTGAACATGTAGTCTCTCTTAATTTGAGTTTTTCAAACATTCTCCTGAAAGACGGCACTGTTTCAAGAAATATGTCTGTGCGCATGAAAACACTGGCTTCATCCAAGTCTCTCAGTCTATGGCTGTTTTCAAAACCACATGCTACATACTACATCTACTATGCAGTATATACAGCACACTGCCTTCTGTATATGATGTTATTTTGTAGTTTGATTGCCCAATGGCTGTTATTTTGCACTATGCTACACCCAGCTGAGCTAACTCGTTTTTTCTTTTTTTTTTTTTCTGCGGGTGCACCTACTGTGCTACAGTTCAGATAGGAGCAACCATTTCTACAAGATACAAACTCTATTAAACACATGTAAATATTCCTGTTTCTTTTAATGACTCAAATTAAGCTGTTTGATTTCCCCCCACAACCCAGAATTTTAGCTGATTTCTGTTTCTGGTCTTGAAAATAAAAGTTAACGGTAGCTTAGCTAACAGCTAGCATTATTAACGTCTGACTAAAAGAAGTCTAACAAGTGACTGATTTGATTCTTCATGATTTTCAACACTGAGCACTTACATAAGAAATATTTAACATCCATGTAACAACTAACAAAACATGAATTTACTGAGATTTATTTGCTTTATTGTTATATAAATGTAACAGAATCAATGCTAATGCTAACATTGCTAAAGCTGTTTCTTTGCCATTCTAACCCCTGACCCTGTTTTTTTATTACTGAACTATGACATCCAGTTATTTTTGTTGTACTGCAGACTTCACGGGTGTTTACATACTTCATACTACATTTTGGAAAATCAGTATGTGCTGCTAGTTTAGCATACGGTTTAGAAAATGGCTAATGGCGATTAGCAGGGACACATATTTTGTGTCTGAAGACTGGAGAAAAACACTACATGCTCTCACCTGCACACACCTGTGGTGAGTGCAGCAATAAATACTCCATTTGTCTCAGTGTGTCGTCCGTGATCTAGGCTGGTTGTCTCTTTCAGGGTCACATCCCTGGACCGGACAACTGAAGATCACAGGGCTGACACAAAGAGACAAATAACCATTCACACAAACACACTCACAACTACAGGCAATTAAGACTAGTTAACCTAACAAGTATGTTTATGGTGAGGTGAAAGTACAACTTAATGCACCACTATCTTCTATATTCATTGTATTAATAATGTTGCAACCAAAAGCTCATTTAAGTTGATATCATCTCTTTCTTGCTGAGTTTGCTCTCTCTGAAGTGATCTTTCCCCGACTTCACATCAAATCTAAGTTTGGATGGACTTGTGCACTCACTCCTGTCAGTTTGCTGATGCAGCTCTTGCAGCAAATTTCACCCTGAGGATGAATTTACTCATCAGTTTGATTGGTTTTATTCATTTCACTGAATGTTCTCTCCCTGCAGACTCAAAAATGATCTTAACCAGGATATAATCACACTGTTTACATATGAATACAACTGGCTTATGCTAACACTAGTCAGCTGTAAGTACATAACCACAGAGGAGTGTCCCGACTTTATTGGGATTAAGAGCAAACAGTCGGAACATGCCTGCACCTTTAGGGCTAAGCTAGCTGCAGCTCCATGTTAGCATCCCCTCTCTGTGTCTTTTTTTTTTTTTTTTTTGCATACCCTCTTCATGGTTAAACTGCAGCTGTAATGAAGAAATCTGTTGAGTAATACCTCACAACAAGACTGAATGGATTCTGAGCGGGACAATAAACACGCGAAACGCTTGCACAATAACGGACGTCTAAATCCACGCTCGGGGGCAATGAGGAGGTGCGAGGAGCTTGGCAGTCTCCTCGTATGTCTCATCTTTCTCTCTTCACAGTCTAACCCTCTTCTTTTATACAGTATGGGTGAGCCTGAGAACAAAAAGCTCCTTGTGTGGAATAGATGGAGGGTAATGTTGAATCACACAGTGCTGAAGTTTGTATTTAGGTTTCTTTGTCTTGTTCAGTGTAAATGATATCATGTCTGGAGCTTCTTCTTTGTTTACTCTGGATATCTGGACACGTGTTTTTATGATATTAGTCAAAAACTTACATGCTATCCAAGAATATTTGAACATGTGATATGAATGACGTTAACTTCAGTACAAAGCTATCACTAACATTAGCACTGGCTTACCTGGAAGCCTTTTCAGGTAAAGGCCTGAAACAAAGTGGTGGGTAAATGCTAGGGATGCACGATGTTGGATTTTTGCCGATATCCGATATGCTGTGGAACACACAACCCAACAATCGGGTTGACTTTTGGCTCGGATCTCCACTTCAGATCAAACTCAGCAAAAGCCTGACTATCTGGAGGTCTTTTCTTTAAAAAAAAAAAACAACAACAAAAACAACAAAGTCAATGCAACATATGGACACCAAACAACTGTTCTTACCTGATTACCCTGTGGCGTGAGGTGTTAGGAGTCACTTTAACCTCTCAGAAGAGGATCAGGGCCGCCCTGACTTAAATTGTAAATATTCAATATTTTCATTATTTATGACCAGAAGTCCTGATGTGTGTGGAGTGCACTAGCACGCCCTCTGTGTTTTGTCACATGGACCAGAGCAAAGTCAATCAGGGAGCAAGCTGGCTGAAGCAGGAAGCAAAAGTAGCCATGGCAACGAGAGAAAAGGCGAAGAATAAAGTCAGATGGACGTCAAAATGGAGGTCCAACTCAATTTGTTTAAAAACCACAACATTCATAATTTTATTGCACTGAAAAGAGGCTTAAATTGGCGTTAGTTTTGTGTCATGTCCATTAAATCATGAGTTTTTTTTGTGTTTGAGTTAAAATATATATATATGTTGGAATAATCCTTTTTGAAGCCTTATATTTGCTAGTTTTTGTTTGTTTTTGTTTGTTTTTTTTCTTCATTGTGAGTGCCCAACTACGGAACAGTGTGGCCCTCAGACACTAAAAAAAAAATGTGAGCGGCCCTTTTGGTAATCTAAGTTGCCCAACCCTGGACTATATAAATGAAAATTTGCTTAGCAAGGAAAATGCCATGATGTACAGAAACTGAGTACAAAAACAAAAAAATCCCTGTTTAGGCTGGTAGTTGGCTGATAACTGGATGAAACTCGGCTGGCATTTGGCTGGGAGGGGAAAATTGAAGTGGTAGCATCTGTAAAGTAATCTTATCACCCCTCCAAATTTCTGCATTCTCACTGTTCACACTCAAACATACCTGACCCTTGGTGGTCTCCCCCTGATGCCAGAATAGCTAATTACAGGTGTTGCTGTTTCAGTGATCGGTGTGTGTTTCTGTGTGAGTGTGAGTGGAGGATCAGGTGGACACTTAGAGCGCTCTTGTTGCCTCTCGCTCGTACTCTTGGGTAATCCTGCAGGCCTTCAAGTCTGATACTGTTACTCTGTTACTGTCAGATACACCTCAGGCGATTTGTCGTCAGATTAAATGACTGATATGTGTGTTTATGAGACTTTTAAATGTCTTTCACACTCACATTAAACTCCTAAAAATGCTAGCAACAACAGATACACTCCCCCACTTTGACCAAAACATCACTAACATCAGGACACAGAGCTTTGAGTGTATGAAGGGGCCACAATCGAAGACCCCCTCTCCCCCTCTAACACACACTCTCTTACAAACAAACACACAAAGATTAAATCTGGCCTGGCTACTGCTGGCCTCTCACTTTGATGAACCAAGGAGCCAAGAGTCTGGCTGCTGGATTAAGATGGCTGAACTAGATTCACACACAAACATTCACGCACACATTCTCCCTCGAGGGGTTAACTCTGATCCCCATTCATTTACATTGAGTAGTGTTTTCTTTCTTTCCCCCACAATGGTTCCAAAAAATCCACCTTTGAGATCAGACGGCATCAACAAACACTTCGTCATCCGAGAGGACGCCTTTCTCTTCGAGCCAGGCTTTAGACCGGCCTCTTAATAAATTATATCAGGGGTCTAAAGTAATGATCCATATTATTAAAGCTGCTGAGGGGTAGTATGACGGGCCTGTGTTGTGTTACACTGTGGAAAGCTCACTTGATTCTTACCCAACGCTTTTGTGTATGGAAGTCGACACCGATCAGGAGAAAGTGGTGAAGAGACGATTGATGCAGACTGATTCATGGTTCAGGCATCAGCTTTTCCATCCATGTCAATCAGAGTGGATTAAGTGTTCAACAATGGACCTGTAAGCGATGACTGGGTTAAATGAGGAGGCTGAAAAACTGATTCACTGATTAGTAAGACGCGTGATGGGTTGTTTGCAGATGACATCATGTCACCACAAAGAACTCTAGATTGGATGCTGTCAAAAGGCCAAAGTTTTGTGCTGTTTTAGCTGCTTTAACTGCTTGTCAGCAACTCATAAAGCTGAAAAAAAGGTGATTATCTTAGGTCGCATTTACACGGCAACGAAAACGTCTGAAAACAGAGAGTTTGTTGCATTTCGCCTCCCATTTACATGAGAATGGTGCTTGGAGTGCCTGAATCTGCAAACTTTTGAAACCTGGGTCCAGAGTGAAAAACTTTGAATATGTTTTCGTATCCGTCTCCATGTAAACAGGAGTCAGCCTTTCCAGGAGCAACATGTTTGCTACTTACCGTACTCGGTTTGTTATCCAGACAAAAATATCCAGACAGATTTGTCGTCCAGACAAGAAACTCCTGCGTCTTCATGCGTCCACTCGCCATCGTTGTTTATGAAAAGTCTGACATAAAGCGTAGGCGTGTTGTTACACCGTTTCACTACAAACCTACATCGCTATCTACTGGCCTGGCATGCACACTACAGCGTTTTCTTGCATTGCCATGTAAACGCAGAGTGCTTTTGAAAATGCAAAGGAAAAGCCTTTTCGTTTCTGATGGCAACGTTAAACAGGGCCTTCAAAAATACTTCCTGCTGTTAAAAAGCACCTTTTCTTGAAAGTAACGTTACACTTGTGGATGTAAAAACATGCTTAATTCTCCGGACCTGTACCTAAAAACATCACACACCAAACCCTCGTGTCCAAAAATGGTCGCTGTACAGAAATATCAACTATAAGAATATATATTAAAAGAATATTCCACTTTTTAATGTGATTTGTTAGACTTATTTCAGTCCTGACCATACATATCAATTATTGATAACTTGATTGATTTAACCCTTTAAATGCCAGCTTGAAAAGTACAAAACAGACCTTTTTTTTTTTTTTAAAGTAAAATGTCTATAATTTTCACATTTTAAGTACAAATTGGATTTCTTTACATTGTGTTATTACAGCCTTGTGCAAAACACAGACATTTTTAATCACTGTTTGATGAAACTGTGTATTGCTGCCATTCTTGTTCAGGTCTCCCTTGAAAAGAGATCTGTTGATCTCAATGGGACAAACCTGGTTAAATAAAAAAAGGTTAAATAAAAATATTAATTAAAATATCATGACTTTGCATTTCATTTTGCACAATCTGGTTCTTACATGTTGCATATTTATTGTATGTAGTTCTTTATTCTGTAAATATGTTTGTGTTCATGGTTTTTGGCCCTCAGAAACAAGTTTGTTGTAGCACTGTGATTTGAGTTGAATGATTGGATCAGAGTCCAATTAATGCAGCTCTTTTTTGAAGTCTGTGAAGAAAGATGATGCAGGAATGGAAATCTACCTGCTCATATCAAACCTTTCGTCACAGCCGCTCGTTGCCAAGATACATAGATCACTTTATATTAAATTCCTTCAACTAACCTGACACACAGCTGTAAATCAGGCCATGAAAGGAAAGTTAATCTCCTGCTCCAGGTCTCCATCTTCTTCTCCTTTCCATAACTTTAATGTCTTAATACGCCAAAAAACTCCGGACTGTTTTACATCTCCCAGCGCTGAGGTCACTGCAGGTCAAACCACTTAACATTCTTCATTTGTCCTTTTTAATAGTTTTGTTTTTGGCTTGATTACGGGTGGATTCCCCCCCTGACAGATCCTTTCATCCTGTCTCTACGTATAATTATGTATAAATGATTCAGACTGAAATGTGCTCTGTTAATTTCCCAGTGTTCCCTGAGGTGATATTTACTCATATGTCTGAGGGCCGAGACTTTTCGCCTCATTAAGACTCAGGCTAAATGGGTTAAGGCCTGATGAACGTTTCCAGGGAGGAGAGTCAGCGCTTCCTTTAAGGCCGTATCTGCTGCTTGCACTTTTTCCTGGGCCGAATACTTCCCAGCTGATGTGGCAAATGAGAGAAAACTTATGTAACGCTTCCTCCTAGAACATGAAGGTATTTACTTTCTTTTCCAGGGAATGGTGAGAGGATTTTTAATTGAGGAAGTTTGAGGTCATTATGAGAGATTTCATGTCATTTTTAGTTTTAGAGAACCAGTCATTGAATGATGGAGAGTTTCATGGTTGAGATTAAAGGGGTCAGAAAATTCTATGGCTTTAGCTTTTTAAAAATGGACAGCTTGACAGTCCATATGAGGATGAGTTTTGTGAGCTCTATATCTCGAAAAGTCTTTGAGGGATCTTTTTCGAATTTTGTCCACATCTCCAGCTACATCTAAGGATGAAGTGATTGCATTTTGGAGGCCATAGTTCAAAGTTCAAGGCATGAGATCTTGTGGTCATCCAGTGTTTTTGACGGGATTTCCATCAAATTGCACAAATCTCATTTCTGGCTCACGAATGACATATTTGCATTTTTTGGTCAAAGTCACACAGCCTCATCTTTTAAAACTGCTTGTCAGTGCACATTTCTAAATGCATTATCACAGGAATGTTTTGAGAGATTTGATTCAAATTTTGCCGAAAAGTCCACCAGTACACAGACATGGACTTCTATGACTTTGAATGTCATAGGTCAAAATCTGTGGTCACCATAAGCTTATGAAAGCACTATCTTCAGAACAACACAAGGGATTGACGTGAATTTTGCACAAGTGTCCTTTCTGACTCAATTATGATTGGCTTAGAATTTTAAAGTCCTTGGTCAAAGGTGATGGTCACAGAGCCTAAGGCTTCGTTTACACAACAACGAAAACAGCCAAAAACGGAGAGTATTTGTTGCGTTTGCACTTTC
Source organism: Cetoscarus ocellatus (assembly GCA_037902135.1). Lineage (NCBI taxonomy): Eukaryota > Metazoa > Chordata > Actinopteri > Labriformes > Labridae > Cetoscarus > Cetoscarus ocellatus. Next base: position 349,268 of record JBAMNC010001804.1, on the reverse strand, counting down.
TGTTTACACGAAAACGGTGCCCGGAGTGCTTAAATCCGCTAACTTTTGAAACCAGGGTCCATAGTGAAAAGCTTTGAAAACATTTCGGAATCCGTCTCCGTGTAAACAGGGAAAACTATGACGCACGGCGCATGTGCAGTACTCTTTCAGAATAAGGTTGCACGCACACCCAGGAACAACAACAACATCATCCATGGTTTGTTATCCAGACAAAAATATCCGGACAGATTTGTTGTCCAGACAAGAAACTTCTACGTCTTCATGTGTCTACTTGGCATTGTTGTTTGTGAAAAGTGGAAAGTGTACGCATGTTGAAACACCACATTTTCACTAAAAACCTATATCGCTATCTACTGGCCTGGCATGCATGCTACAGCGTTTTCAGTCGTTTTCGCGGGTCTGTGTGAATGTGCATCATTTTCACATTGTCTCTGCGTGAACGCAGAGCGCTTTTGAAAATGCAAAGGAAAACCTTTCCATTTCTGGTGACAACGTTGTCTTGTAAATGGGGACTAATATTGTCCAAGTTCAATTTGTACAAATGTCCAATTTGTACCAATGTCCAATTTGTCTATAGAATTTTCTGATTAGATTTTAAAGCTCATTGGTTGAAGTGAGGATGGTGAGGATCACTGTAAGGATTTTTATCTTTGCACAAATGTGTAATGGAATTTAAGAATGAACTTAAAACTTAAAAAACTTAAAATCAGAAGTTAGTTGTTTATCAGTCAATTAAGGTCTTCATAGTGGGGCAGGGGTTAGCATTAGCATGTAGTTTTAAACCCTATGATGTCCTTTTCGTGTGGAGTTTGCACCATCTCCAAAAACCTCACTTTTCCCTCAAATCAACCTCCAATTATCAGTTTTTAAAACTGTCAAAACTGGGTGAAAAACCCCTCCAGCCTCACAGCAGAAAAACTCAGCGTAGCTTATGCTCCCTGACCATTACTGCCTTATTGATGTTGCTCCTGTGTCAAGGTTACTTATGGCGGGGTCAGGGGTCAAACCCTTTGCAGCCTGTGTGGGTCAACAGAAGCGACTGATGTGAAGATTTGGCGGTCATACCTCTCCCAAAAAACAAACCCTGTCACTAACCCTCATCAAACCCTTTTCACACCCCTCCACCCCCTCCACTGACCCTCATTTAGTCTCATTAACTCCCCCCTGCCCTCCCCCCTCCCTGCTGCAGCAGAGCAGTGATAGTATCTGCCCATCAGTCCGTATTGGTCTCCTGAGAGGGCCCGAGGCGCTGGGAACCTGGACCCCCAAACGGTTCTCTGGAGAACGAGGAGAGAGTGGGACGAGATGAGCGGGATGACCCTTTAAAACACAGCTGGATTCGTGGAGGTGGACGTCGCAGATAGCAACAGGCCCTATTGTGTCCCGAGCTTCTCTAATTAAAAAAGAAAACAACCTGGAGCTGACGATAAGGACGGTGTGAGAGTCATCAGTGTCAGATATGGAGGACAGAAAATGAGAGCGAACAAAAGGACAGAAGAGTCGAACCGTGGGAATTATCTGATGAGCTCGGACAGTAGTTAAATTCTCTTCATGCTGCTGAACCAGGTCCTAAATACTGATTGATCTGGAGATTCAAGATAACCTGTTTCCCACCATAAAACCCATTTATCTTAAGTTTGAAACACCTCTTTAAGCATTTAAAACATAAATATTGATACCCTGTTTGAGAAGGGACAGAATGAAGCTAAGAGCTTATCTAGTCCTGCCCCTTCCTTACAAATCAGATCCATTACTGAAACAAAAACATAATAATAATGATAATTATTATAATAATTATTATTATTGATAAATAATTTGTAAGCACTTCAAAATAAATTAATGTAAATATTAAATAAATATCTACACATCATACACATTTCATATGTTATATATATTATATATATACATATTTACATATCATCTGCACACTTTTGTATTCATAATCATATATCTCATAATTAAGTATATACAAATAATAAGCTTCTCCACAGTATATCTGTTCTAAACTGAATTTTATGTTGCTTACTATAATTAATTGCATATGTTAATAATGATCAGTGTTAATGCATTAACTTAAAATTAATTATATGGTAACGAATTATTTTGGTATAAAACCTAGTTATCAGCACCCAGCCAATGTGGTTTACTGTCACACAATGCTTTCATATTTATATTCATATTGTAAATATTGTTATTGTTAATTTTATTTGTATTTTATTTATTTCCTTCATAAGGAAGTTGAATTATATCTTAAAGATTCTGCATGTTGCATCCTGTTCTCAATTTTTTTATTGAATTTGATGCTCTTATCTGTTTTAATGTCTCTCATCTGTTTTATCTGTTTTAATGTCTTTTGATATTCCTATGCTTTACTTTCTGGTCTTGTTATGAAAACATTCCTTTTTTAAATTTTTTTAATATATTTCCCATGGATCTGTTTTCTTTTTTTAACTATCAGCGCTACCAGGAGGCAGTTCAAAAGCTACCGGCAGACTGTTTTGTTCTCAAAAATTTGTACCAAGAGCCAGTTTCATCAGCTTTTCAAGGGAGTAACTACTGGCTCTAAAACCAAAAAAGACGAGCCAGGATTTGACACCACATCCCGGCAGAAGTGAGGAGGAGACCAGCCAGTAGCCATTTTTTAATTTATTTATTTTATTTTATTTTATTTTATTTTATTGTTATTATTCTTAATATTTTTAATTATTTATTCATTTTATTTTGTTTTGTTTATATTTGTTTTTATTTATATGCTTGTTTATATCTATCTTTTTATCTACTTTTTGTAACTGCCATTGGAATTCTAATTTCCCTGAGGAGTTTTTACAAAGGGATTAATAAAGTACAATCTAATCTAATCTTATCTAGTCTAATATAATCGAATCTAAATGAAATTATTGATATCAAGCTCCACCCTCCTCGGTAACAAGTTCAAGAACAAAATGCTTTGATGTTGTGCTCTTTCCTTTGAAACAATTAAAAATGTTTCACCATTTGACATTCTTTAATTAATTAACCTGATTGATTTATTAACTTGGCCCTTGGTGAAAATACCACAGTAGGGTGTGTTCTGTGACTCAGAATCTTTTAAAACTGTGATAAATTAAAAATATCACCAATGTATGATCTGAGGGATTTTTTTCATTAGCTGTCCACATCAACATAATGCAGTTTACTTTGTGATTTTCAGTACAACAGAAACAAACTTTAAGATAAAAATTTCACCACAATGCATCAAAAAAGGCTCTGCTAGGACTACGGTTGCCTAACTGATTAGGCAACCTGATTGGCTGGTCAGTGAATGAATCAAAAAGCCAACAAACAGTGAATTAAGGCCCTGTTTACATGACAACGTTGTCACCAGAAACTGAAAGGTTTTTCCTTTGAGTTTTCAAAAGCACTCCGCATTCACATGGATCTGAAAGAACGACTGAAAACGCTGTAGTATGCATGCCAGGCCAGTAGTTGGCGATGTAGGTTTGCAGTAAAACAGCAGTGTTATAATACGGCTACGCTTTCCGGTGAAGACAAACTTTTCATAAATAACAATGGCTTGTTGTTGTTGTTATTCTTCTTCTTTCACAAAAAATTAGGTCCTGAAAATGTATCATCATTTGGCATTACTTGCTGTCAGGCCTTTTCCAAAATATACTCTTATTCCTCATTCCCAACTGGGGTCAGGTAGCATTGGGTTGTTGCCAGGCTCTTTCAGCTCTGAGATCGTCAAAATTGGGTTTACAGTTGTAGACTAAAACAACGATAACACTCTTACTCTACTTCTTCAAAGTCTTTTAAAAAGAACGTCAGAATGTTGATTCTTACAGGAAGAACTTGCTTGCAAGTTAAAAGAAGGTGAAAAAATTGCTGCAGGGAAGGTTAAAGAGTGAAAAAGTTAATATCACAGGGAGCATGCTAACAATGGGAGGGTTTTAAAAGTTTGATGAAACATCGAAAGGAGCAGTTGTGTCCTTATTTTCCATTACTGATGGAAGCAGTATCCACGTGCTGTCACGCTAATTCATGAAGATGGTTAAACATGTGGTGTGCTGGGTTGGCACATGGTGCAGCAGGTAGTGCACGTGCCTTTCTGTGTGCGGTTTGTAAATAATCTTACAAAGAGAAAATAGCTGGATTACACTTGAATGGGAGAACTTGGACATTCACTGCTAACTATCAGTAACAGTCAATCACATGTTCTCGTCTTTATGGTGACTTTATCTTCAATTTAAGAAAAGTAACTACTTTGAGATGTTTATTTTCCAGAAAACTAGTCTATTTAATGACACCTTTTGCCTTTGACTGTCTTTGTAGTTTATTTAACTGAATAAAGGTCAAAATGATGAGCGAATCATTAGGTAAATTGGTAAGTCTAAACTGCCCTTTGGTATGAGTGAGTGTGAATGGCTGTGTCTTTATATGTGGCCCTGCGATTGGCTGGCAACCGGTTCAGGATGTACCCTCCCCCCAGTTCAGCTCCACAAGGTGTAGGCAGAATAGATAATGGATGGATGGATGTAGTGTGCTGATTTTCTACCTTTATGACATCACAATGATGATCCAACAGGTGTTGACTTTGACTTTTTTAGACACTGGAGGCACTTCCTGAATGTTCAATAAGAGAGTGTTGAGTGTTAGGGTCACATTGTCTCGTCCTCATACAGATATGAGGGTTTAAATGAGACTAAAGGACGCTGTCTCAGAGACGGCGGCGTCCTCTCGGGGGATATCAGAGGCATCGCTGGAACATAAATAATCTCAGATTCCTCTAATGTGCGACAGATGAAAGCCTCAGATCTGTGTTTTGTTGGAGTAAATAAGTAGGTCACCTCTACGAGTCATTAGCCTCATCACTTTCTATTACATATTCATTGAAGGAAATGAGTTTACATGTGGATCCCCCCCCCCACGGCCCCTCCTCAGCCCTCGTCAGTACACATGAAAGCTCGGGCATAGACGGGCATTCTCGTGGCGGGCTGATTGTGCATCTCCCCTGTGGTCCCGGTTTGTATCAGAGAGCATTCAGAGCTCCCAGAGGACTGGCTCCTTTGTCGCTGCTCCGAGGAGTTAAATCGTATATAAAACAAATTAATTGCCCCTGTTAGATCACTCAAGCACTCACCCAGGGGAACATGTGCTTATCACACACCCAGGACACACACACACTCTGCTGTTAGCGTCCCTGTGCCTGCCAGCCCTCAGCTCTCTGAGGAATTAGGATGAGGAGGAGGGAAGGTACCTCCTCTCCATCTGTTGGTCTCCTCCGAGTCCTGACTTCTGCTTTAATTACAAACACCCGTCCACACCTATCCCATCACTGACATCCATCTGCATGGGCCGCTTAATGGTGGGACACGTCCTGAGGCCTTGTGCTCCAACAGGCCTCAAGATCCGGTCATCAAGACCAGAAGAATACAGTAGTCCCAAACATCGAATATTGGAAATTTTAATGTTTGAAATTGCAGAAATTGTTCCCTCAATTTAGAAAGTGAGATCAACATTCTCACCACTTACAACTGCTTTTTCCCAATGTTGCCAACTTATTTGTGAAATTCAGATCATGGTCTCTCTCTAAATGTATTAATATTGCAGGCAAATTTCAGCAAATTGACCTCATTACTCAAAAATGGGCAACATCTGGCACCTTGCTCTTCAGTCCTTGTCATTTCCAGTCACTCAAAGGTTTTTTCCTTTGCATTTTCAAAAGTGCTCCGCGTTCACATTGAAACAGCGTGATAATGATGCACATTCACATGGATCCGCGAGAAACATGAAAAACATGAGAAGTTTGTAAATGTGACTTTAATGGGCAAATTATGTGTCAGAGACTTTTTGACAGCAATAATCCAAAACCCAGCCCAACAAACCCATGGGCTTCTTGTTGATGGAACCAGTGCAACACTAACTTCCAGGTCAGACAACAAAACAGCGTAATTCCTGAATCACTTTGGGGTCTCGGTGAGAGCAATTATCTTCATCTGACTGAGACCTTTATCCCGCGTCCCCAATTTCCCTAACAACGCTGATTCTTGTTTACACTGCTTTGTGAAATTTCTGTCATTTTTACACCCAAAGTTCGTCTGACTTGGTTAAGTTTGGGAATGAAGTTACAACATCATTTCAGTTTTCTTTTGGTTTGGTTTCTTTCACACTACAGTTTGTCAGGTGGACCTAGCATAAGTTGTCTAATTGCCGCCATAGGGCCTGTTGTTGCTAACTAGGTAGACCATTCAGTATATTTCACTAGTCCATCTCGGAAAGAGCCCATAAGTGTTTGGGGAGGGCAGAACCTTTAGCAGTTGTTATGTTTTCTTTATACTTCCAATTTGTTTTTTTTTTAATGATTGGTAGGCCACATTGAGTGAGGTAAAGGGCCGCATGTGGCCCCTGGGCTATCAGTTGCCCACCCCTGCTGTAGAGTAACCTGGCACACCAAATAAACTGTTCAATATATTTCACTTGTCCACCTGTGAAAGAGCCCATAGAAAGTGTTTGGGGAGGGCAGAACCTTTCAGAAGCAAATCTAGCAGGAGATTGGACAACCATTCTTCATCACATATATTATGGGCCAATTAGCTAATGTAGTAGGCGGGAGCTACTGCACTACAGAACGTGAGCCACTCGGTAAAACAAACTCTCGTCAAAACATGACAGAAGTGGAGCTTTAACGTCCTTACTATAGAGAAGTTTTACTGTTGTTATTTGTTGTTCATTTAATAAAGAAAGCTGTCCAGATCTGCATCTATCTGCATCTACGCTAATCTCCGTGCGAGCCGTCACTTCCGGTTGTCTTACCTTTTCTTGCTTTAAAGGACGCTTATTGGGCCGATCACAGTTGTTGTAGATTGGAGCTTGGCAAGATGGATTTGCCTAAAAACAGACGTTGAATCAGGCAGGTTCATGGTTCAACTGGTGAGAAGCACAAATTCATTGTCAGTATTTGCCCATTTTTGGCACTTCTCCCTCTAATCAAGATTAAGTAACAACAAACATATGATTCAATACCAAAAAATATTCTTAAAACAGTTTAAAACATACAAATAAAACAAGAAATTATTTTATGCATGATTATTTTTATGATTATTTGGAAGTGGGTTAATTACTGACTAACTGTGTAAGGTGAAGGGTTGGGACCAGATAAGTTTCGACTTCCCCCGACTCCTTTTTGAATGTGCAAATGACGAACTTAATTTGCGCTTTGGTTGTTGTTGTTTTTATTTTGTTATATGTTTAATTATTTGTTCATGTTCAAAATAAAAAAGAAAGAAAGAAAGAAAGAAGCTAAACTCATAAGGGTGTTTCAAATGGCATTTTCCAACTTGGATGACGAAATTTCCAACAATTAGTTTACGGTCTAAAAAGGAAATAAGTTCACATCCTTTTGTTTTGCTTACTTTTCCAAATGCTGCCAACTTATTTTGGCACTTCTCCTTCTAATCAAGACAAATTAATAACCAATACATGATTCATTAACAAAAATCCTCTTTAAATAGTCTAAAGCTCACAAATAAGTCATCAATGTTGTTGCTGCTTGCTAAGATTTTGCCCAAACATTACCAACATAATTGTGCAGTTATGACAGTTTTCTCTGCCTTTTTCTTTTTGGTTTAAATAATTATCAGTAATTTTCTGTTCTTCTGGAAGCCTCAAAATGTTGTCCCATAAAGCTAATTAAGCCTAATTAGACAGAGCCTTACAGACTTTGGGTTAGGGCCTCGTTCTGCTCTCCGCCTGCACCCTCTAAATTACTAAAATCCCCCCCGTCCATCTGTCCCACCCAGCTCCATGGAGTCTGATAGGGACCCCTGGCATGTTTTATGGGGCCAATCTTCCCGGCTCTTACAGTGCTGATGAGAGATTTTACAGCCCCGTGGCCCCGCTCCTCATTCAGCCCCATCCCGTACTGTAGAGGTCACTCTGATTGGAAACCTTTACGGCTAACGCTAACGGCTGTCACTGCAGACGGCACAGCAGGCCCGCCGAGAGCCTCTGACGTTTACGGCCTGGAGTGTGCGCTCATGTTTAAGAGTGTGTGTGTTCTGAGGGGCCTGTTGAGGCGTTTATGGCCCCGTAGGAGTGTGTGTTTAACGGGATTAGACCTGTTTACTGTGTGCTGATATGAGAGGGAGCAGGGCTGGAATTAAAGACGTTTTATGACACATTCTCTCACAGTTCTTGTGCTAGTTTTGTTTTTGTGGAGTTCATAAGGTTTTAAAGATGATATTGTTTTTCTTTATATTTATACATGCAAAATAAAGTGATGCTGCAAGGTTAAAACTGTACATATGCACCATTGCATGTTGCTTGAGTTGCCAAAGTTCATGCAAAGTGACATAAAACCATCACACAATCAGAGCTGATGGGGAGCTGTGACTGATTTTCTCTTTGGTTTTGGAAAAATCTCGCTAAGTTTCAAAAAGGAAAGACACAATTTAATTTTCTTTAACGAAAATAAAAATAAATTGGCAGTTATATTTTTTAAATCTTATATATTGGCCACACATAGTTTGTTAGATCTAATGTTACATTTACTTTGTGTGCAGAACTTTACAAAAGGCTGTTTTTCTTATTTCGGATTATCATTAAGTTTCATTTAACCTTGCAGTGCAGCTGGATCGACCTGATTCAATGTCTGTAATCAGATCCAACTTGCCAAGCTCAAAATCTATAAGGACTGTTAGTGGTCCAAAGCAGGATGGCCTTAGCAGAGTCCTTCAGGGCAGGAAGAAGTGGGAGCTACGAGCAAGACGACAGCAGGAGGTGACTGTAGGTACAGAGGTTAGCATAGATGCTAACAGCTTCAGTAGCAGGTTTATCAGACCTGGACCACATTTCTTTATTAAATGTTTATACAAACAGCACTACAAGCTTTTTAAGGTAAGGATATTTTCCCTCCACTTATGGCATGTTTTGATGAGAGTTTGTTTTACGAAGTGGCTCATGCTCTGTATTGCAGTAGCGCCTGCCTACTACATTATTGATTGGTCCATCATAGATGTGACCTGGAATTATAAGACTGGCTACGAGGAAATATCTCTTTTAGCTCAAAATAGTTCAGAAATATGCTGAGTGATAAAATTTTGTTTTGCTTGCCTGTTTTGGTCGAACCACAAACCACCTTAACAGCAGATAGCGAGACAGCTGCTGTTTGCCTATTTTATTGTATTTCTTTTACATTTTAATAATTAATTTTCCTTGTGAGTTTAATCTTTTTTTTGCTTTTATTCATTTCTATTTGTTTTATTTCCTTCCTGCCTGTTTTAGTCTACAGTAGTATGTCTGTATTTTTATTTTCTGTCTGTCATTCCTTTGTAAAGCACTTTTAGCTGCATTTTTCTGGACTGCATTTCTTTGTTAAATAAAGAACAAACAACACTACAAACTTCTTTATAGTAAGGATAATTTTGTTCTCCCTCCCAACACGTTTTGATGAGAGTTTGTTTTCTTGTTCTTTAGCCCAGTGGTGCTCACCTACATTATCTGATTGGCTCATAATAAATTTGATTGACAGAACTTGGTATGATCAGTCACACTATTATCAGTTTTATTATTTTTTTATTTAAATTAGTTTTTAAGTGTTTTATCGCAACTGTGCTGATTTTGTTTTTATTATTATCCCCTGGTATTGTGTTTTGCCTATTTTATTGTATATTTTTACATTTTAATAATTAATCTTCCTTGTAAGTTTTATCTTTTTTTTTTTTTTGCTTTTATTCATTTCTATATGTTTTGTTATTCTTGTTATATTATTCTTCATAGTGATTATAATTTTGCTACCTTCCAACATGTTTTCTTTAGTTGTCCATGTTCTTTAGCCCAGTGGCGCCCACCTACTACATTATCTGATTGGCCCATAATAAATGTGATTGACAGAATGATCGTCCAATCGTCTGCTGGATATTCTTCTTAAAGTTTCTGCCCTCCCAAACACTTTCTATGATGGACTGATGAAATATTTAGTTAGTCTGGTTAGGTTTCAGTATCTCCTCCACATCATGATCAAAGTTAATCAACCGTCTCTGTTCCTGTTTGTGGTTTTACTGTTTCTGTATCAGCAGGTTTTACTGTCCCTGTGTTGTCAGGTCCCTGCCTCCATCAGTGCCGACTGTTTTGATGTCATTCACCTCCTCCTGAGTTTCTGTGTCATCTGTCTGAGGGTCGAGTGGACCTCCAGCAGCAGCACAATAAAACTAAATGAGTTATTTGTTTTCTGCAGAGCGGGGGGCCTCTGACGTTCAATCTGAGCCCCACAGAGCAGACAGAGGGAGGCTAACTCACTCTCATCATGTTAATGTGGACCATACAGCTTAATCACTCCTCCATTGTTCTGAGGCTTGACTTGTTGACCTGAAGTATTAAGACTGTGGACCCAGACACAAACTGAATCTTCTCTCTTAAGGTTTGGTGAGAACAGAGTAAAGAGTGGGATATGTCTCTTACCGGGTTGAATGTGTCTGATGACAAAAACAGCACGCACAATACGTGCAGAATGAAACTGAATTTCATCAAAAACACTTCTAAACATACAGTGTGCTGGACACAGGATAAAACATAAATCTGAAAATGGAACAGGAAAAAAAGAAAGATTAAAACAATGAAATAAAGGCATCATTTTTGGTCTTAGAATAGTTTTACAGTTTTACTGCCAAAGGAAAGTAAAGATGCAGGAAAGGAACAAGAAATGGAAGAAGGTGGTAAGGAAAAGAAAGAAAAGAAGGAAAGGAGGAAGGAAAAAGGAAGAGGAAATAAAGAAAAAAAGAAGAAATTTTATTAAGATTAAAGGGAGAAGGAAGAAAGGGAACAGTAAAGAAGAAGTAAACGAAGAAGACATGAAAAGAAGAAAGGAAGCAAAGGGAGAAAAGGGTAATAAAGAGGAAAAGAAAAAGAGGAAGGAAAGGACAAAAGAGGGAGAGGAAGAATGAAAAGACAGAGGAAGGTAAGAAAGAAGAAATGAAAAGAAGAGGTTAAGGAAGCAGAGAAAAGGATGAAGAGGGTTTGACAGAATGAAAGAAAAGGGCAGCAAAGGAAAGAAGTGGTTAAGGAGAACAAAGGGAACGAGGATATTGGAAAGAGGAGGGTAAGGATAAACGAAAGGTAGAAGGAAATGAAAGAAGAAGAGAGTATGAGAGAATGAAAGGAAAAGGAAAGTGAAGGAAAGAAGTGGTTAAGGCAGAGTGAAAGGAAAGAGGAAGGTAAGGAGAAGGAAAGGAAAGAGGAGGGTATGAAAAATGAAAAGAAGCAGGAAAAGAGAGAAGAGGGTAATAAAGAATGAAAGAAAAGAGGAAAGGAAAGGAAAGAAGGGGTTAAGGAAGAATGAAATAAAAGAGAAAGTAAAGGAAGAAGCAAAGGAAAGAAGAAAAAGAAGGCAGAAAGGAAGAAGGAAAGGGTGAAAGGAAGGCAACAGTCAAGAAGGAGTAAAGAAAGGAGATAGATACGGACGATAGAAAGGAAAGAAATAGACAAAAGAAACAGAAAAATATATTTAAGGAGAAGAATTTCAAAGGTGAAAGGAAAGTAGGTAAGTTTAAGAAAAGAAGAGGGGAATTACAGAAAAGACAGAATTAAAACACTTTATTGACACACCAGGAAAGACAGCAAACAAAAAAGAAGTCAAAATGGAAGAAAAAAGAAGGAAGTAAACAAAAGATGAACGAGGACAGAGACTAAAACTGAGGATCTGGAGCAGAAAAAGAGAAAAGGACGATGTTAGAAGCTCCAGGGAGACAAAGACAGTTACAGTGTTGACCTCAGCACTCGGCTTAGAGACTTTGCACTTCTAGAAGATTCTGTGGCTCAGGTGTGGTGACCTGTGACACCCTCACAGAGACACCCTGAGTCCAGCTGAGTCGGGGGGGGGGGGGGCTGTCAGTCTGGTTTACAGGAGGACTGAGGTGTCCCAGCAGGACTAAACAAACTGCTCAGTCAGCGCTTTAGCATGCTAATGAAGCTAAACACCATAAACATCACTGTGAGTGAATGAGTGAATGGGCCGTCCCCAGGGGGCCAACGTACCCCTGTAATCAACCGACCCCGGAGCAGAGAGTGTGTCTCATAAGCTCATTCACCTCAGGGGGGTAATCAAAGACATTCTTATGTCTCATTCATCCAGCCTGAGACGCAGAGTCTTATCCAGGCTACTTTACTGAACAAACTTTTATTATCAGCAAAACTAAAAACCAAATAAAAACTCCATTAAAACAGCACAAACGTGTTTATTACACTGTAAAGTCACCTTTAACTGGCTTTAATTCTTTGTTTAGTTCATTAATTGAGCTTTGCTCTGTGATTTTAAGCCTGAAAAATAGTCATATAAAATCTAATAACCACCAGATAATTATTGCTATGATAGCTTACAATTTTATTATCTTATTAATAGTTTTCTTAAATTTTTTATGTCATGGTAACCACATTTGCTGTCCCTAAACTAAACTGTGAGAAAAAAAACACAAATAAATTGAAAGAAACAACCTTACTGCAGCACAAAACTACATTTATGACAAGATATAAATATTATCAGCCTGCATGTATATTCTCTGCAAATTTCCTACATTTTTAATCCGGCTTTTAATCTGGTTTGATCAGTTGCAGTCGTTATCAGTTTTGTTATTTTTGGTTTAAATTAGTTTTTTTAAGTGTTTTATCACAACATTGCTTATTTTATTTTTATTTATTTCATTCTATATATATTTTATTATCCCCTATTTTTGCGCTTTACCTATTTTATAATTGTTTTTCAATTTTAATAATTCATTTTCCTTCTAAGTTTTGTGTGTTTTATGGTACTTTTATTTCTCTCTATTTGTTTTATTTCCTTCCTGCCTGTTTAGTCTACAGTAGTATATCTGTATTTTTATTTTCTGGCTGTCATTCCTTTGTAAAGCACTTTTAGCTGCACTTTTATAGATAAAAAGTGCTATTTAAACAAAATGACTTGTGTTTAATTAAAGTTTCCTGCCACGTTTGGGCTGCATTGATATGACCCCTGACCAGGTCAAATACTGACTTTATGTTCATTTAGACGCCTTCACTAAGTTTTATTCCCGTGATTGTCTGATTCAGAGCGGAGGGTCTAAAGAGTTGTTCTGTCAACAGAAGGAGCCGTTTAGAAACGACACAGTTTAGAGAACAATGTGAGGAACAGTAACAGGTCAGAGGAATAGGGCAGAGGTCAGAGTCTAGTGTGACCTTTTTGTTGTTTTAGAGCCCAACACGTGGAGGACCTGAGAGTGTGTGAGAGAGAGGGAGGGTGTGTTCTTCTGGGAGCACGCCGCCTTAATTATTCCTCCTTAAATCAATGAGGAATGTGAGCTATTTACAGGTTTTAGGAGACATCGGAGTCTTCAAGAGGTCGTCCACACGGAGATTAATTCAAGTTTTTAATTGTACGGGTGTTTTGTCCACACGGATATGGCTTTGGGTACTAGAAGACGCACATTTTTGAAAAAGGTTCCCAGAGTGGATAAAAGAAAAACAAAAACTTTGATAAGCACACCTTTGCTAGTATCAGGTTGGACTCTTTCACCCTCAGAGCTGCTTTAGTTTTTCTTGGATTAGATTCAACAAGGTTGGCCAAGGTAGATTCTGGTCCTTATCGACATGATAGAACTCACTGTCATGTTTAAGAAACCAGTTTGAGAGGATGTGAGCTTTGTGATATGGAGAGTTAGCCTGCAGGAGGTACACAGTCAAAGCTGCATATTAACACTGTGAGAGTTAATATCAACACTCCTTAAGGGGCCGTCCACATGGAGGTGAACTCAGGTGCATCCACACAAGTTTATAATCGTGTAAGCGTCTCATCACAACGTTTTGGGTGCCGAAAAATGCATTACTGAAAACAGGTCTCAGAGTGGATTAATCTGAAAATCTGGCTGAGTGTTTGACAACACATCGTGGACAACAAATACAGATATTTTCACTATATATATATATTACTGTACCTGTTGCTTATGTTGAGCTGTGTGAGTCTGAGTGTGTTTGATTTTGAAACTGCATTGCTGCCATTCTTGGCCAGGGCCCCCTTGAAAAAGAGATATTTGATCTCAATGGGACTAGCCTGGTTAAATAAATAAATAAAGGTTTTCAGAAACGATGACGTCAAAGCCCAACCTCTCTCTTAAACCGCCTGCGTAAACCCCAGAATTTTCGCCATTGTTTCTGTAAAACAACAGAAACAATGGCAGAATACAGTGTTACACTGGTGTTTGTTTACATTTCTCATGATGTATGCGCTTGCTCCATGTCTTCTTCTCTGGTTTTGGTGTATGTCTGCAGTGCCACTTACAGGCCTGGCATATGTATTACAGTGTTTTCAGTTTTTTTGTTTGGACGTAAACATTTCTTGAAATGATGTTTTCACAGAGAACATTTTAAAAACTGAACATTTTGTCTTCTTGTGGACAGGGTCTCAATTAATGAGGAATGTGAGCTATTTACATGTTTTAGGAGACTGAAATAATCTTTAAGAATTGGAGAAGAAAACTTTTTACTTCCCTTTTTTAACAATGCAAAAATGAAAAGCTGTGATGACGTGATTTCAAAATGGAGCAGGAGGCAAATTTTATGAAAACCAAGGGAAAAAATGGTTTAATTGTCTTTTTCTCTTATTAACATTGGATAAACCTGTCGTTAGGAGGTAGTTATAAATATATTTAACTCACGATGTGTATAACTGAAGGACAGTCAAGGCACATGAGGGCGCTCAACTTCCTGATGCGTAAGTATTCAATTTTAAGGATTAGAGCTTAAAAACACCCATCAATAATGGATAGAAACATAGAACAATGTGAGGAACAGTAAGTCCTGTGAGTCCTCATAAATAACTATTTTTTGGGGGGTTTAGAAACAGGCCCATGGTGTCCGTTGATCCCGCATTTCTCTCAAGATCCTATGTTAACAAAATGGAGGTAAAGATGGGCATGAAGATGAAATACAGAAGAAAATTAAAAAAGAGAAGAAGAAGCAGCAGAAGTAAACAGGAGGCAGAGAGCAGATTTACAAAAGTGTTAAAGCATTTGAGCTGATCAGTGACACTCCTCTAATAGCACTTGGCAGCTTCTCCCTCACACTGAGCTTCAATAAACCATATTTACCAGCTGACAGATTCTCTAATTACAGGTTCTCTCCCTCTGACATGTTGTGACTCTGAACGCTGCCTCCATCATTTTAACACTCCGCTCCGTGAGACTTCTTCGACTCTCTTTTTTATCCCGGGGCAACGTTCCCTCCCTCCTCCTCCTCCTCCACCACAGAAGAAAACCAGCACTTCATCGCAGTTAAATAGTTGCTTACAAGCAGAAATTACCTGGATGTAATTGGTGCAGGTGTGATACGCTGACTGTTTGCTTGATAGTACAGGAAAAGTTGGCACGGTAAGTGGGGCATCCAGTTTGAATTGTGAGCTCAGACTCTGTTATTATTTTCCACTGTTTCATTATCACCTCATTACATTGGATGTTCTGTCTGTTTACTTTAATAATTGTTTTCTCTGCTTTGTTTAATGGAGTCTAAAGGATATACTAACCACCATGACAGCTGCTCCTAGCGTCACGTGCCCCCAACTTTAAAATCTCCTTGTCTCAGTGTTGACGTGAATTTGACCAATAAATCAAGAGAGCAGCAGGTCTCATAG
Source organism: Cetoscarus ocellatus (assembly GCA_037902135.1). Taxonomy (NCBI): domain Eukaryota; kingdom Metazoa; phylum Chordata; class Actinopteri; order Labriformes; family Labridae; genus Cetoscarus; species Cetoscarus ocellatus. The sequence goes on along the minus strand of JBAMNC010001804.1, from coordinate 333,640 downwards.
ATGCTAAAGGTCAGAAGAAATTTCACATCTATATGATTTTACTTTATCTATGTCTAATTTCTGTCTGTTTTTTATTTGTTTCTTTTTGTATATGTTTTATTCCCCTTCTGTGTAAGTGCACAGAGGGAGGAAGCACTGGGGTTGGCGTGGGACACAGCTGAACACTTGTCAATGAAAACCGCTGGAAACATTTGTGAAACCAAATGAAAATAAAAAGAAGTTAAAACAAGAAAATAGCCGGAGTTGTTCAAGATGAAAGAATGGCCCCTCGCCACAACTAAGGTTGCAGAAGACCAAACCAGGTGCAACCAAAAACAACAAACTGAGGCTACAGTTGGACACCTGCTCACCAAAATTGGACAATAGAAGATTGGAAAAATGTTTCCTGGTCTGATAAGTCTGGATTTCTGCTGTCACATTCAGATGCAGGGTCAGAATTTGTGTGTGAACATCATGAAAGCATGGATCCATCCAAGAGGTTCTGCAGCGTTCGGTGCAGGACCGAAAATTAGCACATGGATGAACGTTGCATGTCTGAAAAGAAGTCAAAACTTATTTAATCCCACCCTCTCTCCATCAATTAATAACCAATTATTTAGCTTCCCAGTCTTTATAAACATGTCATAAGTGTTTTAATCTAATTTTATCCCTGTCTGAAAAAAACAAGACTTCATTTTAATCAGACTTTAACTTATTTCTTGCTTTGACATTGCAACAAAATATTTCCATCAACAACCCATCACATACATAAAGATAGTTACATTTTTTTAATAAATATATTTATTATTATTACTAGAAGATAGATAAACATAGTTCTCATACCATCATTATTTTATAGCAATAATCGTATATTATCACACTACTTAATTCTCTTCATTATAGTATCTTGTGAATATCATCTTCTTGTACATCGTTTTCAGCTTGTTTTTACTTGGACATTTCTTCATTTCCTCACTCTTCTATATGTTTTCACATTTGTGCGTCTACTTAATGTTTTAACGTCGTGTTCACCCCTCAGATTGTAACCCTCTTCATGGCTGCAAAACAGACTTTGATTGTTTTCTGGTAACTGATTGTTTCTTGTCTTATGCATTATCATTTCTGTTTGATAAGAAACAATGTCAATGAATTTGTATAATCTTGACTTTAGAAAAAGCATATGAGTGTGTTCCTTATAACCAACCTTAAGTATGGTTCTTACTGCTTTCCTTTATAAATTGATTAGTGACTGCACTAATCAGTCACACTGCACGTAAAAAACAACGATTTATGTTGCTAGCAAATGCTTTGGCACTACTTTAGCCCTGACTGAGACGCTGTTGTCATCCTCTAAAAATAAAAATACACTGGCTCTCATATGGCAGAAATGGACAAATGAACAAAAACACTTTACTAAAGACTTGAATCAACCATAAAATCCACCATTAAAGTAACAGAGATAACACTGATGCATTTTAAGGTCTGAAATCTAATTGTCGCATTCAAGGAAAATTCGAAATAACACACTCAGAAGTCCCTGAAAGCAACACCAACTGATAAGCCGTCACTCTGGCCTGTATTAAAGCCATCAGACCTCTATAACTCTCACCATCTATAATTATAGAGTGACAAAATCTCATTATGTCATGGCACATTACTAAACCTTGTTAGCCCATTAGCTCGCAGCGGCCGCAGCGATTAGTCACCCGAGGCCCCGCCCTTTCCTGCACGCCCACTCACTCGGAAAAGGGAAGCAGGAAGCGGCTCGCATGTCAGTCATCCCCCGGACAGGAAGTGGCTCTGAGATGGCCGCCCTTTAATGCTGCAATTATTGCTAAGTATTGTTTGGATTGATAATCACGCTCATTACACAGAGATGGAGGAGGGAAGAGGAAGGAAGCTGGAGGCTCTTAAGGCGACTTTTCTGCACGGCCCTGATGGATGATGGTGGGGGGGGGGCACGTGGAGCTCCAGAGGTTCATGGGAAAAGCTTGTTTGTTGGTGGGGTTTGTATTTGATGTGGGTCTCTCTGAGTAATTATCTGGGCTGGTGCTTCCAGAGAGAGGGGCGATTAACACAAGCTAGGGGTCGGGACAGGACAGCACTCGGGACGACGACAGAGAAATGAACATTTCTAGGATTTGAGCTCTCGAGCAGATTGAATATTGTAATTTACAGACCCCAATTCCAATGAAGTTGGGACACTATGAAGAACAAATAAAAAGCAAATACAATGATTTGCAAACCCGTTTCCACTTTTTTTTGATTGAATACACTACAAAGACAATACATTCAATGTTCAAACTAATTAAAGTAATTGCTTTATTGCAAATATTCACTCATCTTGAATTTAATGTCTGCAACATGTTCCAAAAAAGCTGAGACAGGGGCATGTTTACCACTGTGTTACATCACCTTTCCTTTAACAACACTCAGCAAGCATTCATGAACTGAGGAGACTAATTGTTGAAGCTTTGGTGGAATTCTTTCACATTCTTGCTTGATGTACGACTTCAGTTGCTCAACAGTCCGGGGGGCTCAGTTGTCTTATTTTTCACCTCATAATGTGCCACACATTTTCAATGGAAAGCAGGTCTGGACTGCAGGCAGGTCAGTCTAGTACCTGCACTCTTTTACTACGAAGCCACGCTGTTGTAACACATGCAGAAAGTTGTAAAATAAGCAGGGATGTTGCTTAGATGGCAGCATGTTGCTCCAAAACCTGTTTGTACCTTTTAGCATTAATGGTACCTTAACAGATGTGCAGGTTACCCGTCCCATGGGCACTAACACCCCCATAACATCACAGACGCTGTCTTTTGACCTTTGCTCTGATAACAGTCTGGATGGTCCTTTTCCTCTTTAGTCCAGAGGACACCACGTCCATGATAAACAGTCTGAAATGTGGACTCAGACCACAGCAGACTTTTCCACTTTGCCTCAGTCCATCTCAGATGAGCTTCAGAGAAGCCGGCGGTGTTTCTGGGTGTTGTTGATATTTGGCTTTGACTTTGCATGGTAGATTTTGACCTTGACCTTGTAGATGTAGAGATGAACTGTGTTAACTGACAGTGGTTTTCTGAAGTGTTCCTGAGCCCACGTGCTGATATCCTTTACAGAATGATACTGCTTTTTGATGCAGTGCTGCCTGAGGGATCAAAGGTCACCGGCATTAAATGTTGGTTTCCTAACTTACCACTTACATGCAGATTTCTCCAGATTCTCGAAATCTTTTGATGATATTATGGACTGTAAATGCTGAAATCTTGAAATTCGTCACGATTGTAAGTTCAGAAATGCCCTTAAAGTGCTGGTCTATTTGCTCACACTCCATCCTTTCAGGGATTTCCCTTTTATATCCAATCATGACAGTAACTTATTTCCAGTTTTACCTGTTCACCGGTGGAATGATCTAAACAGGGGTTTTTGAGCATTCCTCAACTTTCTCAGTCTTTTGTTGACCCTGTTCCAGCTTTTTTGGACCATGTTGAAGGCATCAAATTCAAAATGGGTGAATATTTGCAAAAAACAACAAAGATGATCAGTTTGAACACTGAATATCTTGTCTTTGTGGTGTATTCAGTTGAATTTAGGCCAAAAAGGATTTGCAAACCATTGTATTCTGTTTTAATTTAAGTCCCAACTTCATTGGTATTAGGGTTTGTATTGAAAATTCAGTCACAGGGCTTCAGAATAGAGTAAAAAATGAGCTGTTTCCTTCCTCTCACAGTCAAAACCATTGCAGTTACCTACCTACAGTTGCCCTCACCCCCCTCACCTGCACCCACCTGCACGCCCGCAAACGGGCCGAAGTGATCCCGCCTCATCATCAGCTATTCTTACCCTGAGAACCAAAACAAAGGAGCCCGTCGGCGTTGTGCACACAGTCTTTCTCACACTCTCTGACATGTTTACACTCCAAACAGAGCGGCTGAGAACGAGACTCGTCAGCAGCCTGCCCCCATCCGAGCCAAGCTGTCACACACACACACGGTCAAGCACGGCCTCCATCTTTTACCCCACCAGGCCTCGGTGGGTGAAGCACGTCCCTGTCTCAGACTGTGCTGAAAGTCAAAAACCAGTCTGTAGACTTCAGTCATGATGTCATGGTGACGGTATGGGGACATTAATCACTCTTGGACCGACATCGAGGAAGTGGTCACACAGTGTTGAGCTATTTTAAAGAATGGAGAAGTAACTGCAGGAACAACACACAAGGTACAAGACAGGAGGAGGATTCATGAGCAGATACCTATTTGGCTGCACACCTGGAACGTTAATGCCTTTTTAAACTCTTTCTATTTTAGGAGATGTACATGCTGGAGGGATATTTTTGGAGAATAAACTTCATTCCTGATAAAAGAAAAATGGGAAAGAGAAGGGGTTATTTCAATATCAACTGAAAACTGGCTGAAAGTTTGTGAACCCCAACGGAAATGTACCAATTCACAAAGATGGTGGGAGCTTGGATGGAAATGTCTCATTCGTTTCTTTATTACACCAAAACAGAAAGCCTAATTTTCTGGAGGGGAAATGTAAATGGTGGAGACAATGTGGATCTTGAGAAGCTAACCGCTGGCATATATTTTGGGAGTGTCCAATGATAAGACCTTTTTGGACCGAGTGTCACAAAATATGAACTAAAAAGCTGATAGTATGAGATGTAGTTTAGAATGATTCTTAATCCAAGACTGGGGGATTAGCTAAGCAGTTTAGTACGGCCAGTTCAGAGGGAAACTGACAAGGAGACTAAGGTTCTTTCCTCAGTTATATACTCTTATGCATGTTTACAAGTTTCGTGTATGTCCTTGTAGTGTCCTTCTATGGATACAGCTATCTTTAGACAAGAGCATGCAGTGGTCAGCTTCTGTGACTCTGAGCCGACTCAGCTTTCTCTGTGTCATGGATTTTCATGTGTGGTAAACTTTTGTGGCATATGTGGGACCTGATACGTGAATAACTTAAATTTATAGGTAGGAAATATGAAAGGATACCTGGAAAACCTAAAAGATAAATGGAGGAATTGAAAGGATGGGTCCAAGACCTTAAAATTCATACTAACAGAAGCACTCAGAGAGCGCAAACCTCCACCAAGGTAGCTCACATATTGCTGTTACATCTATAAGCAATCGTTCCAGGATAAAGTGGATCGCCACCAAAATGTAATGATTTTGAAGTAGAGCCATTACCAATATCTCCTGAAAATTTCAGCAAAATCCACCCAGTAGTTTTTGCGTAACCTTGCTAACAAACAACCAGACAAACAGACAAACATAAGCTGGCAAAACGGCAAAACCTCCTTGGCAGAGGTAAAAAGCGTCTTTAACACTGCTCCACCCTGGCACTTTTCCACATTGTTCCTACGAAATTTGACTTCCAGGTGAGATGATCAGATGAATATTTGTTTGCTATTTAGATTCTTGCATGCAGAGAAGCACTCACAAGACGGTTAAACCCTGAAGCTCCAACAATACAGGAGTGGATCGACATAGTAAAGGATATTTATCTAATGAAAAGGATCTGTGTTTGTTGAATTATGGACCAAGTGGGTAAAATATCAGGAAAAATAAACCTTTAATATAATTATATTAAAACTAGTATTCATCTTAAAATGAAAAAGCTCACATTTATTCAAATGTAAATCAATCCCTATTTAATATTACTACGAATGATAATGTCAAATAAGTCTTTATAGTTATCTTATTTAGTTATTGTCCATAGTTATTGCAAAGTGTAAAGGTAGCTTATGTGTGCAAACTGTGTGGAAATTTAAATTGTTTGATGTTGGTTGTTGTATTTCTAATTTACTACTATTATTATCATTTACTCACTTATTTACAGGATTTTTATTTTGTGGTAAGGGTATTTATATTGTATTTCAGATGTTTTAGTATGTATTTGTAATTTTTAAAGCATGTAAATCAGGTGACACGTTATCTTATGAATTAAAAACAATGGTGAAAACAATGCTATTTGATTTCTTCTGTAAGAAAATGTAAACAGTCCATATTTTAGCTAAAACAACAACAGTCACATTTAAAATTACTTTAACTGAGACAAATGGACTCAGTTTTGACTTATACCCTGCTTTTTCGCTGCAGTATCAGGTCTTTCCGTGTCTGCAGGTCGTCGTCGCTCCACCTGCTCCCACATTCTTGCCTCTGTTCAAACAACCTGTCTGCGCCGCGGCTCCTGCGCCGACTCTCCGGAGTATCACATCACATCTGATTACTGACTAATCTTGTTGCTCTTGGTCGGGGTTTCCTCATTCGATCTGCACGCAGATAAAGCCTGAGAGTTGATACGGCATCATGCTACTGTAACTCTAGTCACCCATTTACCCAGATATACGGTACAGTGTGTCATACTGTAGGACCAGGCCTGCCCCCATAACCTGCACCCCCCACTCTGTCCTCATCACATATGCTGCTTCATTTGTAATGTACCGGGCTGCGGATGAGGGAGGTGTGTCATTACAACTAATGACAAATGACTTTCTAACCAGGAGACAATGCTGAGCTAACCATGGGTGGTTTAACTGTTAGGTAAAGGTAGGCCTGCATGGGGCCTCATGCTCTAAGGGGCCTCGACATTTAGCCATAAGTAACAGATAACAATAGAACTTCTAAACACACTGGATCTTCTAGTGTTTGTCAATGATTAAAAAAGTTGTTGGCTGTATTTGTAAAATGCTAAGAGCTCACTTTTACCAGTTCAAGTCAGTTTTACAAACATAAAAACTATTTGTGAAATTATTTATTTATTTATCTAATAGGGACAATGCACATTAATCTATTCAGAAATCAATACATGTAAATACGCTGGATTATAGCAACAATGCTAATTTACATCCACAGTCTCTAGGCAGGAAACACAAAAACATGATGCTACACACACAAAAGCAGGACATAGAACAGGACGATAGATCACAATAAGATCACATCACAAGACAGTACCTTTCTAAAACCTCAAAAGTCAGTGGTTTCAGGACTAGTGGCTTTCAGCCACTGCTTGACGTGCATTTGGAAAGTTTGTACTGTGGGACGCTCCCTTATGGTGAGTTGGAGAAAGTTCCAGATCTTACTTTATTTGCCTTTACAATCTGGACAGTGCTCTCCTGCATTTGGGTAAAACTACAGCAGGCTAACTTTTTCTACACCCGTTCACCTAGTTTTCCAAATGTTTTTAAAGTGCAAGAAAACAAGGTTGCCTTTAAGAGCCTATGCTAACCTATGTTTACTTTTATCTGCCCCATAGAGAGTTTAACATGCATGATATGGCGATAGAGCACTTCTATGAGCATGACAAAATGTCCACTGCCTGAAAATTCCACCTGTATGGCTCCAGCAGCTGCCTAAAACATCACGTGCCCCCTGCCCCTCAAATAGACCTACCAGCGTGACATCATAAATTGTTACATAAACAGTTAAAAGCCATTAGCTCACAGAATCAAGTCTAGCTGAATGAATGAATGAATGAAGGCAGAGTTGTTGACAACATGGCTCAGAGCAGAACTGAGCTGAGCAGTTACCACAGAGTAAATCTGTAAACCAATCAAAGCAGACTCGCCCACCTGGGTCAGAGCGAGGATACAGCTGGATCAGGGGTATTCTTTATATGAAAACTAGACTTTTTTTTTAACATGATTAAGAACATACCCTAACAGTCATCAAAATAAATATGTGAAGTTTGTAAAACTGTGTTCCCCTTTTTGTCACAGCAAACATAAATGCAACTGAGAGAGTGCTTTCTTTCTCTTTTGGATAGAAACCTTGCAAGTTAACTTCTGCATTTTATCTAAATTGCACTAATAAGCTGAAAATATTTGGAAATTTTGCAGAAATGGCATGAAAGGCAACTTTCTTGTCAGTTACAACCACTTTTCAAAGTGTTGCCAACTCATTTGCACTGTTATTAGAAACAAAGTGGTTAGAAAATATATTTTTGTAACTAAAAAAATACTAAAAAGCCCAAGCAAACACTAAACACTGTCCCAACAAGTACCAAATATTTGGATAGAGGATTGAACTGTTGTGAAGGCTTTACCCGTCTGTCCAAACAGTTATTTATCAGAGCAGTTTAGACTGGGTTATTTTTTCTAGTTACAAATGTGATGCAAACTCATCAAATTTCTGTGCTCCAAAAAGCCCAAAATGTCATTGTATCAAGCAAATTAAAGATAGGAAGATCCCTATAGACTGCAGGAAGGGCCTCATATTGCTCTTTGCCCAAGCCCTCCAAATAACTAAACCCGCCCCTGTTTCTAAAAAAATTAATCATTAACTCTCTGAAGTTTCTTTGGAAGTCCTCGTGCAGGAAGAACCTCACAGCAGAGCTGATTATACGATTACCTTTCCGTGTTTTATTCCCAGAATCTGCAGCTGTTTGCACTTCGCTCACAGAGACTGACAGGTACACAGCGACACATGCCAAAATACGCAGCACGGCTGGCGCTGGTGTTGGAGGAGCCTTGTTTGATCACCTAATCCTGTAATTAGTCGGTTGTGATAGTTGTCTGGGGATGCTTGATTGCAATCACAATAGAGGGCCCGCTGTGCCGTCGCTGCATAGCTTTGTGGTGATGCAAGCCGAGGAAAGGCCGCTCGGCTGGCTTTGCTGTGCTGCCATTTAAAGATGGAGCTCTGTTTCTGCTCCGTCTGCCTTTTTGTCATCATTTCAGCTGTTAATGCAGCAAGAAAGCAAAAGCAACAATAGATTCAGACTTTGTAAATGCGTGTTTTGTCACAGGAACATGGTGGCCGATTTATTAGTGTCCTGTGTTTACTGTTGAAAACTTTATCAGTGTCAGGAGCCTGCCATATTTAATTATAGCTAAAATCATACAAAAACAGAGCAGAACTACAAAATACACAACGGTCTAATAGAGTGAAATTTGGCACCACAAGGTACAACACAATGAACCCTGTCATGAGTGTTTTGGCGTGCAGCGCAGGCGTCTTTTCTATTTTCCAAAAGATATAATCATTATTTTTACACCCTGAGTTGAAATTGAAAATATGCTTCTATTTTTACTATGGGCTTTTTGTATTAATATTCAGAGTGGTCAGGAGCAAAGAAGGCATTCTTCTATCTTGAAGACACAGGAAGTCATTGTAGCGTAAACCAACTTAAACCTGGTCTAAGGTTTTAAGTCTGTGGTGCAGCATGATCCTATTATTTAGACACAGACACATCCATGAGCTCAGAACACACAAACTTAAATTCTTTTTTATGTATTTTATTCTATTTCTTTCCATTTTGCTATATTTCATATTTTATTTTGCCTTCCTTCTTTACAAAGTTGTTAATGTTGTCCATAAGCTTTTACTCATCAGAGCGCTAGTGTCTTGGAGTGCAACTTTTGGTTTTAACTCTTTGGACCTTGTGATGTCTATCTATCTATCTATTTATCTATCTATCTGAACTGTAAGAAAGATCTCACACCCAACATGCTTGGTCGGGACCAAACAATCTCTGGCTCCCATTTTTGGAAGTTCAGTTCATTTGGAGTGGTGTAAACGCTCACACAAATTCTGATGCGGACCAAAGAACCGAACTCTGATCTGCCAAAAAACTTCCTAGCAAACCAGAGTTCGGTTCGAGGCAGGTGTGAAAGCCATCTGAGCCAAACAAGGCAAGTGAACCAAACAGTAGTGAATGTGGCTTGAATGTGACTGAATATTACAACAGTTATCAAGCTAATGCAGTGTTCACTGATGATATCATGCAGTAAGTACCTAATATTAGCCTCTTGTTCTCTAAACAGGTTAAAATCTACAAGTCCATGTGGAATATGGTTACAAATCACTCCAGTTAATATGCCATTTTTCATCAGAGCAGCCTAAATACAACATTATTATCTTACTATTATTTTATCACTCAAAGTACTGCAGAGCTGCTTCCAGCTAAACAATGTCCTGACTCGAAGCTGGTTGTGTTTTCTGGGTTATCGTACAAGAATGGGCTGGATAGTAAGAACAAAGCCCAAAGCAGAAGAAAAAGCAGTACTCAGAGTGTCCTCTTGAGGCTGGCTGCAGAAACCTCACACCTTCATGATTGTGTGTGGGGAAAATATGTTTTCAGTGGGGTATTGGTGTTGCAGATAGATTGTTGGAAGGCTGCAGGTTTGACCCCAACTGAAGTGTATTCACCATTTACTATTTTACTGCCTTTGCAGCCTGACTCAAAAAAAACCAGCTTCAGTCTAGATAAATAAAACACCTATAAGCTCTCACTTTTTTTACAACATGCCCATTTTTATTTTACTGTGAATTTCTGGCTTTGATATTAGTGACATTACTAACATGGCTGCATGTTGTTTAGCACAGTTGCTATTGGTCAGATGGCCTTAAGTCCAGCCTCAACACCTCTGAGTAGGTTGTTAAGGTTTGGTTGAGATGATGTGCAGTATGGCAGCGTACGATACAGCATTCAAAAACTTCCTGTTAAAAGGTCAAATAGCTTTGTCCATTTTGTTGACAGTCTATAAAACCTCATGGAGCGATGTTTTTACTAAATTAAGTCGTCAGAAGAGTGAGCAGTGAAGACTGGTTGGAGTGACTGGATCACTACATCTTGACTCATTGTTTTGTTTATCTGGTGGCTGAATTTTACAAACTGACCATTTAAGAGCATATAAAACTCCACAAAGCAGAGCAATGGGCTTTATCTTTGCACCTCAGCTTCCTCTTACAAGACCAAATCAGGCGACCAATCACACTTTTAGGATATGGGCTATTCATGCTCATGGGGTTGTTTTGCAAATTGTGGACCATGAATGAGATTTTTTTGCTTTTAATAATCAATCATTCTCAGTCAGATTCATTTCGGCTATGAAGAATGTCTTAAACTCAATGTCATGTACACTTAATATTTTTAACCAATCACCACATGACCATAAATGTCTCTCAGTAACACGTACATGTTGTGATGGTTTTATTCACACCTGCTCAGCTCTGGTTGACCACTTCTTCCTTCTTAACAGCACATACAGTTTCTTCTTTCTTACAGTTTGGAGCGAGCTGTTAGCTGACTGTACTCCTCACCCTGACTGGAGTGACAAACTGACTCTTTTTGGGTGTCAGGAGCCTCTGCCTGCTGAAGCTCAGCGACAGTAAACTCAAGTAAAAACGTGTGAAATGGAATATTCTGTGCGTCTTGTGGCACATCTGTGTGTCGCGTGGGCTGCAGGCAAAAGTGGAGCAGTTTGAATGAACCGTATTTATGTGAGTGTGGAAGTAAATATGCGTAGGTGAGAATATCAACCTCCCAACCACACCTATTTTTAGAGCGATGTTGAACTGAAAAATGGCTCGCCTTGTGAAAAAAAAGGTGAATACACCACTTCCAGTTTGCAATCTGCCAGGCGACGCACAATTTTACTACAGCACACGAATGCACCACAACATTACCTCAAGTTTACAGGGATAATGTTACAAAAATGGTGGAATATCAGCCTAAATGATCATTTTGCTCCATCTTTACACTCAAAAACATCAGTCTGACTCTTCCTCTGCCTCACCAGGCCCTGCTTGTGACCTTCACCCACTTCTTCCCTTGAAGTCGTCTTCTCAGTACAGTAGCAGACGGTGAGCCACTTCAAGGAGTATGAAGGCAGCTTTAAGTAAAAAGATAACTCCCTCCAACCCTTTTCGACACCCCACGTGTCAAACCCCCCTCTATTTTTCTCTGTACTTCGCAGGAAGCTGTGGTTGAGAAAGCAGCATCGTCAAACTACTACAAGACAAGTCAATCATAACATGTTTTCTTGCATCACTTCAGAGATCAGTTCATTCAGGAAAGTTTTTAATGTGCTGAACTCTTCGATATTTTCTTTATAGAGTGACTCCAGCAGGGGTCACCGACTATGGAGGGCTGTGGATTATTTGGTTTTGAGGCAGAAGGAAATAAAACTAATTCATTTGATTTTCTGTTTGAATGGCTGAGACTGAAGGGTGTTTTATTTTGAAAGGATAAATGGATCCTCACAAATCCATCTTTGTGATTTGACCATGCAGACGTAACTCACAGGCTTCATGTCCCTGTCACTGCTGTAATAAACATCAGTAGTTGCAAACAACATGCTCTACTACTGAATAATTAAATATTGTATTGTCCTGATTCAAATTATTTTGGGGCTTACCCCTGTAAGTACAAGGGTAAGCAGCGTGCATTAAGGTCAATAGAATAACATATAATAAAAAGATATACATCAATAAATTGTACAAATGGCAAACAAACGAAATAGAATAAGTGGAGGTATTTACAGTTATTAAAACTAAAATTAAAAATAAAAAGTAATGGAGTGAGTGTCGTACAGGACAACTGAGGCACTCTGTGCAGTAGGTGGAAGGTAAAGTGACAGTGTAACAGGTAACAGCGGTTATGTTGACAGTAGATGTAACAGTGCAAATTATTTTTACTTGAAGTATTGTGCAGTAGTAGACCGGGATGAGAGATATGTTGAACAAGGTGCAATATATTTAATTAACATATTAACATAAAAATATGGGAAATAAACTGGTTTAGAGGATATAGAGGATATCCTAAATATATTTTCTGTATGTTTTTAAATTAAAATTGGTTGAAAATGTTTAAAACCTGCTCAACAACATGGAAGGTGGCTAATAGCATGAAAATCTTAAAAAATGGAGTAAAGAGGTTTTGGCTCAACAGCAGCAAATTCATTGATTGATCTAACAGAGGCTGCCACTAGGCTGCAGTAAATGTTTGGTTTTTGGAGGGGGAAAAACTATGTAAGTAGAATGGACAAATAAAATATATTTATTTTGTTTTACGTTGAAAGGACATTTTCCACAAGTTGATATAAAGGGCACTTTCTAAACTAGAAGGCACTTGGAGAGCGCAAATCTCCGCCAAGGTAGGTCACATAATGCTGTTACATCTATAAGCAATAGTTCCATCATAATCTGATTCCTTGACCCTGAATTCCCACACTTAGCACTTGGAATAATGTTGATATCATTATTATTTAGACAGTTACTGAGGGAAAACTCAGTGGATCACCACCAAAATCTTATCATTTTTAAGTTGGGCCATTACCAACATCTGAAAATTTTTAGCAAAATCTGCCCAGTAGTTTTTGTGTTATCTTGCTAACAAACAAACAAACAAACATAACCTCGTTGGTGGAGGTAACTAGAAGTGCTGATACAATCCAGCTTTGAAATGTTGTGTGTCTGGCATTGTTGCAACTGAACCACAGAAAATCAGCAGGAGTCAATCAGGGAATATCAAAGAAATGGATCAATAAGCAGAATCATTAATGGCACTACTATCAATCAACCTTATCAATTCACAACCCTACTCTTCTCTTAACTTTATGCTAAAGTAACAGAATAGTTTCAACATGAAAGAGACGTAAAGATGGGGAATCAAGGACATGTAGCTGCAAATATTTAACAAATAATAAAATAAGAGTGTAGCATATGGGAATTAAAGGGTAGAGAAGTAAATTCTGAAAGATCTGACAGCAAAAGTCTCAAAGAAATCAGCATTCTTGTAGCGGAGCTGAACTCACTGAAGTTGACGGTGAAATCTTGAATGTGAGCGAGGCAGAGAGGAGACGGACAGGAGGAGAGGCAGAGGAGGTGAGTCTCTGAGAAATTAAACTAATATCACTCTCTGCCTGTAGTGGCTGATATTTCATTTACCAGCGGGGACTGAGGCACTGCCACCGCCCCCCTCCTCCACCCTCACCACCACCACCACCACCTCAGCCGTTCTATCTGTCAGTAACTGGCCCCGACGCTCCCCTGCAGGTGATAACAGATTAAACCTATTCCATTTCATGCCTCAGGCTCCCAAATACAATCCATGTGGGGCTCCTCCAGGCCCCGCGGCTCCCCTGTAACCCCCCTCCGGGCCCCCCGCCCTGGGTAGAAAGCTGGCAGCGGCCGCCCCAGTCCACTGGGCTAAGCCGCCGAGATGGAGGCCTGCAAGATTACAGGCCATCTGAGGAAATTACTGTGTGTGTGTGTCCCTGAATGTGTATGTGATGGTGCGTGTATGTGTGTATAATAGGGTTATGTCAGCTTAGATGGTCCATGTGCTGTATTTAACACCGTATTGCCTTCTCTTTTTCACTTATTAAAGTTTAGAAAGTATCTCAGAAGCATAATTGCGACTGAGTACACAAGCTGATTGTGGAGCACTTTGCCTCCTCACTCCAATAAGTGAATCAATCCCGCTCTGCTGTGTCAATGTCTTACTTCTCAGAGTCCGGAAACGTCCGCAGGATGCCGCCGAGGTGCTTCCCCGGCCGCATTCCTGCACTCCAACCAGGAGGAGTGTCAGAGGAGGAAATGAGAGAAATCGAACCCACGGCGCTTCCTAAAAGTGAGGCTTCCTGGACTCAGGAAATGGAACGGCCCCCCGCTGGGTGAGGGTAGCCTTAAGTGACCAGCAAGGGTGGCTTGAGCAACATGGAGGCCCCGAGCAGAGAGCAACACAAGGCCCTTTCTCATGTCTACAGAGATCTTTCTAACAACAATCAGGTGAATACGTGGGCTTAAAGGGTTCAGGGTTTTTATAGTGGGGTTATATGAGGTTTAAGGCATTAGCATGAACATTAGCCACAGTGACATCAATCAGCTCTGCGTCCACAGAGACAAGGCTGACACAGAGAGCCTCACAACAAGAAATGAGAAAAGCATAGCTTGTTTTTGGGCCTGTTATCGCAGTAAGGAGACAAGCTTTGTTGGACACTTCAAATCAGCAAAACAACACACTATTAAAACAAGGGGGCAGTTTTGGCAGTCATGAAGCCAACAGTGGTAGACGTATCATTTCTGCGTCCTTTAACTTTGTGAGAAGCTGATAATTTAGAGGTCAGCAGTGTCTCCACGTCACATTTTAGTCCTGGATCAGCTCACTTGGAATCAAGAGGGTGACTCAAAAGTGGTGCCAGGTACAAGGTACAGTCCCTACTGGACAACCAAAACAGAGAAAATCCTACTTCCTACTTTAGTAGATTTTATTACACATTTGGTGTTTAGCTATCTCATTTGACCATGTTATTTTTTAAATTTTATCTACTTATTTATTTATTTTCCTATAGTGATTTTTATCTGACTTCTTATCGTGATTTTTTATTGTCATTTTAGTCTTAGCTCCTGTTGTTTCCTCATTTTTAATTCAAGATAGCATTTCCTCAGTCCTCTAATTCTGTTTTTTAGTGAGTGTGTGTGCTGTATGTGGATTGTAAGGGTGGGGGAGGGGTTGTATTTTTCATTGTACTCAATTTACTACTTTTTATTTATTTATTTATTTTATTTTATTTTATTTTATTTCTTTGTTTTTATGTAAAGCACTTTGTGTAACAAGACCTTGTATGAAAAGTGCTATTCAAATAAAGTTTGATTAACTGATTGATTGAAAAGTCGAGTCAAGTTCAGCCATGTTGTGAAAATGCCCCATAAATTGCCAACATTTGAAAAAGTGATGTGAAGGTATGAGCCTCCTTGCCAGTCAATTTGATTAAAATAAAATAATTATTGCAGAATTGTGTTGGCAACATTTGGAAAGTGATTACAGTATGGAAATAAGCCATGGTTATTACAAGCTTTTACTGCGTTGCCTTATATTACTAACATATTGACTCAAATTGATATCGTGCAGGAGTTTTGTGATTTTTTTGCCAGAAACAAGAGAACAATCTGAATCACACTAATTGGTTGGAGACACCGGCAATAGTGGGCAGAACTGGGAAGAAACCAAGTTCCACAAACTGCTCCTAATGTTGCCAACCTAATCATGCCATGTGGAAAGTGTGCAGGAGTTTGCCTTCAATGTTTTCATTCAAAGATGAGACTGAATGCAGTCTAAAATGCACAATTAAGGAGACAACACTGGTTTGAACAGGTGAGCGCTTCTAAAAGCTGTAATCACTTTTGCAAATGTTGCCAACAACTACCTGTAATTTTAGTTAAGTAGAGTCAAGAAATTAGCCATAATTTGAGTCTTAGAGCTTCTATTTTTATCTGTTCTTGACGTCTATGACTCAAGGCCTCTTGGAGCATGTCAGCAACTTCTGCCTAATGGTAAAACCCTCTTTAGTGACCATACCTCTGCACTTTCCCAAGCCTTCTTTGGCCTCTGAACACAATCAGATCAGCATCAGTGGAAAGAAAAATCCCACCACAACAAAATAAATCAGGCTCATGTCTTCTGAATATTCTTTCCCTCCAAGTGCTCTGCAAGCACCTCTATCTCAAGCCTCCATCTTTCCCGGTCAAGTTGTGGATGTAATTTGTCATGAAGTAGGTGTTGATGGTGGCGACAGATAAGTGACTAAACAGCTCACCCGCTGCCAAGCCGTCACTCACTTTAATTAGAGAGGCGGAGCCCGGAGTAAATGTTTTAATCGAGGGAAATCTGACAGGAACTGAGTGTGAATGAAACACTGACAGTATAATGTCATTCCTCTGTGGGCAGCAAAGGTTTGTTGTTTAATCAGAGAAGGATTCTGGGTTTGGTAAGAGTTAACCAGTGATTATCTCCACACTTTACCACAGACCTGATCAACTTCTTTGGGTTGGGGTCTTGACACATCAGCCAAGTACAACCACTTACTGCTTGGTAAACCTTAAAATCAGGGGTGAGCAACTTTAGTTACCTCAAGGTTCACAGTGTATTTTTCCTCATTGCCTGAGGGCCAAATGATTAGACATTAAAGGACACCTAAGCTCTGTTCACGACAAATGCAGAAAAAAACTGACTAAATTCTGCACATGGATACACTTTTTTAAGTGGTTCATATTTATTGATGTGACTTGTCGCCCTTCAGACAAAAAAGATAAGGGACAAAGGGGCAGGCCCATCTCCAAGCCACATTTTTATTTACATCACGCAACGAAATGAAATTCACATTTGGTGTGAACACAGCTTAAGAACGTAGTTTCTGCAGTTTCCTAAAATTCAACGAAAAGTCAAAGCTAAGGGATATTTCAACAAATCAAATATGGCACTCTAAACATGCTGTATGTCCCTGTTGATTTATCTCTCCGAGACACTACTTCATGGCTCCTTAAGGGGGCGCTGCACAGTGAGATGAACAGAAATCACCAGCCGAAAAAGAGAAAGTTTACAGAGCGGAAACATTTGACATCAGTGTGAGGAAAAGTCCACAGAAGGATGCCCCAGCAACTTATAAATCCAAATTATGGATTCACTTTAGGTTCTACATCATTGAAGAGACAGATAAAATTGATTATTGTGACATAATGTCACATTTTTTTTGCAATAAATCAATTATCGCAGAATCGCTGCATCATGATTATATCGTTATCATGGACCATGTATCACATATCGTTTTGTATCGTGACGTAACCCATGATTCCTGTCCCTTGTCAAAGCTGTGTATTTTCAACTTTGGCGAAGAAACAAAAGTGGCCAAATTTGCATTTCTTGCATGACAGTTTGTGTCAGATGCATTGCAATTTTCATGTGAATTATCCATTGCATGAACAGTGCTAATTTCATGAGAATCCATTCAATTATTATGTGTTTTTTTAACTGCACAACAAACTGAAATTTGCATGTGGTGTGAACACAGCTTCAGAACTTAGTGACTGCAGTTTCCTATAATTCAACAAAAGGACAAAGACTGACATTTTCCACTTTGGCTAAGAGGGGAAGGAAGCAGATTTGGGTCATTTGCTCAACAATTTACATCATTTGCCCCGCCATTTCCTATAACTCAACAAAAGGTCAAAGATGGATTTATTTAATTTTGGCGAAGGTGGGAAAGAATCCAAATTTGCATTATTTACGCAACAACTTGTGTAATTTGCACTGCAATTGTGGCCTATAATTCAACAAAAGGTCAAAACTTAACAAAAGTTATATTAGCTAAATAAACAAGCCCCACTCCTTATTGTTGCACCAACTTCAAAATACAAATTTGCAACTATGTTTAGGATGCCAAAATGAGATGTCTCACCAAGTTTTGTGGATCATGAAGTTAAAACTTGCACCATGTCTCAGTTACAACAGAATCATCCCGTCCTGAGCTACTTTTCGCCTTCATAAAAGGAGGCGTATCCTTGTTTTCCACCTAACTTTCTCTTTTCCTTTAAAAGATCAGCTATGCAGAAGTTACACAATACAAAGCTCGAGTAAACCTCCTCAACAGCCAAGTATAAATTCCTCCAATGACCCCTTAAGCACTGCAGATTACCTATGAAACCAGCAACGGCGATTAGGCCTGTATTTACAACTTACTTAGCTCTTACTTTAAATCAGCATCCCAAAAGAGAAATGCGAAATATAGATTTATTTCCGTCTTAGGTAGCTGAGGCAGGATCATCTGTGATTATACCTCATATTCCTATTTTTAAAGGCTGGGATATCGTAGAAAATGTGCTTTTTTTAATTTCAGATGGAAGAAAAAGTTCAGGCGTAGTTTAGGGCTACATTTTCTTGCAATATCCCAGGAGGAGGCATCTCAATTTTGGGAATATGGAGTTAAAACGCATGGAGGGGAGTGAGGAGGGAGTCTGCAGCTTAGCGAAACTCTTCAAAAAAAGATGCAAGAAGCAAACACTCGTATTTGTGAGAGGCCGGGCATTGATGTGGGATTGTGATGTGGAACTGCGTAGCCGATGCATAACAGAGCGTAGAGGGAAAATGGTAAAAAAAAAAAAAAAAGAAGAAGAAGAAGAAGAAGAAGGGAGTGAAGATTGAGGAGGAAATCAAGAAATAGAGATGTGTGTATTTATACTGTATCTCGGCTCTGCACATTGGAGTGTGTTTGTGAGTGTGATTTCTCTCATGTATCGCTCGCACTAAGAGGAGCTGGCTGATGATAAACAGGATTAGCGGATTATTAGAGGGGGCTGAGGTGTGTGTGTGTGCACGAGTGTGTAACGCCAAAATGTGTCTGTTTATGTGTTTGTTTGCTGTCTTATTCCCTGGTCACACCCACACTCAACTTCCCTCAGAATCAATGACAATCCTGAAAATAGGCGTCCAATCAATGCTTGACCTGTTTCTGCTTCAGTGACAAACATCATGGGCTTCATATTAGAGTATCTGTGTCAAGAACTCGACGCTTTAGGGAGGAATCCCAACGCTCGGCCAATAAAATCACATGAAAATGAAGCCAACAGCCAATATAATGATATTGTAGCTCGTTCATACAACTCTGGGTCGAAAATGTTCTTTCATTCAGTTTAGGCTGCAGGTCGTGCTGGTGCAAAATGGCTGCCGAGGCTACTCTGCATTTGGACAGGGTCTTCCTTAAAGGAGTTTATGTGTTCTTCCTGTGCATGCCTGGGTTTTTTCAGGTACTTCTGTTACCTCCAGCCAGGGGTGCAAATGAGTTCAACTCAATTAGTCATTTTTGTGTATTTTAAGCTTTGACAAGCACTCAAACAGTTACTTTTGTAACAGCCTCTGGGCCAATGGTTTGCACTAAAAAGCCATTGGAGAACTTTTATTTGAAATCATGGATAAACAACAATGAACACTGTTAAACAAAGGCCTACCTCAACATTAGTCATACATGTTCCTCCTTTGGACCTTCAGGGAGTTTGCCTTATGGCGTATTCAAGTTGTAACTTGGAGCTCTGATCAATGTAACCCCAAAGTTGAGTGCTCCCAGTGCTTCCCAGCCTGACACGCGCACAACAAAACACGTAACCACTGTTTACCTAAGTAGCAGAAAGCATGAGTTTTATGTTGCGTTCGGTGAGATTAATCCAACTTTCAGAGTTGAAGATCCGACTTCTTGGGGGTTTCTGATTAAAATTCTGACTTTGAGCTTGGAAACTCAGACATTTGTGTACAACTGGTCTGAAACGCAGTGTTAGAGAGCATGGTAAAGCCCAGTCAATGACATTAACCCTCTGTTTTACTTGTGATATTTGTCCCCTTATGTTGGGAAAGCTGAGGGGGACATATCCCCCCACGTCCATAGTGCCATCTGCGTCCGTGCCTCCAGCAGACCAATAACATGCACCTTGGGTTAACTGGCGACTCTAAATCACCTGCTGTGAGTTGTTTGTGAATAGTTGTTGGTACTAGCCCTGGGATTGGTTGTGGACCAGTCCAGGGTGGGCCCCAGCTCCCAATGTCAGCTGGTATATGCTCAAGCCCACAGTGACCCCAAAAAGGATGAATGGTATAGATCATTGGTTCCCTACATATGTTCCTCAAAGGCCTCATATAGTCGAGGTCAGACTACATGATTTTACCCACGACTATGGCCTGACCTGATGGTCAGAGGGGTTCAGGACTCATCAGGCATAAAAATTGGTAGTTCCATCTAATAGCTGACAACAAAACACCGGTCCAGGACGGCTCGTGGCTCCATGACAGGAAGTCTAGGAGGTTTGATTTTTGTTCTGCCTCCCAATATTGGTCCTGGATGGAAACAAACCGAGGTTTGAGCCTTGAATGATGAACAGAATTTGATTAAATTTTCAGGATAAGCCATAAATGGGCCAAGGACCACTTCATGAGATTTTTGGTGTGAAGGCATTTTTTCAAGGACTTGTTAACATTGCAAGTTTGCAACATTTTTGCTAATTTCTCAAAAAGTTCTTAACATATTTTGATGACATTTTCAGGGTTGGCCATGGCAAAAAGGACTAGTGGTTATATTTTGGTGGTGATCTGAATCCAGATGTGGATCCAAATATTTTTTTTATGGATTTATTAACAGTGTGAAAAACGCAAATCTTTTGTGATGACTCACCCAACAGTGTTAGAAATGCCTTGGTGGAAGTTCGTGCACTTCGAGCCACAACAATTATTCAGCACATCAGCACTGTAAACACATTGCACTGAGGTGAAGCAACTGTTTTTCAACTCTCAGCGCCAATAACCTGTCAGCACATCCACTGCTGCTGCTGGTTAGTCATCCTCCACTTCAAAGAACCACTGTGGTAAGATATTTCAGACTTAAGTGGTCCTGATGGTTAAAACAATGTAATCCATTGTTGAGTTTGTGGTAAAATCAGCTGCAGAAAAAGCTGGTTATTGAAGCTTCATGTGTTCCAAGTCCTGTTGGCAAAATGAACATAAAGTGAAGAGAAATAAAAAGTCAATATGACGTGTTTAAATGAAACGTGTGGATAACCATAAATATCAATATGGTTATCCAGATGATTTGCCCTTACTGGAACCCCCCTAAAATACTGCACCATCAGAATATCTGTGTTGAGAACTTGCAGCTTTAGGGTAGAAATCTTACCTCATATGCTCTGAACACCCCATGAAAGAGAAAATGAAGTCATTAGTCAGACCTCCCCTCTCGCTCCTCTTTACTTTCAAACCTCACAAAGTCACCGCTGATGTGTCAGACATTTCAAATTTGCATGAAGTTAACAGAGAGAGGGTTTGAAGAAGAAAGAGCGAGGATCTATTCATTACCAGGTAATGGAGGGCGATGAAAGGCAAAGTGTGAAATAGCAGATAGAGATTTGACCGTGCATATTTAAAGAGGAAGAAAGAGAAGGCCAGAGGGAGACATGCTGCTATCAGAGACTCTCTGATAGGTGGCTCTGTAATCAAGACGCTATCTGTGAACTCAAAATGGTGCCACAGCTTCAGGAACAAACGGACAGGGACTGTGAGACTTAAAGAGGTGCATGGAGGTTCCATATTTGTGCTGGAATATAAAGTTTTAGCATCCAATAGCAACAAAATAGGACAAAACAGATCTGCTCATTGTTCTAGTTGAAGCCAGATTTGGCAAACAAGATGGAGGTTGGAGCCCATCAGCAGTTATGGTCAGTCATCTTCTGGACCTGTTCGTGCATTTCGGCCCATGTGTGTGTAGCATGTTTCAATAACAGTGTAACGAATTGAATTTCCTGTGATGGAATAATATAGTATGTATTTTTCTTCTTCGCTTGCCTCAAACACTTTCTATGGGCTCTCTCCAAGGTGGTCTGGTGAAATATTTTGAACAGTCCATCTGGTGTGTCAGGTTAGGCCCACCAAGACCCTAATGTGGAAACCGATATCCTAAAAAATGACATTATTGTACCTATCAGTAGGCCTGGACGATAAAAATAAAACCCTTGATTTTTTCCCACAGCAAATCGATTTACGATTTTAATCAATTTTCTCCGTCCAAGTAATACAAAAATGACATAAATCAAGTTTTGACTTTATGTTGTCAAAATTTATTCCCTAGCCAAATGGAATTTTCCTCTTCAAGTTTAAGTGTGTTTCATAAATGTTGATTATGTAATTCAAAGGTTTGTCTCCATAAACACTGAAAGCTGAGCTATTTTCACAGCATATCAACATGAAACTCTCTGATCAATATTCAATCTAATTTAAAAAGCAATTACAAGCCTATGAAAGTGTTTGTATTTTTTAATTCATTGTCGCAGATACCAGTACAGATATTTCTGGTCAAGAGCTCAAGCTCTGTACCTAACAAACATGGACTTGTTTGTTTCAGTGTCACAGTATATTTTTGCAAGGGAACAGACATAAAACAAAAGAAACAACATTTAACTCTTGCAAAAATGAAACCCTTGATTTTTAAATGTCCCCATGCAGTGATGAGAAGGTGCATCAATACTGTACATTTGTGTAATTTGCCGATATTCCAGCCAGTATGTGTGGCTCATATTGGTTGCAAATATCTGCTAAAAGTTCAATATATATACTTAACTTTTTAGGCTGATATCAGCCGATACTGATATAAAACTGATAATATCATGCGTCCCTGATTTTCAGTGTTTATATTTTCAAACATTGTATCAACTGGAGTAAGTCAAGAAAAAAGTCTTGATTTTTAATTTTCAAATCTTCTGCGGAAAATAATTTGAATTGATCAGTTTTATTTATTCAGTCCTACTTATTAGCCATAAAGATCTATAACAAGAGTAAAACTGGGGACTTCAACTAATACAACATACTTAAAATCAACCAGGTGACTGGAACAGAAGACACTGGGACATGCTGTTACTGATGTTTGAAATATCATGTGTGCAAATAATGACAGTCCGCCTGCATGAACACACACCAACACACTCACGCTCCCATATGGGAAACCAGACTTTCAGTTGGTGGTCTTTCCTGTCTGTGCAGCCCAGGTGTGTGTGTGGTGTGTGTGTCTTTGAGTTAGCGTTTAATTAGACCACAAACTGACAACAGAGTGTGCCTGTGAGTGTGCTTTCAAACACTAGAAAATAAGAACATTTCCTTTTTAATTCTCATCCCGCTGCTCTGCTGCTGAATACGAGCGTGTTCGCCTTTCAACAACAACAACACGCCACGTTTCCAAAGACACATATCTGCGCCGTGTGGGCCCCCTCTCTCGCCTCTTACCGAGCATCCTGTTCACAAACACCTCGAGAGCAAGTTATTTTGTGCTTCTCGGGGCTCGCGCGTACAAAGGGAGAATTAGGGAACTTATTTGTGTTGTAGCGTGCACTCACTTCTACAAAGGGGGAATTAGGAAGTTATTTGTGTAGCTCATGTTCACTTTTTAAGAGAGCAAGCCATCAGTGGAGCTGTTTATCTGCGCCCGTACAAAGCCAGGATTAGGGCCCTGTCTTTGAGGCCCCGCTCCGTAATCCCTTTATGGATGTCACCTGTCATCTCTCTCTAATCACCCTCCAACTTTCTCCCTCCACACCTCCACCTCGCTCTCTCCGTCGCCTTCTTCCGTCAGCCCCCCCGCCCCGCCCCTCGCCCGCTATCTGCTCATCACAAAAAAAAAAAATGGCGCTCGCTTGTGTTTCGGAGATGAAGAAAGGCAGGCGAGAGCGAGTTCAAGAGTGAAAGATGGAGGGAAAAATGGGAGTTCACAGGAAGAGCGTACGCACACACGGGAGAACACACAGCCTGGCACCCGGCCTAA
Source organism: Cetoscarus ocellatus (assembly GCA_037902135.1). Lineage (NCBI taxonomy): Eukaryota > Metazoa > Chordata > Actinopteri > Labriformes > Labridae > Cetoscarus > Cetoscarus ocellatus. Next base: position 309,813 of record JBAMNC010001804.1, on the reverse strand, counting down.
TACCACCCGGAGGCCCCTGAATCCCAGCCTCCCTCTCCTCTCCACATCGCCATCTTTTTCTCTCCAACACCTTTTCATCGCTCCCTCTATCTCCACACCAATTTTTCACCCACTTCTCTCCATCTCCCTCTCTTACCTTTACCTTTGTTGCTCCCGCCAAACCCCCCTCCAGCTCCTCATCCATCCGTGAGGCGTTCACTGCCTTCCAGGACTTTAAACCACGAAACTAGGCAGCAGGTGATTTTGCAGCAGTTTACCAAGAACAGGAACTTGGAGCAAAAAACTCTCCAAAATCTTTCACCTCTAAAGTGGGAAAGGCCTGAAAATGCCAAGATGTGTTTGTTGAAAAAAAAAAGTCAATTAATAGGCCATCAGACTGTACAACTCCTTAATAGGGGGGAGGAGGAGTAACAGGAAAACAGAAGAAGGGAAGGAGCAGTAGCCATATTTTTATTTTTTATACAAATTTTTAACATACCTATGGTATATTTAAGTAGGGTATTTCTATTTTGCGGATTTTCACTTATCGCGGTTGGGTCTGGAACCTAACCCCCGTGATGGAGGGGGATCACTGTATATATATTTTTATCTATCTGAAAATGCTATTGAAAACCTAATTTCCCTGTGGCAGTTTCCCAAAGGGATTAATAAAGTTCTATCTAATCTAATCTCATCTAATAGGGTTGCATGGTGTCTTGGCAGATTAGTGCACATGCCACGACACCCTGTGTTGACCAGGGTCTTTCTGTGTGATGTTTGCATGGTCTCCCCGTGCCTGCATGGGTTTCACCTAGTACTCCTGCTTCCTCCCACAGACCAAAAGCATGCTCATAAGGTAAATTGGTGACTCTAAATTGCCTTTAGGGTCAATATGACTCTAAATTTAGTCCATCTGCATAGCATCACGTCCATGCTGACTGACACCCATGTCCTTGACCACTAGAAATGCATATTGAAGGTGGAAAGCTTGAAACACACACTCATAAAGATCACGTGAGAACCACAACTTCACAAGGTAATTATGAGTTTAAGAGACAACAGGACGAGCAACATGTAAGTAACAGGTTATTCTTCCTGACGAATGTTGATTTGCTTTCTGCATGGATATAATTTCTGCTGTTTTTGCTGTATTCTGAAATTACCTGGAACAGAGGGCATTGTTTTCTGTTTTGTGTCGAAGTGCTTGGCAGAGATGGCATTCAAGCAGCTCTCAGACACAGAAAGTGTGCGGGCTGTTAAACAGGATAAGTAAAGATAACCTTGCAATGCAGCTCCATCCGCCTGATTCAATGTCTGTAATCTGGCAGATCCATCTTACCAAGCTGCAGTCTGTTATGACTGTGTGCGGTCCAAAGCGGCATGGCACAATCAGAGCCCTTTAGAGCAGGAAGAGGAAGAAGGTACGAGCAAAATGACAGCAGGAAGTGACTGAAGCAGAAGCAATTCTATCAGATCTAGACCACATTTCTTTATCAAATGTAAACCAAATGACAACACTACAAACTTCTCCACAGTAAGTATATTTTTGCTCCACTTCTGACACAATTTGGCAAAAGTTTGTTCTATGAAGTTGCTCACATTTTGTACTTTACACTGCATCAGTAGCGCCCGCCTTCTACATTATCTGATTGGCCTGTAATAAATGTAATTGACAGAACGATCATCTGATCACCTGCTGGATATGCTTTTGAAAGGTTCTGCCCATTCCTGAACACTTTCTGTGGGCTTTTGCTTGGATGGACTGGTGACGTATGCTGAAGTGGGGTGCGAGGCATGTACGGAGCGCTGCGCAGGGGGACGATGTGGACACTTGGGGTCACAGAGTCTTCATTTAAAATATTTTCAACTATTTATTTAGCTAATATCTCAATGCAAACACTTACTTTAGTACTGTGAGATGCCTTCTGTATAGCAGTGCAGAGTTAAACTCTTTAAAACAAACGTGATGGTGGTAAAGACTGAAAAAGACGAAACAAAGCTAAACAAGCCAAGCAAAGCCTCAATTCAAAGTGGTAGGAATTTAAACAGAGTAACAGGTTTTTTTTAGCTTTTGTCTATTTTTACTATGCACGATAGTGTGTGAGAGTTACAGTGGTTACCAGTGTGCCTGTCAAACTTTAATAAGAAACCTTTTCAAATCAAGAGTTACGTGAAACTGTAAATATCGCCACTACTAAACTGTTTACTAGTGCAGGAGCTGCAAACTATCAAAGTCTTTTTGTTTGTTAAGGTGTACAAAAAAATGTGTACATCCGTAACCCTTTGACTGGCATTGTAACCATGCGGTTGACTTTTTGCCACCATACCACTGTCTTTAAATCTCTGAAAGCTGATCTTTGTCTGTTTTTCCTTATTCACCTCTCTGAGTTGCATTTGTAACACCAATATGTATTGACTGGGTGAAACTGCTGTACATGAATATACGTAATTGTGGAAAACTATAAACAATCGAATATGAACTGTTGCTGCATAGATCCTCAGGTATATGACACAGTAAGAGCAAACATCGGAGTGAGAAAAAATCTTTTCACATATTTTTAAATACTCTAACAATCATAATTTAGTTGAAGGAAATAACTTTGACTATAAAAAAGTGTATCTAAGATTCCTCAGAAAACTGAGTCAAGTGCTACACATCTAAATTTTGCTCTCTGGGATGTTCTCATAGGAAAAAACAAAAAAATTTGTTGCAGAAATGAAGGAAATCCACACAAACCCAGGATAACCTTTAACAGGTTATCTGCTTCCCAATTGGATAATCTGAAATTAAAACCTGAAATGCTGCTAAATGAAGAGGCAGTGTCACAATTTCACCAACAGATAATTTGTTGCAAATGAATTTCTTAGTTTGGAAGTCAAAGGGTTAAAGTGAGATGTGCTTTAAAAATGCTAAAAACAGAATTAAAAAAGACACCTCATGCATCACAAGACTCGCTCATGCTAACTCTCACCTTTGACCTCCAAACTAAGCATGAAATCTGCAATATTTAACTATATATCACTTTAATAGTGTATTTTATTGTTTCTAACTTGAGAGACAGAATGACTGTATTTTCAGCGTTAGCTAAAGACAGGAAGAAGGAGTGAAAGCCTGTGGACCATCCATCCATCCTTCCTGTCCTATCTGTCCATCCATCTCCACTCATCTGCTCTCAGCTTGCATGTTTAATGTGATGTATTTATCCTGCATGTAATGTAAGCCGCAGCTGGCCATTAGTCAATTATGAAATTTAATCGTAACAATTATGAGAACCCATAGCGATTAACGCAGCATTTCCTCTTTCATTTACCCCTGATGATTTTCAGAGGGGCCATGAATCCTAACTTCCTTATCTCTCCGTCTTCCTCTCCCCATGACCCCCCCCAAACCCTTTTACTCCTTCCACACAGCAAACTTTTCAACACTTTCTCCTGCCTCAGCCCGCTGCTTTAAGCCAACTAATCGAAACTGTGAATGAAAGTGTGGCGTAAAGAAGCAAAGAAAAAAAATATATCTCATTAGGCCTTGTCTGGCCCCCATCACATTAAGCCTTCTCCCTTTCTTTCTGTTTCTGGGCAGTGGAGCGGTGCAGTAGCGTGCGCGGGGGCCAGGGACTGAGGAATCTGATAGGGATAAACCAATTTGCCGTCCACACAAACATCCCAGCAGGCTTACGCCCCCGCCCCGGCTCCCATTGCTCATTTAAGATGGCGGTCGGAGAGGCCAGCAATTAAGTTTTAATTAGGTGGGGTAATTATTGCCGGGCAGGAAGTATCAGACGCCAGGATGATTGTTCTCTGGCCCGAGGAGGAGGGGATGCGAGCTAATGGTGGGGGGGTAGGGGGGTGAGGAGGAGGCGAGGCGTGGGAGACCTTTACACCCACGATCCCCCCCCCCCAAGCCATCCACCCACCTCCACTCACACTGTCCATGACCTTCAGAGCAGACTGAGGGAAAGTTTCAGTCAACAGTTTGTGCAAGTCATGAAAAGGTCAAAAGGTCACTGCAGCTGTGTAAAATATGATCACCAACACTTTCACTAAAGGTGTGATGTTGGAAAGCCCAGAAAAGATTAATATTTAAACCAAAGAGCCAAATTCAAGGCCATTTTTCAGTCAAACGCCTGCTTATGAAACATCTTCCCTATATTCAATTACTAAGTGTCTCATATTAAACAGGTTTGCCTGGTGTCTCCAAATACATAGACTTAGACTTATATCCTATATTGGTGAAAATATCAATATAATAATGTCCTTTTAACCAGTTAAACCAATTTTAATGGCAGTTCAGCTAGATGATGCTGTATTAATCTACATCATTCCTCTCCAGATTATATTCTTAATAGATGTTAATGTTAATATTAGATTGATCTCTCTATTCATGGTTGTATTGATTATACATCCATAGTAACTATCTTTACAACCACATAGACACGAGGATCCTCTTGAAAATGAGATGCCACATCTCAAGAGGCTAACCTTTAGTGGATTTATATTCGACAAAGACAAATAGGGTGCTATACAAATAAAGATTGATTGATTGAATCTATATTCAGCAGAGACTAATGTGATGAGGACAGATTTATGATCTGGGCGTCCATGGGTTTGTCGCCATCATAAATTCTTATTTTTAGTCCTTTTTTCTCTGCCTAGACGGTTACATCTCTGGATGTATGTATGCATATATATCAAAACAAATATATAGGGCTGAACAATTTCAGGAAAAGATCTAATTGCATTTTTCTGGCAGATATTGTGACTTCAATTCGATTCACTATTTTCTTGAAGTCAAGCTTCAGTGCAATTTTCACTGTGTTTACAGTATAGACAACAGTAAGGAAATCAATGATCAAAAGCATATAACATATTATTCATCATCTAATATTGATGATAAATAATCTGTTTTCATTATTTAAGGGATACTCCAACTTCTACTCCCAAACAGAAGCTCTGTGTTGCTGACCTGCTTATCAGCACTTCTGTAAATGCAAATTAGCTGCAAATTTATACAACAGTATCTGTAAAACAGTTGACACCACAGATCCTGGGTCAGTCAGTTGCATCTTTGGGTTTCACATGATTGCATTGTCTGAAATTACAATTTCGATCTGAAAACAAAAATCTTTCAGCCCTGTATATATTGTATTTGTACATCTGTATATGTGTATCTATAAAATGAAGAATATGGCTTTAGCCTGCTCTGATGTAAAGTGTCTTGAGATAACACTTGTTATGAACTGGAGCTATACAAATAAAGATTGATTGATGAACTTAATAGTACTATTAATCTACACTCACCAGCCACTTTATTAGGTATACTTTGCTAGTACCAAGTTGGACCCCTTTTCCCCTCAGGACTGCCTTAATTCTTCAAACATTCAACAAGGTGCTGGAAACATCCATCAGAGATTTTGATCCATATTAACATGATAGCATCACACCAGTGGTTGCAGATTTGAACATCCATGGTATTCAACTGGATTGAGATCTGTTGACTGTGGAGGCCACTAAAGTACAGCGAACTCATTGTTAGTCATTGTCTTCAGAAATTCAAGGAAAGAGAAAAAATGCCCTACACTTTACACTTCATATATTAGTCATAAATTTACAGTAGATTTCGTCAACTAAAACTAGATTAAAACTGAAACGATTTAGATGACTAAATGATGACTAAAACTAAAAGATATTTTAGGCAAAAGACTACAACTAAAAACCAAGTTAAAAAGTGCTGTCAAAATTAAGATAAGATAAGATAAGATATTCCTTTATTAGTCCCACAGGGGTAAATTCCAAATACACAGCAGCTGCAGGATATAAGAGAAATAACTAAAGAAGCATCATAAATGAAAAATAAGGTAATTACTAGTCAACACTGGCTTAACACTGGCTTGATGATCTCAAACAACTAGAGATGATTTTACATTAAATTACAGTAGATCAGCAGTTTCTGAAATACTCAGACCAGCCCGTCCGGCACCTACAATGATGCCATGTTCAAAGATAAATCACCTTTTGTGGTGATTAGCTATTTGTGTTGAAAAGCAGTTGAATCTAACAAAGTGTCTGGTGAGTGTTTACCCCATGTCGGCTTTGCTTGGTCGTATTGGCTCGGACTCACCATAAATAACAGTCCTTATGGCTCTTCATAAAAAGAGAATGACAGGATTTGAGTCTCTGATTTGACAATTTGGCAGCTTTTGTGCAGCCTGATCAGCTTTTACTGAGATCTGCTTGGATCAGAATTCGATAAGGATCTTGACATTTAAGGGTAACATCTCATTAACAACATTTAGGAGCTGAAAAATTATGATCAGATAATGTTGTATGCAGACGATATTGTGTTGTGATATGATGTTGTAAAGAGATGATAGTCTTCGTTTTCCAGGGCAATATGCAATTTTGTTTAATAATGGAGCAACAGAATAAAGCTAAAGAGGCTTGTGCTGGCTTTTGGCAAGTATTGATTTTATCATATTTGAAGATGAACACGATTAGCGAAAGCAGATTTGATGACACATTGTTTCTAACGGAGTAGCATTTATCAGATTTATGCTAAAGACTTGTGACTAACACTGATGCAAAATACCCTCTAACATGGCAATCTTACAAACAAACAAAAGCAAGTGGGCACCCCTCCATGCATTTATGCCTATATGAACAAATAAAGCACTCATAGACCCTATTAGTAAGCATTACCATTGGGGAGTGGGGGGATTCACCCACAAAATAAAGCCCTGACACCCCCTTACCATCTCTTATCAGCAGACACCACCAACCTCCCTGCGCGCACACACACACACACACACGAACGCGAGCAGACCATCAATGATGTCACGAGGCTAATCTCGTCGCGCCTCGGAACCCAATTAAAAAACAGAGATGTGTGGCTGCCAACATCAGGAATCTAATCACATTCCAGGGAAAAGGCGCGTAATTTCCCCGGCTTTCTGCTCGGGTCGAGATAGAGATTGAGAGTACAGGCGGCAGGGATGGGCGCAGCTCATCACACCACGGGGCCCCTGAGGTAGGCCCCGAAGGGTGCAGGGGCTTGGGCGTGGGGTGTGCAGCTGCATTTATGTGTGTGTGGTAGCACGGGAGGGTTGGGGAGAAATGAAGCGGTTATAGGCTCAGAAATGTTGCCAGGGTAAAAAAAAAAAAGAAAAAGGCTGAATAAACAACAACGAAGCATTAATCCACCTCAGCACCCCACCCACAGGCGAAACAATAGCTACACAAACAAAGACAATGAGTCTATAGGGACTGCATTGCCATGTTATGGTTGTAAGTGGTAGTAATATAGGGGATTCTGCTTCTAAACACACCGTGGAAAGTCTAGATATCACACTTAGAGAGCTACAGCCACAATGGAGAACAGCAGGATTTGGGGAACAGTTCAATGACCATTTGATTTTGGGAATAACACACATAAAGCTTAAGTTTGTTATCTATATTTTGTCAAAACAAAAACACACAAAAAATTATGTGGTGGCAAAATGGAACAACTGCAAAGATAGATGCCTCTGCAAGGTGAATAACTGATGTATCTCAAAAGTACAGTCATGGTTAACGAAGGGCTGGGGTAGCTTTTTGGGGTAGTGTGATTGCTTGATATCTTTCTTTTTAAGGAGATAGGATGATTCAAAGTGGACATCTGTGTACATAAAGCTGCATTCATACACTGACATTTTGGCGAGCTTTTGCTGAAGTATAGGGCCAGGGTCTCAAATAAGGATGCATGACATTATCGGTTTGCTATCGGTATCGGCTGATATCAGTCTAAAAAGTTAAGTATCGCATCGGACAATATTGTATTTTTTGCAGATATTTACAGCCCATTTATCGGCCACACATATTGGCTGAAATATCGGCAAATTACACCAGTGTACAATATTGATGGACCCCTTAATCACTACATGGGTACATTTAAAAATCAAGGGTTTCGTTTTTTGTTTTACATCTGTTCCTTGCAAAAATATATTGAAACACTGAAAGAAACAAGTCCATTTTTGTGAAGAACAGAGCTTGTGTTCTTGACCAGAAATATTGGTATTGGTATTGGTATTGGTGACAATGAATTAAAAAATATCGACATATTGGATATCGGCACAAATCCAATATTGTGCATCCCTAGTCTCAAATGAACTGGGGGCCGCTTGAGGTTGAGACTGGGTAAGGCTGGGCCACATCAAGTGGTCACATCAAAAGAACAATAGCCAATCCTCTCAATACTTGTTATTAACATTTCTTCAACATGAATGATTCTTCTGTTTATCTGTTCTCCTGAATGGTGCTGTGGTTTTAATTTTAAGGGTTTGTTCCTCCAGACTGATTTTTTTGGTGGGAGTGGTGGGAAAAAATGGCTCTTTTGATTGGAAAGGTTGCAGACTCCTTCCCAAAGTGATAAAAAATGTATAAAAGTTTGTTTGAGAAATACATGTGGGCCACACTAACACTAAATTTTGATTAAAGTAAGCGGTGACAAAATGTCGTCCCACAGGCCACAAGTTTGAGACCCATCGTATAGAGACACATAGAGCTGCGTCCAGCTAAGTCAGGCCGTGCAGAACTAAGTTAATGTCAGTTGGACAAACTGATGTCTGTCGGGACATCCACAGATTTTACACATGCTTGAAATTTCTGATGTTTGATTAAACAGGCTTGCAAACGTCAGAAAGAGTTGACATCTGCTTACCATTGCTACTCTACCTTCAAGCCTATCTCAGCTAACATTGGGCGAGAGGTGGGGTAGACCTTGAGCTTGTTGCCAGCCAATCACTGGGCAACATACAGAGATGGACAACCCATTCATGCTCACACTCATACCAAAGGGAAATCTAGAGACACCAATCAACCTAATGAGCATGTTCTTGGTCTGTGGGAGGAAGCTGGAGTGCTCAGAGAGAACCGACGCATGCACAGGGAGACCATGCAAACATCACACAGAAGGACCCTGGTCAACAAGGGGAGTTGCTATGCTGCCCTATTAAGTGACATTATTTATTTATGCTAACTATAAGCAAGCTCCACACAGAAAAGCCCCGGATGACCCAGGATTGAACCAGCAACCTTCTTGCTGTTAGGCCGAGCACCACCTGCTGTGCCACCATGCTGCCCTGGGTTAAATTGTTGCGCAGTATAAAAGATAAAGTTCCTATGGCCATGGAAAACAATGCATAAAGTGAGTGCTAATAGTGATAATTAATCAGACAAATGTTCTGTAAACTGAAGATCCATATGTCGTAGTCTGTTTAAAAAGCAGGTGGATGTTTGCACAAAGTTCAGAAGAAATCCCATTAGGGGTTATTGGGATAAAACAAGAACGTCTTGGACGGTTGGACTAAAGGACAAACAGATGGACTGTCAGCCTGTATGCACATTGCCTTAGGCCGTAGCTGTTGCCGATGTGGAGCATCAAAATGATGTGGATATGCTGATTGTATCAAGGCAAAAACCACATCCAAGTCATGCCAGAAAACTCCTGATTTATCACCCTGACACTGGTTGATTAGTCAATCGGGAAACAATACAGCCTTTGAAAACAGCTGATGTTTACATCTGTTGCTATAGAAAAGTTTGTAGATTTAAAGAAACCCAGATGATGTCACAGATCTGTCATCAGGGGAGTGTCGTCTTGGTTTTTGAGGTTAAGAGATAATTAAAGAAACAACAATCAGACTGTTTATTTATTCATGCTTCCATGGTTTTGTGACCACAATGCCATCTAAATCTGGAGAACACCAGGGTGTTAACTAATAACTGCCTATACCATCCCATAGACGTTATTGTTAAATAATAGTGCCATTCACTGCCTCTGTCTACAGAGTGAATCAAGACTGTGACTTATCAATCTGAGACATATCTGGTCCAACCAGCTCAAAGAACAGTTTAGACAAGATTGGGGTTGAAGAGAGTTTCCTCTCAGTGTGACCTGATCAAGTTGGTGCTCCTGGCTGTGGCTACTGATAATGTCCCTGACCTTCTTTGTCGTTCTTGGCAGCAGTTTGTTAGCAAACACTCTGAAGGCAGGTTGCTGCAAAGATCTTGGAGTACCAACCAAAGATCTTGTGTGGTTATAGGCTGGCTGCACTTTAGTATTTGGCACTTTAATTAGCACTCCAGCACTTTGGAAGTCATTGTGTATAAATCCCATGTTCCCCCAACTCCCGGCCTGTTGTATTTTGGACTGTATGTCGTTTAGGATATCTACCGTTTATGTATATTGCTTGTTTTTTAATATGCTCTGTGCATTTTATTCCTGTTACTGATGTTTGTTTTTGTTTTATGTGTTGACACCATCCTGCAAATAGGACTGGGGGTGGAAATAAGCCACTTGGCTATAATTCCATGCATTTACATGTAAATGTTTATTAATGCATATTGCCCCATTTTATAAAAAAAATCAAATAAAAAAAAATCTCAAACCTCAAATCCATCTGTCTTGTCATACAATCACCCTCCATGGTGCTGATATATCATACCATCACCTCCAGGACTCCATGCTTTCCTTAAGACTAAAGATTTTTCTTAATGATATTTTGGGTCGCTGTCCTGCAGCAAAATAAATGTATGGATTGAAAGATGGTAATATATGATGGATAAGCATTTGCTTGTGTTTCTCTACAGTCACTTGCCTTTGGTTTAGGGACTGGACCAGGCTCGGACAGTACGTCTATGGGCTCAGGTGCGGTCAGGCTGGATTTCTTGGGCCTAATCTAACTTCTACTACATATAGAATGTTTCTCAATATGTGTACTTCAGTGTACTTCTGGACTCTTTATACGTCATCAATCACAGCTGAACTTCTGTTCCAATTCAAAGTCCACATCGAAACAAGTTTGGTTGGAGATGTTGTTGTTGCCACGTAAAATTATGAATAAGATACTAACTTGTGATAGAGTTGTGTTTGAAACCTGAACGTTGAATAAAACTCATCCTTGATAAATTCGAAATGGATGATGTGGGTGGTTTTGGAAACGATATCAACGGGACAGTAAAATAGCGTCTGCAGCACCAACTCAGCGGTCTGTCTTAATACTGTACCGCTGTTGAACAGCTTTATTTCGGTAAAACTACCGGCAAGGCATCTGGATGTGGCGTGTAGGTATGAGAGGGGGACGCTGGTGGCAGAGTATGCTACCGTTCCAGTCGTGGCATGATTGTTCTGCGGACTCCCGTACCCCTAAAGTCCGAACTCTAGGACGAACTTGCCAAGTCCAAACTTCCAGAGAACGCAAGTTGGAACTTGTGAACTCTGAATTGAGAAACACCCATAGATGGGGGGACGCTTTGTGACCACTTCATTCCATACATCCTTGGGTATTTCTTGCAGGACCATGATTCCAATGACTATGAGTCCAAAGCTGACATGCTAAGAAGGGCAAAAATGGGAAGGTCTGGGTGCCCATATTGATGGGTTGGACCAGGCTAAGGGGGAGACTGTGTACCTCCTTCTGGGGTCACATGCTCCCATAGCTGACCTGACCTTTCTTGTTGCTCAGTCTTGTCAGAGTGTATGACCTGTGACATGAAACTGCTCTCCATAGCCTCACCTTAATGGCAGAAGTTGGCTTCTCTTTTTCCAGTTTCTGTTTCAGTTAATGGCTGCGACCCACCTACATACACTCAACAGTTTATCACTGTGGAAATACTACTTTGAGAATTTGGTATTTCTTACTCATCACTTTACTTCAGTTTCTCTAAAGCCAATAAAACTGTTTGAAGACTAAATAATGAAGAACACAATCCTTCTTAATTTCATTTTGATGAAGTCTTGATGCAACTGATCTGAAGCCAACCTCACATTTTGCCGGAGCCTGTCCAGACTTGCAGCAAAACAAAGGTCAATAAGTCATCCCTGGTCACCGTGCCTGAGTCGTGCAGAGTTTTCTCAGTTTCAGAGAAGAGTTTGGAGTTGCTCTGGAGCTCAGGTGGGGGGGATTTTGTGCGGTTTGCGGTGGTTGTGGGGGGTGGCGGCGGTAAAGGTGGTCAGTTCATGACCTGGTCAGGAATGCAGTCACCCTTTGGAGGAGAGCCACAGGGACTTTACACCAGAGGGAAACTCGATACCTCAAGTAGAAAGCCCTGTCAATCACCTCTGGGCCCGTGCAGAGGAGGCCCGACATCCCCTCCTACAGACGCACAGACGCAGACTGAATGGAGTCAGAGGAATAAGTACACCTCCTCTCTCTTTCCTTTTGATTTCCTCGCTCTTTGAGTGTACTGCACGCCGGTCTCTCTCCCTGTAAGAGGGGGAGGAAGGGTGAGGAGCTGCTCTGTCTTGCTGAGATGGGAGCAAACACAGTTGACAGCTTCCTTCCTCACAGTAAACATCGCAGCGTCACTTAGACATGGGTCAGGGACAAGAACACCCCCTCCACCTCTAAACCTACCGCCGCACTCCCCCCACCAACCGTCTGACATGCGACCCCTCCTCCCTCTTCCTCAGGTTTAGGAAGGTAGAGCGCTTCGTCATGCAGCCAGACATGTGACCTGATGGTCTGCATTACCTTTCATCTCCTCACAAACACACCCGCAGTCTCACCTTATTCTCCTGCTCCCACACCCCCCTTACAAACACACTGCACTTTAACCCTCTCAGCTGGCTCTTAGCGGGCACTAGAGGGTCTCATAGAGGGTGAGACAGCGAGGTGTCAAGAGCTTCTGGCCGACTAAAAGGGAAACGCCAGCATTTTTTTTTGTTTTGTTTCGTGTCTTGTCACATAATGACTCCCACTGTTAATTTTGACAGTACTTTTTAATTTAGTTTTAAAATCTCTTTAAGTTTTACTCATACTTTAGTCATCTAAATTGTTTTAATTTTAGTCTAGTTTTAGTTAATGAAACTTCACAACATTTCAGTCTACCAAATCTACTGTAAATTTACTCCACTAAAATATGACGTGCAAAGTGTAAGACATTTTTTATGTTTCCTTGAATTTCTGAAGTCATGTTTTACACTAGGATAAAATGAAACAGCTAATAACCCTTTATTGAATGCTAGTAAAGTTTTAATGCATAAATGAACAGAAACAAATTGAACTTTTGTGTGAAATGCAGTCACCTTTATTTAGGCTACCTGGCAGAGCATCTCAGTTACAATACCAGAACTGACAACAAACAGTGAACCTGCTCTACATGAATATATCAATTCATAAAGAGAGTAGCTCTGATTGGATCGCTCCACAACTTATCCCACCACCACCAAGCTAAGGCAGCTGTGATTGGATGTCCCTCTTAACTCATCCAACCTTTCCACACAACCAAAGTAGCTGTGATTGGATATATTCCTAACTTGTCCCTACTTTCTACATGATGAAATTATGTCTGATTGGATTAAGTCAAATCTTTTTCATCTAGTTTTTATTTGTTGACCAAAATGTCAGTTAATTTAGTTTGAGTTTTTGTCCAGGTGCACTTGTTTTTATTAGTTATTAATAAATTATACTGTGCACCATGATTGTGATTGTTATTGTTGTCCCCCTACTACACCAGGGATCTTTGTTTTTCTTACATAAAATAGGACATAGTTTGAAAAGGTACAAAAAGGTTTAAAAAGGTTGGCACATACCATCACTCCTTTTGTAATTTTGATTAAAATAAGGCTTAAAAAAGTAAAAAGATCATCTGAAAGTCTTCATTTAACATGGTAACTCATTGAACTGTAACACCAGTATATCTGTGACAAACTTCATTTTTTGTTTGTGCAGGAGCAAAACAGATCCAACTGATCTCACAAAATCAAACAATCATCAGTTTCATTTTCTTGTAGTTAGTCTTCAAAATAATAAAGTTTTGGTTTCCATCTACTCACATTTAGCAGCATAGCATATTTTGAGACGTGACTGACATTGCACATCTAGCAATGAGACTTCATGGCATGCACGCATTTCAGTACATAGTTCAGTCCCAGACTTGAGGTTAAATGAAGTTTTTGGCCGTATGATTGTGGCTGCAGCCTTTAGAGCAGGGGTGGCCCTCCTACTCTCTCAATATGGCCCACTAGTCAATTTGAAATACCAAAAAATGCATTTAAGTGAAGGAAATATGACAAAATCTACTACAATATTTCCAGGAAAGTAGAGCTGTAATTATCTCTTTAAAATTCTCCTCTTTGAATTACTAAATGTTTGTTAAAATAAAAACTAAACTGTTAAGTAAAATAAACATACACAACTAGTAATCTGAAAGCCACAAGTTTATTGTTCCAATTTCAACCATGTCACTAAGAAATAAATTAACATGGCCCTTTTGGTAACCAAAGTTGCCCCCCCTGCTTTAGAGGGACAACACTGAAGCCATGATAGCCCCTTTCATGAAGGCAGGTTGCAATAATCTATTTAAGCTACTCTAAACGGGGCCTAGGTGTAAAAACTTTGTCATCGTCCTTTAATTCCTGCTGGAATTGACCCGATGAAGTGGAGTCTGAGTGTGTTATATCAGCGTGTGAGCTGCAGTGGTCAGTAAGGTGATCTGAGGGCCACAGTTAAGAACACAAACAGAGATGAAACAAAGTGCCGAGTCAACATAACAGCCGCAGACGGCCTCATTGTTTGTGAAGAAAAGCCGACGCTGTTGAATTAAGGCGAAAAAAAAACCAAGCATGGCTTAATTACTGTCGCATTATACCAATTATTTTGTCTCCACACCCTTATCTTAATTACTTCAAAAGACCAACTTCAATTAGGACGTGAAAACTGCATCTAGAACTGGCAGTCCAATCCCCAGCTCCCCACGGAGGCAACCACGTCACTCAATTACACACACACACGCACACACAGGCTGAATCTTACCAACAAATTTGCTGATAATTAATTGACATGCCAGGCATAATATTCGGCATAAATAAATGAGCGTTGTTCTGAAAACAGAGATGAAAGTGGAGCAATTAATTCCCTGAATCAGAACAGAGAGGCCTGAATTATTTCATGTGTGAGATTCCAGTGAAATGTCAGTGATTTATCTAATCAGAGGGTTTGAAATTGAACAGAGAGCTGATATTTGTTTCAGAAGCTAAAATCAGGTCGATCCAGGCCTTAAAGTGGAGCAGCAACTCATGACAGAGTACTTAGCATAATGCTCTTATTTATTTTGATGTCTTGTTCTTCTGTTGTTACTCACTTGATAATCAAAAATCTGTGAAGCTTTAAAGTTGTAGTTTTAAGGGTTAGTTTTGTGTTTTTGACGCTGGGTTGTACAATGTACTAAACACTAGTCAGTGAAGTGGCTGAAAGGGCTCCCAGCAGCACTGCACCTTTAAGAAGAAGGAATTGAGACTACCAGGAAGGAACACTGCTGTTGGCGAGTACATTTATCTTGCATATTGGGGGTTTTACGTAAAAACGAGCCACGAAACTATGTTGGGTCGAATGTTTGGCACTATTTTATCTATTTACCATCTCATTCTGCCTGTGCGCATTGAGGCCCTGTTTACACAACTCAGTTTTTGGCCGAATCCGAAGAGTTTTGATTGTGTTTTAGCCTCCCGTTTACATGAGACCAGTGCCTGGAGTGCTTGAATCCGCAAACTTTTGAAACCAGGGTCCAAGGCGGAGAGTTTTCAAAACGCATCGCCTACCGGCCCCATGTAAACAGGATTCATCGTTTCAGGGGGAAACGCTGACGTCTACGCGCGCGCAGTACTCTTTCACATGAAGCCTGCGTGCGCATACCAGGAACAACAACAGCTTTGAGTAACATGTGTGCTGCTTACCGTGCTCGGTTTGTTATGCAGACAAAACTATCCAGACAGATTTGTTGTCCAGACAAGAAACTCCTGCGTCTTCCTGCGTCCACTGGCCATTGTTGTCTGTGAAAAGTTTTTCTTCTTCGTACATGTGTTGTGACAGCGCTGTTTCTCTGCAAACCTACATCCCCATCTACTGGACTGGCATGCACACTACAGCGTTTTCAGTCGTTCTTGAGTCTCCGTCTGAATGCAGATCATTTTTGAAGACACAAAGGAAAAACCTTTGCGTTTCAGGTGAGAGCGTCTCCGTGTAAACAGGGCCACAGTCCATCTGCTCTGGTTCAGAAGGGTGGCCACATGTGTCATCGTCTCTTGAGTCAAAATCACTCTTGTTTGGTTCTTCTGCTGTTGTCAATGCGGACAAACGGTAGAACACATTGCTTCATCATAAAACAGTGCCAAACAGAGAGACTTCCTTGAGGAAAAATGAAGCACTCAAAAATACTCAATCGATCCTACATTCGACCCAACATAGTTTCGTGGTTCATTCTTTTGTAAAACACACAATTACGTGAAATAACTGTACCCGCTAACAGCAGTGTACCTTACAGGTAGTCTCAGGTTGATCTCCTTAAAGGTACAGCGCTCATGGCAGCCCTTACAGATACTTCACTGACTTTTGATAAGTACCTGATACCACGCAACTTCAAAAATACTGAAATATCCCTTTAAGTTGACAGTTGTAGATCTCATTTATCCTTTAACTCAGTCGTCCCTGACCTTTTTTGTACCACAGCCCGGTTTTATGTAATACAGAATAGTTGCAGACTAGCCTATGTGGTTGTAGCGTGGGGGCAATGACAAAATATAGACAATAGGCATAGTATAAGTCATAACGCAGGATCAGAGGGAGCAATGGGTTTGTTTGGACACCCTAAAAAAGAGACATTCATGAAGACTCATTCTGTTTTTATCAGCTGCCAAGCAATGACATTTAGACAGAAAGTCACCAGTTGACACAGTAACTAATAAAACCATTGCACCCTCTGAGTTGGTAAAAATATAGTTTTTATGGTGCTGATGGTGTGTTTTAAGTATCGGCCATTAAGTTTGAGCTGATCTGATGTTTCCTTTCACATCAAGAAGTTAATGTGTGATTCATATGTCTTCTAGTTGCATCAAAAAGGCAGACAGCTAGCTTTAGCAGTATTTGTATTCATTCTGTTATATTTACAGCAGGCTGTAGATACTTTAACTGATGATTTTCTGCTCTGTGACTGAAGAAATTGGTTGATATTTATGTATCTGTGTCTGTAATTGTTTTATATCTGTAACTTTGTAAATGTGATGCTGCTCTTGCAAATTAGATTTTTTTTTATCTCAATGCGGTTTTTCTAGTTAAAATAAAGTTCATCATCATAATATCAATAATAATAACAACAATAAAAAACAAAAAAGGGAATCAAAATCTGTAAATTTACACTTTCATCAGTTGTTACATGGACGTAACACATGTCTCGAGTCTATGTTTAGTTGAGAAAATAATCAAAATCCAAATAAATCACTTATTTTAGTCTGGACATAATTTAGTGGTGCTAGCCCTTATCTGAACTACCTTTTGTTTCATGACCAGAAACAGAAATCAGCTAAATTACTGGAGAGGGGAGGGAAAGTTGTAGCTTTGTTTGTGTGATTAAATAGTATGCAGGCTGTATTTGTTAGTAGTATGTAGTAGGTGGGTTCGGAAACGGCCATTGTTATTGTTTTGATTGAGAGCCCCCTGGTGGTAGAATGAAATATTTATTCTAAAGCCAACGAAAGTGATACTGGACACTAGAAATAAAGCTGACTTGACTCTATTGAGCAGCCCTGCAACACTAATACACCTCAGTGAGGCATTTTGTTTCTTATTTTTTATCCACCTTTTTCAAATATGTTGGCACAGCTTCAGAAACTGTCCCTCTGTAACACACACAGACCTGCGTACACAATCATACACACAAAGAGCCCGCAGCCTCCCATGACCAGGTTAGAATAGCAAAGCTGCAGTAATTGTATTTAATAAAACAAATTACACCACGACCAAAACCCCGCTGTGAAGTCTGAGCCGGCTATGTGGGCCGTCCTGAGCGTGTATGTGTGTGTACATGTGTGATGAAGTCTCAGGGGTTAGCTAACATTTTCGCCGCTCAGAAAACACCACTTAAAGCAAATGCTAACCCCTCTTAACCCACCGACAATATGTAATTTCACATTGTTAGCTAGAAACTGGACACCCCCTCCCTGATACACACACAGGAACACACACATGTAGTGTTTTAGCCTCCCTGATGCTGAACCTGTGGACAAAAATGAGACTTTAATTCAGCAGCCAATTTCTGAAGGGACTAATCTCACGAGGTGTGTTTCTCACAACACACACCAGGGTCCACACACACACTCTTATTGTGTGTTCATGTGTGTGGTTGATTTTAGTGCTGGCAAAACGACAGCCAGCCAGCTTAATCCGGCCCCCCTCCCCCTCCTCGAGCTTGGCCACCACTAAAACAGGTAATACACACTCTGCACCCCAGACCAGACTGTGAGTGTGTGTGTGTGTGTGCGGAGAGGGATGCTATTCGCCAAATAAGAGGGAACATCTCACAACAATGCAGGTGCCACCAACAGTTTTGGGTGCAGTCCAGTTTGGTGGTGGGAGGCGTGCATGCTGTGGGTAAATGTGTGTGTGCTGTGTGTGGTTGAAGGCAGGAGTTGTCGGTGAAGTTAATAAAGGCCTCAGCAGCAGTGTCTTCCTCTGGTGGTTTGACCCATCCACCCTCCCCTCTGCTCTGCTTCCTCATTTTCTGTATGTGTGTGTTAACTGTGTGTTTGTGTGTAAGTGTGAGGTATGTGTCAACACCTGATCATCGGTTTTGGGGTGTAAAGAGTTTCTGATTTCCTTCCTCACAGCTGCACGCACACCTCACATTTCTGCATGGAAACATTTAACTGAATTACCTTCACTCCAGTGCAGACTGATGTGAGTGTAAAATAATATTTATAATATATCTGTATAATTTGAAGGACGTTTCTGGGTCCTGGTGTAAGACGTTATGAGAGCTAACATTCATAGAAGCTATTGGACCCCTTGTGAGATGGCTTAAATTGAGGGATTCTGATATGAAACAGAGGGACACTTATGTTATATGAATGCCAAATGACAGATGTTAGGGGAGAAAATGATTTTATTCTTTAACAAAATACTCAGAGAGAGCCCTGCACGCTGCATATTGGGTAGAATTACCTCCACCAAGGAGGTTATGTTTTTGCTGCCGTATGTTTGTTTGTTTGTTTGTTAGCAAGATTACACAAAAACCAAGACGGATTTTGCTGAAATTAGTCACATAGGCTTGAAAAGCGTTAACGTCAGTTTGCAAATAAACTACAATTCCCACAATGACGTAAAGTGAGCGAAACCCTCACAGCACCTGAAGAGAATGAAAGGGATTTCCCATTATGGACTTCAGTGTTTTCTTGTGATGCCAATCTGGATCAGATCCACATGAAATTTACCTTGATGATAGAGACATATTATGTAAAATATCCTGATAATTTTGAAGCACATCTATTAAGTGATGGCAGAGATATGACTTTTTTTTTTAATACAGCCCAGTGTTCATTTAAAGGATTTTTAGAAAATTTGGGGATTTTTTTGCATCCTGACAAACACGCAGATCACCACCAAAATTTAATGGCTTCTCCTGTGGACCAAACCACACCTCAGGTAAAAAAAAATTCATGTAAATCCATCTAGTACTTTTTGCATAATTTTGCTAACAGACAAACATACACTGACGAAA
The DNA here is from genome assembly GCA_037902135.1 of Cetoscarus ocellatus. Taxonomy (NCBI): domain Eukaryota; kingdom Metazoa; phylum Chordata; class Actinopteri; order Labriformes; family Labridae; genus Cetoscarus; species Cetoscarus ocellatus. Next base: position 290,310 of record JBAMNC010001804.1, on the reverse strand, counting down.
ACGCAACCTACTTGGCGGAGCTAATAATGATTTCAACATGATTCTGAGTGCTAGGTGTGGGTTTTCAGGGTCAAGGAATCATTATGACGGTAACTTTATCAGGAATTATTGCTTATAGATGTAACAGTAATATGTGAGCTACCTTGGTGGAGGTTTGCGCTCTATGAGTGCTTTCTAGTTAAAGAAGAGGTGGATTTATTGACTCAACAGACTATGTGGTGTAGACTGGCCCTTACTACAGGTTATAGGATTATCCTTTGACTCTGGAAAGCAAAAACTTTCATCCCTGTTAGCGAAGCGCTGGCAGAAATAACCAAAAATATCTAATTATAAACTGAACAATAGACAAGAGGTATTTTATATTCAATATGGGGCCCTTTTATGAATAAAGTACTCAGTGGTAAAAAAGAAGTGGATATGGTTATCACATATATAAGTATATATATGTATAGGTGTGTTATGTATGTGAATGTAATGTAAATCAAGATATCTTTGTGATAAAGGTTCCAAAGCCAAATTATGATGAAAATAAAAATGGATGACACTGCTGACGTGTGAGTGGTTGAAACGTGATGGACACTGTCAATGCTCACCCGAAGAATGTTTCTACTGATGTATTATTTTTGTATATGTATGTGTGAATTTTTAGTTAAATGGCTGGTATATTTTCTTTATTTTTTATTTTAGTATACTATTTAGTTTTGTCCTCTCTTATCATTTACAACCTTTGTATCATTGTTAATGTTTAAAAGGCAATATAAAAGGAATTAAAAACATATATGTATAATTTATTAGACTAACACCAAATGTAAGATTAATGCCCTAAATTTACAGCATTTGTCATTTCCACAGATGCTTTTAACCCACTGTGAAACACAATGAGGATTCCTTTATGGTATAGGGATCCATTTGTGGAAACAACGTGGGCAAATTAGTGAAAATCTTCTGTATTATAATGAAGAATGTCTACCACAACAAATGAGCAACTGCTCTTTTAGAACAAACCCAAAAAATGCAACCTACAACTGCCAATATTTACAAGCAACTTCTCAAAAACAGAAGCCCAAAGTCACTTACAATAAGCAGACCTGGCAACTCTGCTCCTGTGTGGTAAATCAATAGACGAGCTTGATGAGCTTTGTTTTTAATTACAAGACATTCCAGGTATGTCTCCTTAAGTTCCTATCATCTGTAAAATATATTAATGAGTTGGCACTGAGTCAGATGTTTTGACTTTAAACACAGAGGCGTTCTTATTGATTTGGCCCTATGTTTTATGTGTATGTTAGTTTATGAAAGACTTCAAAGTCACTGCACCAACAGCAGAGTTTTATAGATCTGTGTTCTGGGGGAGGTTTCCTACACACATAAACACAAATGCAGACATTACGCACACATCAGCTCCATAAAAGTGTCAGCCTACCTGCGCCTGCTCGTCCTATCACTGACTCCATCTCCCCCTCGCCCTCCAGGCTCTGGTTAGGTCGGCTGAATTACCGCACAGACACACTTGTGGAGCCGCTAATGAGTCCTGATTACCCCCCTAAACTTAAAAAACGCCGCCTCCCACCAACACGTTTCATACCATGAGTCATGGAGACAGGTAAGGACAGAGAAAAAATGCAGCTCCGCCCACCTTCAGGGGTGTTCCACCAATCAGAACGAGCCAAAGCAAACAGGACTGAGTGATTGTAATAAGATTCAGAGTGGCCTGGAGTGATCAATCAGTGTTCACGAAGGTGATGGATCTTCTTTTCAACATGTGGGAATGTAAACTCTATTGGTTTGATCTTCCTTATCTCATATACAAATATAAATACTCATTATTTTATATCAAACAAGAGTTTCAACTTTAATTTGGTTGAAAGAATATTAAACTAAAGCTTTGCTTATTGTGGTTTGCAGTTCTGAGACTTGTAGTGACAGTTAAAGCTCATTGTTGGGCCTACATGAAAAGCTAAAAGGTTTCTGTGGTTGCTTCATGAGAACAAATTTCAGTTGTAGGCTAGAATGACCTTGACCTTATGTTTCCAAAATTAAGTCAGAGTGGACATTTGTGCACAGTTTAACGTAAAACTCTTAGGCCCTATGACATGACAACGTTGTCACCAGAAACTGAAAAACTTTTCCTTTGCATTTTCAAAAAAGCTCCGCGTTCACACAGAGACGATGTGAAAACGATGTGCGTTCACATGGATCCACGAGAGCGACTGAAAACACTGTAGTGTGCATGCCAGGCCAGTAGTTGGCGATGTAGGTTTGTAGTGAAACAGCGGTGCTACAAACACGCGTATGTTTTCCGGTGAAGGCAAACTTTTCACAAACAACAATGGCGAGTGGACGCACAAAGACGCAGGAGTTTCTTATCCAGACAACAAATCTGTCTGGATATTTTGTCTGTATAACAAACCGAGCACAGTAAGCAGCACATGTTGTTCGGTAGATGGCCGAAGCTGTTGTTGTCGTTGTTCATCTGAGAGAGTACTGAGCATGTGCCACGCGTCATTGCTTTCCCTGAAAATGCTGATTCCTGTTTACATGGAGATGAATACGAAAACGTTTCAAAACTTTTCACTCTGGACATTGGTTTAAAAGTTTGCGGATTCAGGCACTCCAGGCACTGTTCTTGTATAAACGGGACCTTAGACTGTTGCGTAGGTATTATGTTTACAAGCAAGGCATGATCTTGAGCTCAGGTGTTTGCGACCTCTGGGCCATAACCTCAAATTAAATTATCCTTGAGTTAGAGTTGATATTTTTGCAGAATTAGAAGAAAATCCTTCCCGGCGTTCTTGAAAAATTGCAAACACAAACATGAGATAAATATGGGACACAATGACCTAAAGTCTAAGGCAGGCCTGTGCTACAAAAATCAATACAGATATACATCTTCACATTCTCCTTGCTGATCCTAGTATCAATTTTGTTTCTACAGGATCAATAAAGCTCCAAATTTTGTGACAGCAGTTGTGAAAAACACCTTTGTTAATATCAGAGAGATAGAGAGAGAATAGAGGTGGATCAGGGTGCTCAATATGGGAAAACTTTAAGTTTTTATTATAAAAATGATTGTTGTGTACTCACTTCCATTGTCTTCAAAACTGAACATATGAATCTGAAAGAAGCCAAAATACGGGCTCTTTAACACCAGTTAGCATGGCAAGTTTAGCCATTACATTGCTAACATTGTGAGTCAAGTTGACAGAATACATCCAAAGAGTCAATATGTGAAGTTAAAGCAAATTGGAATTCATTCTTAAAGACTGGTGGTAATTTGCTGTGGACTGTGCAGCAAGACTGTGCAGTCTGATTGTGTGCTCTGTTGATAATCAGAAGGTGCAAACTACCACTGACGTGCTTTGTTTTGTTGACCTACTTACAAGCCCAGTCATGGTGGTTTGCGCATGCGCCCTGTGGTTAAGTTTTTGTATGTTTTTCTTTCAAAAATTAAATAAAGTGCTAATCTTAGTCTAAAAATAGACAACATAACATAACAAAAACAACAAAAAAACGAGTCACAACAAGCACACAGGAGCGTTTAGAGTCGCTGAAGAGTTTATCCGATGACTGTAGGCAGAGGCAGGCTAACACTAACCACTGACTCCCAGTGTTTGAGCTAAGCTAATTAGCAGTGGGTGCGCTCTGCCTGTTTCTTCCAAGTTAAGAATGGTGTCTATCTGCTTTTCATGGACTCAGGAGTGAAGCAAGACACAAAAACAAAAAAAATGTTGGAGAATCCCTTTAAGAAAACTTGACCATATGTTAACCAGGGTCTCTGCTACATATCCGATAGGAAGCTTTTAATCTGTAATGTCAAAATGAAACAAAGGTGGGCTATATTTAGAAAAACCCAACAAGGTGTCCGAGTACTGAAGTCGCAGACATCACAGACTGAGTACCTTGTAGTACCTTGTAGTTTTTAAAGTTCTCCCCTCTTCCTGTTGTATTTTTATCATCGCTTTGTCTCTTCTATCTCATCGCATGCATGAGCTCTCTGTATTATTGCTCTGCTTGGAGTCAAATGCAGTCTTACAGTATATATCTGTGGTTTCCACTCTGTTTACTCTGACTGCTGACTGTTGGAGTGTGTTGACATGTGAAGTGTGGGAGAGATCCTCGCTCCTTTTGTTGCAGGGATGTCAACGGTAAAAAAAAAAAAAAAAAATCAGGCAGACAGCCAAGCTTCAATCCCCACTCCACACACACACACCTCCTGACATCATGTGAAATTAGCGATGAGGAGGCTGTTTCCGTCTAGCGGGAGGACGTTCAGAGGGCGAACAGTGCATTAGGCGTGCATGCGAGTGTGCATGAAGTGACAATGTCAAAATATCGACACCTTCTTTTTCTTTTTTCTCCCGTTCCTCTGGGTCCCGGCGTACAGGGAATGAAGAAATAACAGCACGAGTTAATTCCCCCCTCTGAAAGGTGCGACATGTTGAAATGTAATGACTTGGCTTGCTGAACTGAAACCGAACACTGCTTTAAACCACAGAGGTGTCGTGGATGGGAGCCGAGAGAGAAAAGGGGCACGGAGGCAAAGGTTTCTTATCCAAATTAATACAGAGCCTCGCCTTTCATCAGAGCTTTTATTGAGTAATATAGACTGTTCCAACTCACAATGGCTCTTTCAGCACTCTCTTGGCAAAAGACTGCGACAGATTCGCTTGTTCTATTTTTTTTTTTTTTTTGTGACACAATTTCCTTATTTCCTACTTCTATCTGCGAGCTTTCTGCTATTCATCTATTCCCCTCGCATCTCGCCTTTCCGGAGCCATCTTTTCACGGCCCCTTCATTGACAGTCTCCCACTCCACCAACCTCCCCTGGTCACCGGGGAGCTCATTCTTAGTTGCACAAAAAACGTCCGTCACGGATTGCCTTCCTCCCGTCCGCCTGTGAATTAGCTGTGTGATTACACTGAGCCGGTGGGGTAGAGCCCGCGGTTGGATTATGGGGGCTGCAAGGAGGCCTCCGATTGGAGAAGCCCAGCTGAGTACAGACGCACCGACCGACGGACACGCGAGGCGGCTAGCGGGGGCTAACTAGCCGCAGAAGAAGAAGAAGAGGAGAGGGGGGCCGGGCGAGATGTGCGTGGCGTGCAGTTGTCGCTTTGGCACATCACACTGATACTGGCTGCAGGGAAAAGGCCAGCCAGATAGAGAGCGTGCCAGGAAGCAGCAGAGAGGACAGTGTTTGGGCTTTGAGTTGTTATTTTTGGTTCTGGATGAATGGGGCCGGCGGTGGGGTGGGACGAGGGGGGGTTGACATTAAATAAGTGGAACGAGATCCGTCTGAGCGGCGAAGTTTGTCTGACAAATGGTCCGTCTCACTGTTTGTGAACTGTCATGTTCAAATGTCAGAGAATGATGAGATGTTATGTAAAATTCACGGTTTTCTAAAGCTGTTTTTTTTTTATTTTTCAAACACTTGCAGTGGATCTACACTCACCAGTCATTTTATTGGGTACACCCATTCTTGTTAATGGAAACAGCTAATCAGCCAATCACACAGCAGCAACTCAGTGCATCCAGGTATGAAAACATTCATTAAACCTTTTTGTTAATCTCTAGATGCCATTGAGAGCATGCTCTCATTTACAATGACGTTGAGAGTGCAGTAAAACATAAAATGCAAGATAATAAATCAGCAAGGAAAAGAACAAAGTGCAAATAGTTACTTTAGAATAAGTGGAGCACTGTTTAAAAATCTTTAACAAGTTTTGAAACTGTCTTATGTTAATAACTGAGCTTAGTTTTAGTGTCTGCAGTATTCCAGCTGTGAGTTGCACAGCAGCTGAAAGATGTTTCTCCAATTTTAGTTTTTACTCTTGGAACTTCAAGCGATTATCCAGTCATTTGAGCGAGTATGATAGTGGTTAGTGGACACATTCAATAAAGAGGTGAGATATAATGGCAGATGTCCAGACAGAGCTTTGTAAATAAAAAGTAACCAATGTCTGTCTCGTCTGACTGATAATGAGGGCCAGACGACTTTGTCATACAGGATGCAGTGATGAGTTGAGAAACTGTCACCAGTAAAACATGATGAAGACACTATGCTGAAGTTCAATCTGAGCGTCAGAATGGGAAAGAAATGTGATTTAAGTGACTTTGAACATGGCATGGTTGTTAGTGTACTTTGATTTTCACATATATAACCATCTTATAAGGTCCAAAAAAGAGAAAATATCCACTGAATGGGATATGGTGGAATGGGAGATTCACATCATGGATGTGCAGTCAATAAATCACCAACTAACTGATTCTATCATCTCAATATACACCAAAATTTTAAAGAAATGTTGCCAAAACATTGTTAAATCTGTGCCTGATCTACTGGGATTTTCACGCATGACCATATCAGGGGCTTACAGAAGAATGGGAAAAGAAAAAGGGAAAACATCAAGTGATCCAGTTCTCTGTGAAAATGTCTTGTCAATGCCAGAGGTCTGAGAGGGTGATAGAAAGGTACAAAGAAAAAAGGACCCAAACAACACCATAGAGCAGAATTCAGTCAGAGTCCTTATATAAAAATTCCCCAAAGAGTACTTCAGTTTTACCAACATTTTAAAACCAGTGACTCTCAGTCCTAACATCATATCAAAACCAGAGAAAAGTCCTCTCAGCCTGCTGGGCCAAAGGTTTCTCCTGCATCAGATGAACCAACCTGGAGAGCACCGGGACTACTGCAACAACCCCCTACAACCAAAACCCCACAAATAAGACTAGATCAAGTTACTAACCAACGTATCTTAGGTACTGGAAAGAAGCACCTCAAGAACAAAGTCAATGAAAAAGTTCTTTGTCACTAAACAGAGAATACAACCTGAGCTATGTAAAAGATCCTTCACTGAGAAAAGTCGTGGCGAGGTCCAGACTCAGTGAAAAAGAGCTGGCTCCCAGAAGAGGACAGACTCTGGACTCCTAAACGCACACATTGCCAAATCTTGAAGTAGACTGACTACATCAGCAGGAGACCATAACTTTTTGGGTGGGTTTTCTTAATATATGCCAACTTTTTTTTTATTTTTGTGTCTTGCCTCACTCCAGAGTCGATGACAATCAGATAGACACCATTCTTATGACTGTGTGTGCGTTAACAAGGAAGAAAACAGGCAGAACTCGCCCACAGCTAATTAGCTTAGCTCAAACACTGGGAATCAATGGGTAATGTTAGCTTGCCTCTGCCTACAGTCATCAGATAAACTTTCAGTGACTCTTAACGGTCCTGTGTGCTTGTTGTGACTCGTTTTTTTTTACTGGGTTATGTTACGTTATCTATTTTTAGACTAAGATTAGCACTTTTTTTTAATTTTCAAAAGAAATATATACAAAACTAAACAGCAGGGCGCATGCACAAACCCCCGCCAACGTGCTTGTAAGTGGGTCAACAAAACAAAGCCTCTGTTTATGAGTAGAAGAAGATTGGTCCAAAGGATTATGGCCGACTTTGTAAGAGAGGACGAGGATGATTTCTTAGGTACTGACGAAGATTCCTAACCTTACCTATTTGACCAAGAATACACGGAGGAGGAACTACATGCTTTGGAAGCTGAGTTTGCACGAAGAGAAGCTGAGGCAGTGGAACATTTAGTTTCGTATGTATTTCTTTAGAAAATTACATAAAGTGCTAGTCTAAGTCTAAAAATATATAATGTAACATAACACGGTAAAAATGAGTCACAACAAGCACACAAGACCGTTTAGAGTTGCTGAAGAGTTTATCCGATGACTGCAGGCAGATGCAGGCTAACACTTCCCATTGATTCCCAGTGTTTGAGCTAAGCTAATTAGCAGTAGGCGAGCCCTGCACTTCTCTTCCTTGTTACTGCACCCACAGTTGAAAGAATGGTGTCTTATCTGCTTGTCATGGACTCAGGAGTGAGGAAAGACTCAAAAAGAACAAAATGTTGGCATATCCCTTTAAAGAGAAGACTATAGTAAAGCTCAGGTCTATTCTGCTTTACAAAGTGATACTGACCAATCAAAGATCAATGGTTATGCACAGTTAGAGGCATGATTTACTCAAAGTCTTTGCAGTATCTTCAGATTGGCTCCCAAAGTCCAAACAGCGGATCTCACTCTGTTCTGTCTCATTCTCTTCAAAGTCCCTGGGCCTTATACACTCAATAACTTGTCCACCTCCCCTCTATATCCAAGATGGTGCCTTCTAATGTCAAAAGGAGAAGCGCATCTCTTACAGAGCTTTCTGACTGTTACCATTAACCACTCATGCACTTTGTATGCCCTTTATTTTGGCAGGAGAGATGTCATAAATGCACCAATCAATTTAACTTTATCACCCTGTGAAGCAACTGTTTGTTCACATACCTGTCTACATACTACAGTTGTATCTGTAGGTGGAGAACACGGTGCAGGTCAGGGTGAAATACTCTCTGATTGACAGGAGAACATCTGCAGGGAACAGTGGAGAAACTAAATGTTATTTCAGCATCACGATATAGAAGCAGCAGTGAGTGTTTTATCTTTAAAGACTCGGAAAGTGTTTGGTTCAGGAGTTTTTTCTGACCAGTCGTGTTATTGAACGAGGCCCTGTACAGTTCAAAGGTACAGATCAACTGTTTGTACCTTTTTTGGAGTTGCATCTTGCAGACACAGTGTCCTTAGAACATAAATAACAGAGCTCATGAGGAAAACAGGATATGTATAGAGGCAGGAGGAAAAGGTTCAAAGTAAGGACAGTATATATGCACTCTTGAGACTTAAACAAACACACACAGGAAGGGAAGATGAGAGATCCCCTTAAAGAATATACACTTTGGGTTATACTTAAAACACATGCAGCATTTCGATCTTCACTTTCTTGTGCTTAATATTATCAGAAAATCATTGGGTACACCTCACTAGCACCAGGCTGGACCCTCTTTTGCCATCAGGACAGCCTTGATCTTCATGGCATAGATTCAACAAAGTGCTGGAAACATTTCTCAAAGGACGTGATAGAAACACAGTTCATGCAGATCTGGCAACACCACAACCATTTTGAGATGATTTGAGCTTTCTGATATGGCCCATTATTGATTTTGGTGAGCCAGTGAGAATTACAGCCTCAGTTTCCTTTTTTTGGCTGACAGGAGTGGCACCTTTGTGGTCTTCTGCTGCTGTATCCCATCTGCTTCAGTATTTTACATATTGTCCATTCAGAGATAGTCTTCTGCAGGCCTTTGTTGTAACTACTGGTTGTTTGAGTTACTGTTGCCTACCTATAATCTAAAATGACTCTGACAGTTCTCTGACCTTTCAGAATCAGAATTTGTATTTATTGCCTGGTACTTTTGCACATAAAGGAATCTAACTTAGTAAATTGGTGCAAAAACAATCAACATAGAATAACAATAAGGTTCAGGAGGAATAAAATAAAGTATAAAAATAGGTAGAAAATCTTGCAAAATTGACTTGGGTATATACATCAAAAATATACAAAATATACAACAGGATACCTTTGGCATCATCAAGGGATTTTCATCCAGAAAACTGACTGGATATTTCTCTTTTCCAAAGCATTCTCTTTAAGGCATAGGGATGGTTTTGCATGAGAACCCGAGTGAATCAACAGTTTCTATAGGTCTTTTCACACCTTACATCTTTTGTCTGGACCAAATAAGACTTGGTTCATTTTCTGTAAAGTTTGGTTGATTTTGAAAAGGAAGTGCTCACATGAACTTTGGTGTGGACCAAAGAATCAAACCCTGGTCCGCCTGAAAACTGGGATCTCGGTTCGTGAGTTTGGTGTGAAAGCAGTTCAAACCAAACAAGACAAATAAGACAAGCAAACAAAAACGCAGCAATGTGGCTTGAATTTGGCCACATTTCAGAATGATTAGCAGGTTAGCTTAGCATTCCCTGACAGTATCAAACAGAGATAGGCTTGTGTAAGCATTGTCAGCCTCCATGTGGAATAGGGTTACAGGTCACTCCAGTGAATATGCCATTTGTACCTGAATAGACCTATTTTATCTCTCTAAATGCTAGAGAGATAAATTAAATTGCTGCTTTGAGCTAAACAGTGTTCTTACTTGAAGCTGGTTTTGAATGCCTGTGTCAAAGTGAAACAATAGGCCGGATGGCAGGTACAAGTAGTAGCTATATTATGCAACATCTGATAAGCTCTGGACTGCCTAACAAAGAGCAGTGTGACAGAAAACCAAACCAAGTGAAAAAAGAAATTATGTTGCCACTCCTGAACCAAATCGAGTCCGCAAAACTTTATATGTGAAAGCGACCTTAGATACTCAGACCAGCCCATCTGGCAACAACAACCATGCTACGTTTAAAGTCACTTAAATCACCGTTATGATACTCTGTTAGGATTAAGCAGGTCGTCTTCACCACGTCTACATGCCTGAATACTTAAAATGTCCACCATGTGATTGGCTGAATAGCTATTTGTGCTGACATGCAGTTGAAAAAGTGGCCATTACCACAGGAGTGAGTTCAGGCCTTAAATTTGAGTTCAAGTGAATTAAGGTTTCCTGCATTATTATTACTGCATCATAATTAGTCAGAAATCCCCCGGCAATGATTTAACAGTGCCAAACACTCACTGACACCTTTAGTTTGTTCTTTTGAACTTGGCATGAAGTAACATATTCAAAATACTTTTCATTTTTATTTACAAAGAAAACCCTGACTACTCTGCAGGAAGAGACGCAACAAAAGTCTGTCCTTGAGTCTCTGAACAAACACTCTAATGACTTCTCGGTGTTTTCACACGTCTTCTGTGTCAAATTGCTTCATCGTCCTGACGTACAGCTGCACGTTGAGATTTACAGCTGCTGGAAGGTACAAAGTGGTTGTTCGTGCTCCGCCACTCCCTCACGTTACCTCACTCCATTGTCAGTCTCAGAACTGCAGACAACGAGACCTTTCTTCAGTCTGGACTGTGAGAAAGCCTCTGAACCCCCCTCAGCTCTGTCTCTATCCATACATCGTTTTATTTTAATGTCTCTGTGTCATAAATTAAGAAGACTAATGAAGCCGTGTGCCTGTCTCAGCCTATGTTTGAGCAACGCCAGCCAACACAAACAACGGCGCTGACATCTTTGAAATGTGTTTCTTGCTCAGCTTCATAGCTCGCAGTCATCGGCAAACAGTGCTTATTTGGAAGAGAGAGGGGGATTCTGGGAGAGTACAGAGAAGCGTTCAGGTCAGGCGGGAGAAAGGAAAATGAGAGGGAAGACTTTCTTATTGTGTGCTTGGAGAACAACGTTAAAATGTTAAAAAAGGTCAGAATATTGATTAAAGTCTACCAATTTACCAAAGTGTTGCACAATGACTACCAAGCACAAATAGAATAAAAAAAACAGTCCAAAGATAAAGACAAAGTAAAAACATTTAAACATAAAAACAAAACAAAAAAATAGAAGACAACTTGTTAAAATAAAGTAAAATTAAGAGAATTTAAGACCACACAACTCTGATGCTGAGTTAAAAAAAAATGTGAATGTTTTGAAGAATACTTATGAATAAGTATGGAACTTAAAAATAAAGTGATTGATATGAAATGTGAGGAGTAATGGTTATGCGTCAATACATGTCAAAATTTCAACAAAGTTTGTCAAGAATTAAAAAAAGTTAAGGGGAAAAATATGAAAATGTCTTGAAAAGCTTTAAAAAAGAGAATGATCAGGGGAGAAAAAAAGTCTCGGAATAACAAATATAAAGGTGAAATATCAAGAGAGACATTAAAATGTTCTGGGGGAAATGTGTAATATTTATAAGGACAATTAAATGTTGAAGAAGAGATTGAAAATTATGGGAAACAAAGTAAAAACTTTTGACAAAAAATAAAGAACAAATTGCAAAAATATGAAGTTCAAATGTCAAGAATGAAAGTTGTAAAAAGTCAATTAACAAAAGGACAAAATGATTTTGAATACTTTTTATAATAATCCAAATGATAACAGAGAATATCTCAATGTTTTGAAAAATATAATGTTAAAAATGTCAAGTCAAAGTCAGAGTCACTGTTATTGCCCATTTCTGCAAACTGTTCACGACATACAGAAAAATTGAAAAATTGTTTCTCTTCACCCCTTGGTGTCACACTTGTGTACATGAAAAATCGCAATATGAAAGAAAAGTATGAATTATGGTGCAAATATATACAACACAATATCAAAAAATACCAATGCCAGGCAAACAAATAAAAAAAATGTCAAGAGAAGTCAAACTGACAAAAATGAAGGTGAAATACCATAAAAGAGACAAAATATTTCAAAAAAAGTGTAAATGATGGCATCAAAAGGGGAATATCAGGAAAGAGTCAACACATTAACAAAAATTAAATGATAATAAAACAAGAGATTCACGGAAAGATTCACAAACAAAGTGTAGATTTGGGACAAAAGTTTTGATATTGACTAAAAAAAAGTTGAAAAGATAAACTAGAAAAGCACTCAGAGAGCGCAGATCTCCGCCAAGCAGCTTCGGTCCACTTTGGCGAAAATAATCCTATCTGGCAGAATACTTAAAAAAATTCCTGAAATCTAATCATTTCTTCTTTATCCCATTCCACACATTTCCTGAAAATGTCATCCAAATCCATCCATAGCTGTTCAAGTTATCTTGAACACAAACAAACAAACAAACTAACTAACCAACGCTGGCAAAAACATCACCTCCTTGGTGGAGGTAATCAAGTGGTTTAAAGGAAGTAAAATTTTAGAGAAACTGTAAAGAAAATGTTAGAATGTTGAAAATTAAGTAATGTAAATGTAAAGGAAAAAGTCAGTAAAGCAAAATGCCAAAGCACTGGAAAAAATCAGAAAGATAAAGTTTAAATACCAACAAGAAAGTTGAAACACAAAGAAATGACCAAGTAAGTGTAAATGTTAAGAAACAAACTTGTAAATGTTGAATATAAGAAGTAAAATTATCACTGAAATGAAGTTGAAAATCTGAAAATAAGTCAGATCAAATGAAACACACTGCATTAATGCCGAAGAAGCAGAAACATATTTTTAGACATTTCAATAAAATCCTTGAAATTCCAAGGGTATCACCTTTTGTGAAATGCATATTTAGTATTCTTGTCTTTTCACCTTTTCCTGAAATGTTCAATAGAAAAGGAAGTATCACCATCCATTTTCTCTTTCCTGACCTTCATATTCTTTGTACAAAGTCTGACCTTGGCCTGTGGAGAAAGGGAAACAAAGAGGAAGTAAAAGGAGGGATATGAGGATAAAAAAGGAAGAGATAGATAAAGATAGAAGAAGAAATAGAGCAGGAAAAAGATATCAAGAGCGAGAAAAGCAATAGCCTCCAAATCATCCCTTTAACATCAAGGGCAGCGGCGATTATTAAGCGTTCCCGTGCTTTGGCAGCAGAGTTAAGTCCGTGTAGAAGTACAATAAAGATAGCGAGTTATGACTGAGATGTATTCCTGCCTGCAGAGAATGGGTATCAGTGAGGAGTCCATTTGAGAGGCTTCGTTCATTACCTCGCGCAATTTGATTTTTGTGAAATCTAAGCAGAATTTTTAATGGTGTGCCACACTGCTCAATAATTCCATTGATAAGAGCCGGGGAGAATGGGAGTGCAATGGCCTGTGTAAATCTGTGACTGAAGACACCGCCGTTATCGCTCCCCCTCCGCCATTCCCTGCTACATCCATCCTTCTCTCTCTTTCTGTGCTCACTCCCTCTCTCCCTTTTCCTCCCTCGTCCTTTCTTTTCATGCCTCCACGCCGCTAAAGCCAGAGGCGGTATGTTGTTGGGCTGTTTGTCCGTGCAGCCATCTGTATGTTCTAATAAGTCGAGAACAGTTTGAGGAAATCTCTTCAAACTTTGCTCATAAAGCCACTCTGACTCACAAATGAGTTTGGTCGATTTTGGAGGTTGTAGGTCAAAGGTCAAGGTTGTGGGCCTCATTTTTTACCCTCTGCCTTTAAATTTTCTATCTTGAAATTCAACAAAGAACCAGTTAGATGTTGAGATCAGTGGTCACAGTCATGGGGCCTCATGTTCACCCCTTACTTGTATTCTTGATATCTAAGAACTTCTGTTAGGATTTTTATTCAAACTAACTCCCTTAAACTCATGGACACAATTGTTAGACTCTGGGATTCAAAGGTCATTGGTTGGGGTTGTAGGACCTTTGCTTGTGGCCACCTTACTATCAACGCTTCAAGGGATATTTAAGGGTCTTAAAGAGTCAATATCATGCTTATTTGAGTTTTATCAGTGTGTTTACCATTGTCTCCTCCAGAGCACTTCTAGGAACAAGACAAAGATGTCTCCCTCTCCCCCTAGTTTATAGTGCCAGCAGCTGCCTTAAAAACCAGCTGCCTTATTTTTGAGCGTTTAACGCCCATCTGCCCAGGTTAGCAAACCCAGTTTTGGGCAGAGATATTAGAATGAATGTAGAGTTGTTGACAACATGGCAACAAGCAGCACTATACAGTCTGGGTCCATGTGGATACCCGGGAAGAGAGAGAGCCTTAAAACAACAACCCAGTAGTTTTCTCAAAGACAGTGTGTCTGTGTAAACTGCTCGCTTTTGAATGCAATATCTCAAAAACACTTGAAGAAAATTAGCTTAAAATAGGTCGCTTTCACGCTAAACAACTTTGGTCCAGACAAAAAAAAACCCCAACAACTCTGGTTCACTTTTTTGAAAGTATTGTTTGATCTGAGTTGGTGTGAAAGCTAACATGAACTCTATTGTCGACCAAAGAACCGAACCAGACTGGAAACAAGTGTTTACAGTCTGCTTCCAAACAAACCAGAGTTTGGTTTGTAGTTGGTGTGAAAACCATCCAAAACAAAGAAGGACCAGACAATCAAACAAAAAAGTATTGATTTGTAGCTTGAATTTGGCAGAATATCACATCAGAAAGCAAGCTAACATAGCGTTTACTGACAAAATCAAATAGTATGGTTAGAAGTGCCACCTGATGCGGCATGATAAGAATAAATGAAGCTTTATTCTTAATTTATGGCACAGAAAACTTCCAAACTGCTTCAAGCTAAACAATACTACTACCCGAAGCTGTCTGTGTATTTCTAGGTCAAAGTGCAACAACTGGCCGGATTACCAAAAATCACAGCTACAGCTCAAAGTAGTTGTGACTTGCTGTATTACACAGCATATGACAGGCTGTGATCCACTTGAAGAAAACTAAACCAAGAAAAATGTTGTAAATTCAACCTTTGATTGAACTGAGTCTACTAAACTTTACAAACCCAACCTGAGTATAAATGTCAACCATTAAGAACTAAACAGTTATCTTCATATTATGCCAATCTCTACTGTGATACAAGGATGAATTGATTAAATTTTGATAGTCATACATTAAGTGTCAAAGGGGCTTGTGTCAATTACTTATTTGTGAATGCAATAAGTCACAACCATTTTGACAAATTTTCATTATATTTTGCAGAAATGTTTACTCTGACTTAAGAATGCACTGATTAGATGGCTAAGGCCAATGTGTGTCGTGCTTAACCTTTGCTTGTGATGAGCTGTCTCGAGGACTACTTGAGGAGTTGCTTCAAACTTTGCACAAATGTTCATTATGCCTTAAGGACAAAATTATTAAATTCTGAAGACGTAAGTGCAAAGGTTAGGGTTACTGGGTCTCTTGATCATCCTTTTCTGAAAACGAGAAATCCAAAGACTGCTCAAAGAGATTTGCTTTGGTCTTTTGTAACTCAAGTATGTACTTTATCTATCAGAGGTACAACGTCAAAGGAAAATGTGACCTCAAATGTGATTCATCGAACTACCACAAAACCACACCAGTTCTTCTTCGTCTTTTCTGTCGAGCATTGGCATCAAACCACCCCGCCATAGTTCCAGTTGACTCCCTTGTTCAGGTTCATTCCTTTGCTTCCTCCCTTTTGTGTCTCATAGCAACACACCAACCGTTATCCGCCATCCATTCTCCATCCCAAGCGGCTGCACATGCATTGTGATCGATTGTCTGCGCCTTTAGTCGAGCCCATTTAAATACATTTTTATCTCGTCTGGAGCGTTTCCGCTTCTTGTTGTCCTTTTTAATAAAACCAGATAAAACCAGGCTTCATTAAAAAGGTCACTGTTTGTTTATGCATTGTTGTTTTTGTTGTTGTGCAGCCTCATACAGAGGGAGACCTTGGAGGTATATCAGCGCCCATCAGGCGGGACCTTTCATTACACTTCTATACTAATAATGTTAAAAAACACACACGCATGGAGGAGATAAGGCTCCCCTTTAAAAGCGGATGCATTATTTAACACAGCCGGCTAATGGCCCAGATTGTCCTGTAACAATTGAATAACATCGGCAGATAACGGCGAGCCTTTGCTCTGCGCCTTTTAAAGAATGGCTCTGTGAAACCATAGATAGCGGGGCCCGGCACTGACGAAGAGGAGAAGGAGGAGGAGGGCCACAAAACATTGCTCCATCAGAAAATAAGATCGCCGCCAGAGGTCCAGACCAGAGAAGAAGAAAAGGAGGGAGAGTAAAAAGGGGATAGGGTTGAGGAAGGAGGGAGGGGGGGAGGAAATCAATAACATGTTGGTCAGTATTAATCTGGCATCAATATAGCCTGTATCTTTTACTTTTCATGGTAATGGCTCCAGTGATCTCCTAAAGTGCCTCTCAAGTGCTTAGAGGGCCCGCGATAGCATCTTATCAGGGCCAGAAGAGAGCAGTGGCCAGGGAGGGAAGGTAAGGGAGGTGAGGGGGGTAGTACCAACAGGGTCCTGGGCCAGTTAAAGGAGGGGTCTGTGTGTGTTTGTGTGTGTGGACCCACAAGAACCCTTTCACTTAACCTCTGACAGATGAGAAATCCATGGCCTGGAGAACAAACACACATTAACCAAGAGGTCAGGTTACTTTTGTCCCCTCGGTGGCACAAAGGGTTTGTTTTGATGCATTTGAAAGATGACGCCGTAACTTAAATTTGTCTTTCTTAAGCTGGTCTTGAAGTCGATCATGTTTAATTAGAGCTTTCACTGGACAATTTGTCCCCATGCCAATCAGATTCTTGGATTCTTAATAGCTTGCTTTCAGATGATGTTGTTACCACAGATAACCTGGACTGGGGGCCGGAGCTTTTTTCTTCACAGATTGCCAAGTGGTTAAATTTCAGGAAAAAACTATACAGTGTAACATATGTTACAATGCAAAATCTAGGAATCAATGTTGCTATAGGACTCCTTTCCTAAAGTTTGGGTCCCAATGGAATATGAGTGAAAAAGCCTTTTCATTGGGTTGCAGAGTGTTGAATGAAACATTTTCATATTACAAACGTTCTCTGTAAAGACGGCATCATTCTAGAAATGGGTCCATTCACATGAAAACACTGAAAACCCTGCATTATGCATGCCAGGCCTGTAGGTGGCATTGTAATGCTGCTGAAGACCTATACTAAAACCAGAAAAGAAGACATGGAGCATGCACATACATGGTGATATATTTTAACAAACACTGGCGTATGCCGTTATCCTTGTCCTCTTGCTCAAGGTGGTCTTGGAAGAGCAGATTAACTTCACTATTAAAGCCAATGCAAACTCAGTAGCTTCTGTAGCACGGACGCAAAATTGTATTGCGCCATAGTTTCTGTTGTTGACGGGGTTCGTGCATGCTGTTTACGTGAGAGATGGGGCTATGACGTCATAGTTTCTAAAGCTATCCATATTCTTTGTCCACATGGAAACTCAAGGCCAGTCTTTCAGATTTATCCCCTCTGGGACCCATATTCAAAAATGCATATTTTCGGGCACCTGAAACGCTGTATCCATGTGGACAAAACACACACGCAACATGGAGAAAAACAAAACATAATACATGTGTAACATCTGTAACAACAGGGTGGCACTTTGGCGCAGCGGGTAGTGCACGTACCTCACTGCAAGAAGATTGCTGGTTCGATCCCCGTGTTGGTCAGGGCCTTTCTGTGTGTAGTTGCATGTTGTCCCTGTGCATGCGTGGGTTCTCTTGATCTTTCCGTCAAGTAACATTTCTTACGGGAGACTCTGATAATGTTGTAGGTGCGAGCTACTGCACTACAGATCGAGAGCCACTTCCTAAAACAAAGAGGAGACGAGAAAAAAAATTCTTACGATAGAGAAGTTTGTAGTGTTGTTTGTTTTTCATTTAATGAAGAAATGTAGTCTATATCTGATAAAATTGCTACTGAAGCTGTTAGCATATATGCTAATCCCTGAAAGTGCAGTCACTTCCTGCTGTTGTCTTGCTCAAAGCTCGTACCTCTTCCTGCTCCAAAGGACTCTGATTGGGCCGTGCCACTTTGGGCCGAGCACAATCGTTGTAGATTGGAGATTGGCAAGATGGATCTGCCTGATTACATTGGATCAGGTAGATCCAGCTGATGTGCAAAGTTATCAACCCCTTTTCTTTTCTGTTCAAAAATGAACATCTTACCGAGTAAAATTATCAAACTTATCCAAAACATCTCAACATGTTAACAAAAGCAAAAAATGCAATTTCAGATTTACAAAAGCGATCCTGATCCTTTTTCAAACTCTATATTCAAAGCATTTTCTGCTGCGCAAGGATTTTTAACCAAAAATATTGTGATCTAGTATCTATGATCCACTTGTCAGATATATTTTACACCCTACTCCATAACAAAGGGGTGTCAAACAACCCTTCCCAGAAAGACTGATATTTATGTGATGTATCATTCAGAACACAAGCTCCCAAAAGAAATTGTACATTTCATAATTGACCTTTTTTCCTTTTAAGCCACAGACATTTTTAATAAAGACAGGACAAAGAACTTTTCACAGGGGAGGCCAGAGGCAGTTGTGACACTTGTTTTCTCTCATAACTCACAGGTAATTTGATCTACAACTCTAACTTAAAAGCACATAGCATAAATAAATACAGCTAATTCTGTCTTTTGAAAATGATAAGGACAAGACTGTTTTAATCAGTCTTTTAAAGCTTTGGGGGGAGTGAGCAAATTTCTCATTTGGGTTTAGTGTGTAATAAGTTTGGGAACCTTTGCTATAGGAAATAAATGACCATAAAGATTAATAATATGTGAATAAATTAAGATATGGAGTTTGAATAAAGCCCTGTAAGAATGGTAGTTGATGTTGACTATCTTTAAAGTCTATTTCCTTACTGTTGGACTCCTTATTTCATCATTTATTGCACATTTTTAATTCAGTCCTGCATGGTGAATTATCCTCTGCCAATAAAACTATCTTCCAGAGATGATTCTGATGCCAGTCATCTCATCAGATATTTGGCAAGATGTCTAATGGCCAGAACGTCAGATCGTCACGAGAAATTAAAACATTCTTTACTGTTCTGCATCTGGAGATTAACTCCTCTTGGCCCTCTGCTGGGGTTACTCCGGCTCCGTTACATGATTTTATATCTCCTCCCCCGAAGCTATCATCCACCTGCAAAATGGCCTCCCAGTCAGCCCAGTGCTCTCTCACTGGCTGATGGAGAAGGTGGGGTGCTGATGCCTGGTGGATGCGGTCCACCCTGCGGGGGTTTACGAGGGATTCCTTGAGGAAGAGAGGCGGGGCAGATAGAAAGTGTGTGTGACTGTGTGTGTGTGTGCCAGGCGTTGGCAGCGTGCCCTACTCACTGATCCTGTTGGATGCTTTCCATTGGCCCTCTTCCCCTTTACTCCCCCATTCCTCCCTCGTTCTCTCTATTCCTCTTTCTTTTAATTTCAACAGCGGCTGTAGTAAAGGCGAGTGAATGTACTGTAGTGCTAAACTCTGCATGTAATATGATGAAAAAACTACAGAAAAAGGACATAATTAGACACCAGTCATGTTCAATTGAGTGGAAAAATGTACATGCTTGACAATACATACAGTAAAAGGCAGACATGTTTGTTTTTTACTCTGCTGCCAAGAGTTTGTGGCCAGGAACAAGTGATTAAACAAAACCAAAGTAGGTCTGTGGTAATATAATAGAGGACAGTTTTGGTTTTTACACTATCAACTGTACATAACATGGATGTTGTGTTAACAACGTCAACAATTGGTGTTCAAGGAGGCAATCTAAAGCTCATTAAAAGAACAAAATCAACACCAAGGCAGTCTCTTTTAACAATTACAGTGCCTTCATTTATGATCATGTCGACCATGAAAACAAACTTTGACACATGGACTCTTTCAAGAGGTGAAACAAAACAACGCTGAGAATAAAGTGGAAATCCGCCAGTAGTAATCCTCCATTTGGACTTGGGTTTTTGACCAGCAGACGCTGTCTACAGAATCAGAAAGTCCTTCAGCATTAGCCATCCATGAATCCATTGCTGATCTATCAAACGGTTTGTCCATCCATCCATTGGTTAACCTTTGGTCTGTATTATCCATTCATCTATATTTATCTATATTTAACTACTTACTTGTCTATTATGATCTTGATATTGATTCTTCCATCCTCATGGGAAAATAATCAACAACCCATCTATCACTCATCCAACAATCTATCCATCCATACATTCAGCCGAAGTCAATCTATACATCATTTTAACAATACATGCACCAATAACTATCTATCTATCAATTGGTTTATCCATCAAACCATCTCCAGCTTTTATCTAACTATCCATCCATCCGTCGATTAAGCTTTGGTCTGATTTATCCATCTTAAGTATTCTTGGTCAACCGTGTGTCAGTCTATTAGGGCTGGGTATTTCCAGCAACCTCACAATACGATACATATCCTGATACTGAGGCTGCGATACGATACATATCCCAATAAGCGTGAATTATGGACATTTATTATGCCTTTAGCAGAATTCCTGTCAACTTTAATTTTGTCTTTTTCATTGCAAAAATAAAAAGATTGTTCTACAACTTAAGACACTTAAATTTAGGTCCTCAAAGTTTTTAGACTTAAGTTAAACATGCTCTTCATCATGTAGTTTGGATTCGACTTTGAACTGTGCCGTTGATAACATCACCCAAAGTGTATCAACAACAGCTGTCAGCGTCTAAGGCCGTATCGATTCTATTGGCAAGAAGTGCATGATGATATTTTGCTGTATCGACATTTTGAGCACAGGCCTACAGTCTGTCCATCAATGTCTGCATCCATTCACCCAAAAAATCTGCTGATTTCTGACCCATCCATCCATCTATCCATCTTTACCGTTAATCTAACTATCGTTCCATCCATGTTGGTCAACACATCCATCATTCATACATCCATTCAATAAACTTGTAGCCAGTCTTTACATCAGTTTAACCATCCATGCATCCAATAATATATATCATGTATGATGCAAGGTTATGTTTTAGGCCACATTTCTTTGTCTATTTGTGTGTGCATGACAAGAAAGAACTGATTAGATTTTGAAGGTGATCTGAATCCAGAGGCTGGGTTTTTTTTCAGGGGGACCAGTTCTCTGCAGTTTTGATAATGACTCAGCTAAGAATGTCAGTAATATTTTGAAGAAATAGTGCAAATATACTTCAAGTGGGTTCAAGCTAAATCAGTTTGGATCAGGGGTACATGCTTATCCAGCTGGGGCCCACTGACCATGAATGCCTTGGCGAAGGTTTTTGCTCTCTGATCATTAACATTTTTACAAATCCGCAATGTTATATGCATGAAAGCTTCAATAGGTGTTATTTATATGAAGCATAGTTCCTGTTATAAGGATAAGCATCACTGTCTGTCCTAGAGGCAGAAATAAAACCACTTGAAGTGCTTCAAGAGTTCAAAACTCTGTCAGGGCATTTCTGACAGTCTTAGGATAGATACTGGTGAAAATGTGGAAAACTGACCTGTCTCGCAATGACAACAAATTATTGAAAAAAAACATCCAGATGTGAATTTGGAATCAGTTATCCCTTGTGCCATGACAAACATTTCCAGAAAATTTCATCAGTATCCGCTAAGAACTTCTTAAGTTATCTTGCTCACAGACAAACGAACACACAAATGGACGAATGTAAAGTTGGCAAAAAGTTGGCAAAGTTAATTTACAACAGAGAGAAACAAGGTCAAATGTTTGCAAACACCTAGTGGCAAGAAGCTGAACTACAATAACAACCAAATCTCCATAACTTCTATAAATCACTGATTGCCAAAATATTGATGTAGAAGTATTAAATGACAACAAATATCAGGATATGTTAGAGCATCAAGATCTTCCTACAACGACAACTGCAGCCATTGCAGGTTTACAACTGTGCAATTTCAAAACCAGCAGCAATTATTAAGTCATCTATAAAGATAAGGGGAAGTCCCCTGTAACTGAGGGATATCCTCAGTCTTCCTGGTTAACCAGTTTATAAACATTCAGTTTTTGGTCATAGCCTTTAGGAATTTCTCCTTCCAGCGTCTTTTGTCTCCACCGGCTTACGCAGTGGACTGAGAGACATCTGAAATGCCCCCAAAATTCTGTATATCTAATGAAAATGTTTTAAATCTCTATGCCCGTATAAACTATTTGGGATTATCCAATATCTTTACAAATAGAGCTGATTATCCCATTAAGCTGAACTCTTACTATAAATAGTTTTTAATACCGATGTAGATTTGAGGGGGCTGGAGCGGAGGGGTGGAGGGGATAAGTGTTTCTGGCGATGTTTTTTTACCCGATGCCCCCGTCGCCTCTTCATCACATCCACACTCGCCGGCTCTCTCTTGTGCCCGTGGTCCTTTTCTGTGCACTGTGAATATTCTACACTAATACCATTCTCCAAATGTCAGAATGGGAGAGCATAAAAACCTTGGCTTTATGATTTTATTTTTCACCTCCAGAGCGAGAGAAAAAAAACCAAGTCCAGGACAGGAAGAGGAGAGGGTTTTCTTTTATTCTGTCTCTCCCTCCATCGCTCCCTCTCTTTTCTGTCCGCGGCGCGCTCTATTCCTGCTTCATTCTATTCCATTTATTCATATTCAACAGTCAATCATTTTCTGAAAAAAAGAGAGAGAGTGAGAGTGAGGGAGGAAGGCAGAGAGAAATCCGGAGATTGCAGATGGAAGTGGTATTTTTTTTCATGTTCTTATCCTTCCGCATTTGAACCGGCGATGTGGAAAAGCGCTAGGAGCACCGCTTTACATAGCAGCCTCCCTCTCATCAAAAGCCGCCAATCGGGCCTAAATCAGCATGCAAAATGCCACTCAACCCTGTAGCCTTTATTAAAGTTTGCAGGGACTCAATTTGAGATAGCGATCGTTCCTATTAAAAAGCCAAATGTAAGATAGTTTTTTTATATAAATCTCAGGGTGGAATGGAATTGTTAATCAGCATAGGCTGATGTGATTTCTCTGTCACAAATCCTGCCCAGGGCTCAGCGGCACACCAGCTTTACCGTAACTTCGGGCTTAGCAGTCGCCACGGAAACCACGGGGAGGAGGGTGTGTGTGTGTATATGGCGTGGTGGGGGTGTGGGGTAGGGTGATGGGGTTGGGAGAGGAGGAGGAGGAGGGCGGTTAGGCTTAGCCCCCCCCCCCCCCCCCCCCCCCCCTCCCACTCCCACCAGCCTCCATCAGCAGCCCTCCTTGATGAGAAGCGAGCTGATAACAGAGCTTGATTGGATTTGAGGCAAAGTGCTGGAGTGTGTTTTATTTTGGCGGGGCTGAAAATGCAATCTCTGACCTGTGGCTTGAAAAAAAAAAACACACAATACTTTCACCTCACTTTCAATTCTTTTGAAGGTGTAAAAAAATTAATGCAACAGCTTTGGAGTTTATTTTTTTGTTTTAAGGCGAACATGAGTTTGTGGTTTGTGTCTCTGCGAGGGGGCCCTGCTGGAGAGAGTGTGAAATTGGGCAGCCCCCCTAGTGCGACCCAAGTGTTGAGGTTTTTAAAAAAAGGACAAAAGTGGATGCCACCCCTCCCTTTCTACCACTACCACCAACCCCTTCCCCCAGACTCTTGGCCTTCGTCCTGCCTGGCACAGCCTCCCGTTTGTGGGCTGAGCCGCGGACCCTTGGCCCCCTCAGACCCTTCGGTTCTCCAGGATCGGTATCGGCCACGCTTTGGAAGAACAGCACCAGCTTAACCTCCCAAACCACCCATACGTCTGCACATAGACACACATAGAGGGAGGCACAGAGTGAACGCATGTGGGAGTGGATTAAAGAATATGCACAATAAGGACTGAATGAGTGCAGTCATGCTACAGTGTCAGCTCCTCTTATCCCATTTTGCTGCACAGCCATAAAGAGGTCATTCTGTTGGAGATGCAATGGTACACAAATGAAGCTAATGCTCGCGGCTGATTTGTTCACATCTGCAGGAGAGGCTCACCAAGGGAATGAGATCCCATGATGCCTTATGCTAATACTGGGCCAACAAAATCAAACTCTTTCAAAGCCTGAAATACAGTGAACTGAAGTGGCAGATCTGATGGGAACACAACCAAAATAAAGACTGAAAAGAAAATGATGAAGTAGGAGATGCATGGGTTATGATTGCAGATGATTTGTTAACAATGTACAGATTATTACTGTCTCTGACATACTCCAGCCTGCTGTTTGCAAATGTGTTTGGTTATCAGTGATGCACCTGAACAAACTAGATGGGCAACACTCAAGGAGTGCACTCGTATTTTTGGTGAACTGTAGAGAAAGTCTGCCTTTTGAGTCATGAGTGAAACATGAGCGTAGTTCACTCTAGAGACAGCAAACGTCCAGTTACATTTCCAGAGGCTCAAAGAGTTTAGAACTCCATCTTCTCATCTCATCTGACACACAGCATGAGTTGGCATATTGGAAGCTCCTGTATGAGTCCTACAACAACTGTCAAGACATTTATATTCAATATATATTCAATATTTTCAAGGTAAAATTGTGACCAAATTTAGTCTAAAGCTTGGCTACCCTCATTAAAAAATGCTTTCATTCTGAGAGCCTTTTCAGGGCAGTAATGAAGTGAATGATGGTACTTAGAAAGCTGATTTTCTGGATAAAAAATGACAAGTATGTCAGGCCACAAGTATGACTTATTTTTAGGCACAGTGTGTAAAATTCTGCCACCAGGGGGCTCCCAACAAAACAAGATTTCTGGGGCTCAGAGTCTCAGAGGGGCCTCAAAGGACAGGCAACGATATGGTCCATCCTAAGTTTAAGAAATGGTTCATATTTTTATTGTTTTTAGTATTTATTTTTCTATAAAAACTCACCAGAACTTGTTAAATTCTTCTTCCATTCACCTCACTGTCCTGCCTGCCTGCTTGTCCACTATGGGCTCCAGAGTCTTCATTGCTCTGATCCCCACCCCTGAAACCCCATCCCATTGGATATTTTGGACGCTGACTCTCTCTCCTTCAATTACCATTTGGAAACCATCTTTTCAAACTGGCATTGTTTATAAATCTATTCAAGTTATCTTATCTTTGACTTTTCATTTACTGATCCTTTTCTTATCTTTATATGTATTTAATTTTCCACTTTGCACAGTAAGGTGACCTTGAATGCTGAGAAAGGCGCCTATAAATAAAATGTATTATTATTAGTATTAATAAAGACATTTTCTTTAATTGCTGCATGTTTCGTAATGGAGGGCCCCTCTTAGTAAATTGATAAATCTTTAATTTTGGTGAACTTCATGCAGTAAGCTTTAAAAATACTATTATCATACTTATTACGATCTTATTTTTCTAGTAAGCACCACAGCTAATTGGTACAAGGTTAGAGAAACTAGCGCTAAAGCTACGGGTCCAGCATTGGTGTGATGATATTATCAGATTACATTGGGGGCCAATGTATGAGGCCTTTCAGGGGCCCAGCTACATTTATGGGCAACCTTGGCTTTGTGAGGTTTGTATAGGAAACAGAAAAACAGTTTGTTCAGTTTTGGAGAAAAAAAAATGTACAATGAGAGAGAATTTTTTTTTTTTTTTTAATTTTGAGCTCTCAAGTGATATTCTGGGATTTCGAGGTGGCAACACTGAGGGCCGAAAATG
Source organism: Cetoscarus ocellatus (assembly GCA_037902135.1). NCBI lineage: Eukaryota > Metazoa > Chordata > Actinopteri > Labriformes > Labridae > Cetoscarus > Cetoscarus ocellatus. Next base: position 264,434 of record JBAMNC010001804.1, on the reverse strand, counting down.
GAGGCAGAAGTGCCAAAAGAGTGCCCCCTTGAGGGTGCAGGAACCCTGGAGGTGGTTTGTTTGTTTGTGGGGAACAGGCGGTTATTATCGCCTGAGTAAAAAAACAGCTTTGGTCCAAAACTATAATACATCCATTAACATGACTGATATGGCGGCTCGTCCATGCTGAGTCACTATTGGCAAGACAGCCTCAAGTCCCGCCTGTGTGACGTCACCGCCATACAACACAATAAAGCGGTCTTTATTAGAGTGAGATTGTAAATCAAGAGCAACAATGGAGGACTTTCATCAGTCCAGTTCTTTATAAACCATTGTTTCGTATAGACACTCTTTACAGCAGGGAACAAATCACTCTAAATCCACAGCTTACCTAAACATGGCGGCTTATATGTTTTTGTTTCGCCGCTGTCACATGAAAATTGACGATTTTTGTGACCAGTCAACAGACTGCAGCGCTTTAGCTCCTCCTTATAGGACTGGTTTAGTATGCTCAGCACGCCTTTAGAGGGGTGCCAAAAAGTGGTATGGTGCAGGCTGGTTATTTAGGGAACCTAGAGCCCTATAAAATCTGTTGTAATTTTTTTCCGAATTCCATTTTAATGTTCTCATATTCCATTTTTTTAATTTTTTGAGAATTCAGTTCACTCTTAAGGTGGTCTTCACATTTATCTGTCCAGGTCCAGTCAATATGTTAACAAAACTGGCATAACATTTTATCTCCTTACACAAAATAATCGTTGGGAAACTGTTCTGCCCTGTACTTTAGAGTTTGCCAGGAGTTTCGTAGCTTCTTTGCCAACTTAGCCGGTGTCTCAGGCGGCCGTTTTGACATGTTTGCATTGTTAATGAGGGGGGGAGGTGGGGAAGGGGAAGTGAAGTGTGCATTGTCCCCAGCCTTAGTGACCCCCTCGGAGCGTTTTCCTAAGAGATACATTCCTTTTTATTCAGAATTTTTTTTTTTTTTAACATAAAATGTCGGCCATTTCCGTGATATTCCACCAGTCATTTTATATTGAATTCTGTTTTTATGTTCATTGTTGAACACCAGTGGGGGAAATGCAGCTTTACTGGACTTGACTGGGCTTGATATGGTTCCACTTGATTTCCACCTCGAGTTGATGGGTGTCTATCACTTTGATTGTTGAGTACACCTGGGGCACAGTCCACGATCTTTGTATTTAGGCTTTATACTATGAAATCTAAGCTCCTACTCCATCATTGTAATCATTGGTAAGTCCATACTTATGTTGATTCCCAATGGAGTGATCCAAAAAAAGTGCACATGATTAGGTGAAAGCACTTCTTAACTTGATATCACAGAAATCTCACTCCAGCCTTCCATCCAAAGTCAGATTTGGTGCTTAGGCCCAAAATGTGGACTGCATTTCACCACATAACCATCAGAGGTCATCCACCAGTCGCAGATGCCAAATGGAGCCAAACTATCCGCTGGAAAACTCTCCAAGAAAATACGATCTTCTGATACATTTTTTGGCGTGCTGGACTCACCAAGAACCAAACTTTTCACGAGGTGGCAGAGACCATGAAAACAGAGCTGAAATATGCATCAGAAAGTCGGCAGAGGAGATTCCTTTTTAATTATCTCTGTTTATATACATGTGCCAGTGAATGCACTGCCTTTGCAATCATAATTTGACGACCTTCCCCATTAGCAGAGCTGCTGTCTCGCCAATCTTCTCTGCCTCCCTGTAATTGAATGTGATTTTAATGGTGAGAAGCCTGTGTGCTCAGTAATCCAACACTAGAGAGAGGAAGATAATGCCAGAAGCTGTCAAGTAAAGGGTTAGCTTGTTTTTAAGTATCAGGGCAACACATGTAGGTGGAGTCTGCTGGTTTTCAGAGTCAGGAATTATCAGGGAAAAACTGGGATCCCATCTTGCCAGTCGAGCGGTGACCGGAAAGAGGTCCAAGTTCGATTACAGCTCTGGTGTTGTTGGGGTCAACAAAGAGCTTAAGAGTTTAAGAGTGTTTGTAATGATGCACATTCCCTGCTTTTGTCTCTGTCTGTGTTATTGTCGTCTGTGGTTTGGATTAGCAGCGCTCTAACCCTGGCATGGAGTCAGTAGCCGTCTCTGTCTGATGATGTCACTAAGCTCTTAGCTGATGGTTATCATGTTGGTTTGGCTGAGCCCCGCCGGGTTTGGCTTAGCCGCAGTGTCTTGTGGTGTTGTTAGTGGGCTCGTGGTGCACAGGGGCTGGTGATTGCATTCATCGCGCTGCCACAGGACGCATTATCAAGAGGAGTGATGGGATAGATTGCAGAGAGAGGGGGGAAACCTTTGCCATCTTGTGTGAACCCGAACCGACTGAGGGAGCTAAACAATCCCAGGTCTCTGTTAGATCTGCAGGGGGCACAATGAAAGGTCTCAAAACTGACTTGATGCATTATTTTAAAGGTTTCTCACTGGAATGAGGACAGAGAATGAAACAGGAGAGGGTATGAACACTTAAACTACACTATGGGTGTCCAAACTTTTCACATCAAGAGCCGCTTTGTTTCATGCACCTTCATTTTTTTAAAGCTTAGGATTTTGAAGATTTCAGGGGATCCTGGTTGACCCTGCCTACCCCTGGATCTGACCTTGGTTAGGAATGGAAAAAAGGAGGGAAGCAAAGAAGACTCATATCTGCAGCTAGACACAAAACAAGAGTAAACTGCACCAATCTGCTTTACTTTATAAAAGTGTTGGTTCTTGAAGAAAATTTGTGTAATATTCCTTTTAAATCCTACCGTGGTACAATGTAGGTAGTCCAGAAATTCAGCTTTATTTGTGATTTTAGCTGCCTTAATCCATATTTTATACTTCCAAGTTATAAGAATGACAATCCTCTGTCTGTGAATTTAACCTGTATTTTGACATTTCCAGGTGGTTTGTGTGTTTGTTTCCTTGTGTTGGGTTGCTCAACCAGGATTGATAGAGGCGTGAAGCAGCTTCCACTGAAAATGGACTTTCTTCATATCTTTAATAAACCAGCTCACTCCTGGCATGCACTGAAGACAGGCCGCTGCGTGGGATTCTTAAGTGTTTTAAGACTAGGGTCAAAGACCTTGCTTGGCTTATCGTTCAAGTTTTTCGATGTTAGATACCCAAATATGTACAAAATTGCTCAAAAAGGGTGTTTTTCTTTATATTTTCCCTTTCAAAATCACAGGTCACACTTTGATCAGCTAGATCGTATATCAATTTACATTTAGACAACCAGTCACGCTCACACTCATACTTTACCACCAATAGACCTAATGAGCATGCTTCTGGTCTGTGGGAGGAAGCTGGAGTGCCCAGAAAGAACCCACACATGCACAGGGCGATCATAAACATCACACAGAAAGACCCTGGTCAACAAAGGGATGGAACCAGCAACCTTCTTACTGTGAGGCACGGTGTTGCCCGTTAATAAATCAACATTTATATATTTAAAACCAATACAACAAGTGATTTAATGAGCTCAACAGAATGCAAATTCTGGAGCATTTCCTGGTTATTAAGGTATTTTTTAATGAAGCTTTTATTTTCATTTGTACAAACACCTTTAATGATGCATTAAAGAAGTTTCCCAGCAACAGTTACAGATCTGTTTTCTTGAGATTCTTGCTATTTTGCACCATTTCAAGGCAGGTTTCTATCTCTATCTCTATTTAAAGCATACAATCTATTTTGGAAATCTTTTGAGCTGACTGGTGGGCCGCAATGGGGTATTACACTGCAAAAACTCAGATCGAGGCAAGTGTGTTTGCCTATTTTCAAGTCAAAAATATCCAAAACACTTATTCTAATCCACATTCACTTAACCAGTTGAGATAAATATCTTACTTTAAGGAATGAAAGGCCAGAATAAGGTATTGAATTGCTTGTAATGAACTCAACTCAGGTTAAATTTGTCTTGTCTTACTGGCAGATTATTTTATTTATGATTACAAGCAACTCAAGCCTTGTTTTTAGTTTTTATATCTTTAAATAAGATCTTAATCCAGACATGTAAGGAAATTTAGATTAGAATAAGTCTAGTGAGATTTTTTTGTCTTGAAATTGGACAAATACTCTCACTAAGATCTGAGATATTTTCAGTGTACAGGGGTCGCATCTGGCCCTGGAGCCGCCAGTTGCCCACCCCGGCTCTAGGTTGTGCAAAAATATGAAACAAATGTCGTAAAAAATGAGAGAACGCTTAAAACAGCTGGGTCAGTCTTTGCCACATTCATTCACGTCTCTGTCGCTGCATTCTTCTCTTGTTGGTAATCTTGTAAAGCTGAATGTAACACAAAACATGAGCACCCATCATGTAGTGTCACCTGTCAGACATCGTTCGTTCTTTTAAGTTGTTTTAGTACGAGTTTGCTGGATCTTTTGGTCCTTTACTTCACTTAAGCAATTTGTAATCAAGCATATCAGATGGCGTGCAGCTGGCTCTGATGTTCTGTACTCATCCTCTGACCTTTATTCCCTCTGTCAGCTTAAGAGTTCGAGTCCCTGAGTCATACGTTTGCTCTTGAGCCAATGGAAGCAAAAACATATAGAAATGGATGATAAAAGTCTTTACAGATGTTTGGGCATCTGTCTCTAATGTTTACATTTCCTTCTTCATGTCAATGCGGGGTTATTTCAGCTCGAGAACCCAAACATTCTTTATCTGCTCTGCTTTAATTTTCAATATTTCCAACTATTTTATCTTTTGTTCTTCTCTTTAACTTAACAGGCTGTGATGGAGCGCCATATGTCTTAGATATTTCATATTTATTGTACTTCCTCAAAGCTCAAAATCTGCAAAGGTCTCGCAGATTGTACGCATTAGTATCCTCACAGCGGGCTATGCATCCCATCGAGCGCAGCCTCCTCACATCAGCACAGAGCTGGAGGACAATCTATTGTCTCCGGTCTGAGGGAGAACACGCTCGCACCAGCAGACAAACATACATCGCTTTTGGGAGTGTTGTTGCAGTATATTTCCCCTTCTCTCTCCTCTGTATGATATGTTTACCAAATACCTGTTTAGAATGCGGCGGTGGCTGCACCGCGCGCTCCCTTTCCAGTCCCCGAGGATGCTCGGCGGTAAATGGCGGTATTATTTGTCAGCTCTGGCAGTGTCTTGAGGCTGCTTCAGAGAGATACAAGGAGGCAACTGATAAGGAGAGCATCAGAAGGGCAGTTAATTGCCTCCAGTCTCCGGGAGCTGGGGAATATTTAAAATCTATGGGATTAAAGACAGATTAAAAACTGCAGAAGCAGTGGGCCCAATGGCGCTTAAAGATTGCAATCAGCAAGGGTAATGGCGGAGAAGAAGGAGGGGAGAGAGAGGGGAGGAAAAAAAAAACACTGAACGAATGCGACGGCGGCAGCAGGGGTGTGGAAGAAGAGAGGGAGGGTGAAAAAAAATGACAGATAGGAAATTCAGATCCGCTCCTAATGCCCAGGGTTCCATCTTGTAAGCACGATTCATCTACGTGTAAATCGTTTTTTTCCCGTCTTTTCGTTTTCTTTTTATTTTCCACCCCCCCTCCCCTCCCCATCCGAGGCCTGCTTTGCTAGCGTTGCCTCCTCCGCCGCCGCCGCCACCGCCGCCGCTCCTACTGCTGCTGCTGCTTCTTCTGCGGCGCTTTGCTCGGCAGCCTCCTTATCGGTCCATCAGTGAATTAAAAAGCGCTTCTCCCTATGAGGATTAAGGAGGTTGATTGAAGACGGTACGAAAACTAGCTAATAAGTCGAAAATGTCAGAAGGGCACTCTATCGAAACTGTGTACTTTTCATAATAAAGCTGACGAGAAAGGGGGGGAGGGGGGTGAGTGAGGAGGGGGATGAAGGGGAGAGAAACTGTCAGCGTCAGATGTGGCGGATGGAAGAGGAGGGCGGACAAAAGCTGCTTTTTTCAGGCTGTTCAAAGGCAAGGCAACACTGATTTTCTGATTGTTGTGGTCTTTGGTGTTAAAATGATCATTTATTGAGGACCAACAGGGGCCAAAATGGCAGCTAACGCCACCTGTGGGTGTTTTTTTTTTTTTTTTTTTTTTTTTTTTTTTTTATAGGGCAAAGGTAGGCAATTGCCTTCTTCACAGAGGGGCCACAAGATACAGACAAGGGTGTGAAGCTCATGTGAGGTACACTAGGGCTGGGAAATAAGGACCAAAAACAGAAAAGCAATGGGCGTAAAATAACTACGAATAATAAAATATTTTAACATCTTTAACACTTTAAACTCAAAGGCATTTTCCAGTATTTTTAGTCCACTTTGTTTTTTCTTGAATGCAGTCTTTGTCTCAAACAGTACAAAAGGTCACATTTCATTGAGTAAATTTCCTTTTGATTAATTTGGGATCTCATAGGTTGTTATCTTGTACGTGGAAGCCTTTGGCTGCTCTCGATCAGACTCTACCATGTAGAAAACAAGAGAAGAAGAAACTGGGCACATCTGTTTGGATAGGCAAGAATTTGCTTCTTTCTCTTATGCTGGGGACTACACGATTTATGCATGATTATGGTCCGACTCAACAGTTGAAGGGACCCATCGGCTATGAAAATCCATCATTGCATCTTGTGTAGTTTGTCATAATGACTGACAACAACAGACCAGTCTGAGACACCTTATGACTCTGCAACAGAAAGTCCAGCAGGCTTGATTTTTAACATGGCTGTCGGTGCCAGATAGACTATTATGAGTCTGTAATCAGCCAATCTACTGGCAAAAATACCCTCTTGATACCAGAGATACAGATTCAGCCACTTCAATTTCCCCTCCCAGCCAGCTGCCTGCCAACTTCTAGCCAGTTACCAGCCAATTACAAGCCACTGAAAGTCTTCCATTGCAATCACACCCATTTATGCATTTGTCTGGTTTCTCCTTGGGATGACGCCTCCCTCACAAGATTATACAGCCTCAACCTTTTCCTTGGTATCACAGTAGAGGCCAAATCAACAGGGACCAAACTTGAAGCCACGACCTGCCACAGACCGGCTGAGACCCTCTCAGGGAAAGTGGGGAAGCTTTAGTTGCTGCATTGGTTAAAGGAGTGGTTCTAGATGAAAAAAGGCAACAGCAAATTACACTTTATTAGCACTCGTAACAACCAAAGTATGCACATTGTGAACACACATCAGGTCACTTTCAGGTATAATACTTGCAGTTCTGTCAAATGCAGCGTAATACAGCTTCCCTCCACTAGCTGGGGCTGCAGCTGCCTTTGTCACTGTTGCACCAGAAATACAAAACCAGCTTCAAGCGAGAACCAGGTGGCAACCTCCAGGGTTGTAAATGGAGAGCCAACAGCTGTAGTACCGTTAGCGTCCACTTGAGGCTGGCTGCAGTAACCTGACACCTCAATGATTGTGTGTGGGAAAAAGACAGATTTTACGACCTAAATACAGATCTTTACAGCCTAATTAAAATATAAAACTTAAGTCTAAAACTATAATACATCTACAGTATGTGCTCAGTATTTATTGAGGATTTCCGGTTTTGGAAACACAGGTCAGACAGCCTTAAAGGAACAGTTCTCGTTTTTCATTGTGTGTTTGGTCAGCAGGCTAATCCTTAAACATTTATACATTTAGCTAATCTTTATTTGGGATGAAATGTTACTTGTGTATTTGGAAAAAATTCAAGGAAGACCATGATTTGATCCTTGGCAGAAGGACACGTAAGCTGTGCCATGTCTCAAAATAGTGCCTAATGAAAGCGGCTTGGTCGTGGGAAAATTAAGCGGATGTAGACAATCTGTTTGTCTGCACTTTTTTCGTGGCCTGTTTTCTCCCACAATTCTTTTAATTATGCAGAGAGTTGCCACCATGTACAGCAATGTGTAGCATTAGCATTAATATAGCATGAGCACACGTCAGGATCATGCTATGCATCTCACACAAACCCACTTCAAAAAACTTGAACTATCCCTTTAAGTCCTGCCTCAAACAGCCTGTCTGTGAGTAAGTTGACCTAAAGTTCAGTTGAGACAGTGTGTAGTATGGCAGCATCCATTATAGAGCATAGAGTCTGTGATATTACCATTGTTCATAGCTCAAAGCAGCTCGGCAGTATTTTGAGTGATGATTAAAGAAAAGGCTACGGTCTGGCTGCCACATGAAGGCAAAAGAAGATTGACAATCCGAGCGTTGTTACAGTTTACCACTCTGCCTGATATTGTCAGTGAAAGCTAACTGTTGTGATATTGGGCCAAATTCAGGTGACACTTCACTGACTTTGGTTGGCTTTCCCTCTTTGGTCCTTGATGGTCTGAATGGCTTTAACTCTCTTCACAAACCAAACTCTGGTTCGCTCTGAACTTTGAAGAGACCCCTGTTTTCAGGCAGGCCAAAGCTTAAAATATAAAATATTAAACTCAAGTAAAATCAGGAAAGGCTCGCTGATAAGAGTTTGTCTTCAGAAGAGATTTAAGGCACCTGATTTCAAATGGATCATTCATCAATTATCTATACCGCTTATCCCTTTCGAGTTGCAGGAGCAGCTCATAAGCCAATCACAGGGCTAACATGCAAAGACAGATGACCAATCTCAAACAAATTCACACCTAAAGAAAATCAGGTGGGTCACCGGTTAACCCAGTGAGCATGTACTAGGTCTGTAGGAGGAAACTGGAGTACCCTGAGAAAACCCACACATGCACAGGAAGATGCAAACGCCACACATCAAGGCGAAATTAGGGAGTCAAACCAGCAACTTTCTTGTTCTGTGAGAGGGACCCATCTGCAGGGACAAGGGCGCCACCATATGTCCATATTGAAAGTACCAACCGGAAGTTGGTCTTCTTCGTGTATGTTATTAGCCTCCTTTGTCTCAACCAATCTTTATTTCACAGTATGTGTCAAACATAACAAACAATAAACAGAACATCAGCAAACAACAAAAGGGATAAACAAAATAAAAACATGCCAGGAGTGACAATTAAAAATCTAATTAAATTCAATACATTGAAGTGGAAGCATAAAGTCATAGTTTTAAGAGCTTTTTTTGCAGCAGATATTCATTTGAAATACTCTCGCAATTCTTTAATGAAAACACAGAAGAGGGTTTACATTAGAAAATTTACATTTATGGTGATATTATTACTTATTTGGCGCTACGAAGGTACGATTGACACAAAGAGATTGAACAGATCCCTGGTGGGTGAGGAAACGGCCAGCAGGTTGGCAGGCTTCCTGCACATACACACACATTGTATTCATGTTGTTTAATGACCGTAATATTAATATTTATTATTTGAAACATTAACATAACCACTTGATCACCTGATTATTTTAGGCTTCTAATTGTTAACATTTGGGAAATTAGATGTTTGCACTTAAAATTTTCACGATTTTATACAGTATGCATAAAATCGTGAAAATAACTATACCTATTATAAATATAATTATTTTAAATAAAAAATATGTATGTTATACATAAAAATAAATTAAATAACTACTAAATTATACAGGTATGAGTAACTGTAAAAAAAATAAAAATAAATATCTATATATTCCTGTATGGAGCGGCAAATAATATACACGAAGAAGACCAACTTCCGGCATCGACTGGACATTGTCCCTGCAGGCAGGTACTCTCATGTTCTGTGGCATGCACACTGTTTGATGTACCTCTTTGCAGCTCTTTAATAGATCATTTTAGAGTGAATAAGCACATTACTGTCAGTGTATCACTAAAATTAGCATGTTCATAATTATTGTATTGTTTATGTAGATTAAAATTATGTCAGTATATCGTAAAAGCGGTGTAGTTTGGACCAGCCTTATCCTGTAGTTAATGGCTCTGTTAACTGTAAATAAGTGCGTCATTATTCGTCTTTTCTTGCTTTGAGTGCCCTCAGCATAATGGCGAGGGGCCTCATATTGCGCTTTGCCCAGAGCCTCCAAATCCCTAAAACCACCCCTGCCTCTACCTCAGTCTAAAGCAACCGCGGCCTCACAGCTAGATACCAAGAAGAAGGAGCGGGCTGCCGTTATCATTAGCGATATTAATGACATCCCGGGCTTATCGGCGCCATCTGAAGGCATCACAAATTACAGAAGAAAGAAAAACACGGGCCACATACACTGATACGTCTCTGTTTGGGTTAAAGAGGACAAGATGTGCCGAATCCTGAATTGTTTTTCCCACCTTATCAGAGGCCCACTCACTTAATCCTGTTAATGACTACATGAGATACTTAAGGTATCATCTCCAAAATCAACCATTCGCCGCACATATCAGCAAAAAATCTGCTGCCGTTTTTTTTTTTTTTTTTTTTTTTTTTTTCCTGTTTTTATAATCCATTTTTTCCCACTCTCACTCCCCTCTCCTCTCCTCTGCTTCTGTCTGCAGTCTTTGGTTGAAAGATTAGCCTTATAAATTATGCATTGCTGGGTAGTGGGGGTAATCCGAGGCAGAGATAGAATCGCCAGAGAGTCGAAGGGGGCATCGGGGAAGCAGCGCCACCATCATAAATATGAAACAGATGTTGGGTGACATTTTAAAAAAAGTGGATCCAATCCCCTCCTCTGCTGCGTCTGGTGTTTTAAAGGCAGGGAAGAGCCCGACATCCATCGCAGTCACTTTCTTACCCACCAATACTTCCTCCTTTTTCGCCATAATCCTGTGGAACCGGCGATGCATAGATTATACCGCCGCTTTATTCAAAATGTGTCGTTTGAGCCCAAAACACCTCCAAATGCCAGCTCCGTCAATACCATCTAAAATGGCATCTAATCTTCCCTGATTAAGGTCTATTTTAAAGCATCCTTTCAGGAAAAGAGAAATTTAATGACGCCTTGAGGAGGTGGAGAATAAACATGCAGGCGTGTGAATATGAGGGTTATGTAAATGTAAGATTTCTCAGATACGGGGAGATGTTGAGATTTGAGACGATAATGCTCCTGATGTGTTTGGACGGGCGGCGTGCTTTGTGGCGTTGGGGTGTGATTGTTCTGCGGCTGGCAGCGGCCCTGAGGAGTCCTCGCCGGTGTCTTTTCACAACATGAATGAGTAAACAACGATGGCTGATGTCCTTTTTTTACATGCCTCGCAACAACAAATATCATATCCCAATATTTTGGAGCTGAAGACAGTACATGCACCGTAAGTCCATATTTTCAACTGATAAATAATCAACAGAAAGAGACCAGCCACAGTGCCAAGATTTTAACTTGTAAAATGAACAGTATTGTTATATATCTGATATCATGACAACAGAAACTGTAGTTCTAGACAACCAATATTCCACAGTTCCCCATAAAATACCATCAGACTGCAGTCAAACATCTACTCAAGGTAATTTCCTTGTCTTCATTGTAAAGATATGTTGGTGACATTTGGAAAAATACGTGAAACTGGTTGAAAGCAACAATTTTACAATGATTGGTGGTATTAAAAAGAATAAACTAGAACGAACTTGAAGAGCGCAAACCTCTGCCATGGTAGCTCACATATTGCTGTTACATCTATAAGCATTAGCTCCATGATAAAGTTACCATCATAATATGATTCATGAACCCTGTAAACCCACACCTAGCACTCAGAATCATGTTGATATCATTATTAGTTTGAAAGTTACTGAGCAAAAACGAGCATCTGCTAATGGTGGTTCTCTGGATCACCACCAAAATCTAATCATTTTTAAGTTGGGCCATTACCAACATCTCCTGACAATTTGACCAAAGTCCGTCCAGTAGTTTTTGCGTAATCTTGCTAACAGACAAACATACACCAGCAAAAACACAACCTCCTCAGCGGCGGTAAAAATGAATTACTTTTAATTTTATCTCAAAGGGTGGGTAAGAGCGGGGGATCGTGTTAGATTAAACAACCTCTCCAAATGATCCTGGATCCAGATTTGCACCAACAACAAAATCTAAACACTTCTTCCTTTGGCCACAACCAAACCAGCTTTATTTTGACAGCACTTTATATGTTAGTTTTAGTCTCTTGCCTAAAATATCTTTTAGTTTCAGTCATAATTTAGACATCTAAATTGTTTTCATTTTAGTCTAGTTTTAGCTGATGAAATTTCACATTTTAGTCGACGAAATCTACTGTAAATTGAGTCGACTAAAATATGAATTGTAAAGTGTAAGGCATGTTTTATGTTTCCTCGATTTTGTGAAGTCATGTTTTACACTTAAATCCTGCCACCATGAAGCTGTGCCAGTTGTGAGTGGATGTCCCTCTTAACTCATCCAACCTTTCCACACAACCAAAGTAGCTCTGATTCCTAACTTGTCTCTACTTTCTTCATAACGAATTCAGGTCTGATTGGATTGAGTCTCTGTCAAACACTTTAGTCTAGTTTTTATTTGTTGATAATAATGTCAGTTAATTTAGTTTTAGTTTATATCAATGTACACTGTCTAGTTTTCATCAGCGTAAAAAAGGTTGTTGACAAAAACTATGACAAAAATAATTAGTCGACAAAATGAACACTGGACCAAACCTGACACACCAGATGGACTGTTGAATGCATTTCATTAGCCCATCTGGGCAACAGCCAATAGAAAGTGTTTGTAAATGGGCAAATATCCTTTCTATGGAGAAATGCTTTCAGTGTTTTTGTTTGTACTTCAATTAAAAAGAAGTGAAGTCCTGTAAAATCAACCAAAGCTGTTAGCATCTATACTCCTAAATCAAACTCCTCTTTTATTTAAAATGCAGTTTAAGCCCAAAACACCTCCAAATGCCAGCTCCGTCAATACCATCTAAAATGGCATCTAATCTTCCCTGATTAAGGTCTATTTTAAAGCATCCTTTTAGGAAAAGAGAAATTAAAAGACGCCTTGAGGAGGTGGAGAATAAACATGCAGGCGTGTGAATATAAGGGTTATGTAAATGTAAGATTTCTCAGATACGGGGAGATGTTGAGATTTGAGACGATAATGCTCCACTGATGTGTTTGGACGGGCGGCATGCTTCGGGTGTGATTGTTCTGCAGCTGGCAGCGGCCCTGAGGACTCCTCGCCGGTGTCTTTTCACGACGTGAATGAGGAAAAAGCCGCCACAATGAAGATCGTCCCTCTCATCCCGCTTTGTCTCGCCCCTCTCTCTGCCACTTCTCACAACGGCCTCGACTCCATTCTGCGGCGCTCCATAAAGGCTCCTGTTGTCGCGGCGCATTGTGGTGCATTGTTTGGAGCTAAGAAATGAAGATAATGCTCGTTGGAGAAGGCGCTCGTGCTTTTGTTTGCGTCTTCCTTTTCTTTGCTTTCTGTCGGGCTTTGGCGGGGAAGAGACACCTGGAGGGCAGGAGTGACTCATTGAGGGTGAAGAGTCAAGTCCTTGTGAGTAAGCAATCAAAACCTGGAGGATGAGCTTCTTCTGAGGAGCCTCAGTGATCAGCACGTCAGGATTCAGAGTCAAATGAGTGATGGAGAAGTTTGAAGGTTCAGGAGGGCAACTGGGCTGAAGCCACTCCTTCAACAGACTGCAATTTACAGGATGAATTTCTTTTCACATGAATGCAAAACCTTGTCCATCAGAATCCGTCTTATAGTTTACGCTGAATTTACAGTGGTTTACAAAAGAAAAGAAGCACAAATTTAGCTAAAAGAAAAGTTCCTATTTTCAGTGAAGATGCTGAAATTGCCTTTTTTTTCACGTTCCATCACGTTTCATCCTGAAGGGAACTATGTTCTCCAATACTAGTTTAAATCAATATATAGAAGTTGGTTTTTGAAGTTTGAGCAGTCGTCTTATGTTAATTTTTATATACATTTTATATCCTTGAACTCTGTTTTACTTGTTACAGGACATGCTACAATAAAGCACAGTCAAGACAGACTACAGACATATTGTATCCCAATATTTTCAAAATAAAAGTATCTTACTGTTAGTTAACGCAAAGCCTGTTAAGTTGAAAAGACACTACAAGCTCAGTTTATGAACAGGGAGGATGAGAGAAACACGGTCTTTCACTGTATCGGGTATGAGCTGAAACGTATCCAGAAGCATGGCGGTCAAGGCCAAACTACATGATGATGATGATGCGGCGCACAATTCAAGTGTAAAACTAAGTTTAATGTCTTCAAAGACCTGAAAGTCTTAGTTGTAGGATCCATGAAACTTTGTCCTTGCTATTTTTGTTTTTACAATAAAAGGTCAAAATTTGTCTGGAATATAAGTAATAATGTATATTTTACAAATAATTAAAGATGCTCTGCCAGGTAGCCTAAACAGAGTGACTGCATATTACACAAAAGTTCAATTTGTTTCTGTTAATTTTTACATTCAAACTTCACTAGCATTCAATAAAGGGTTATTAGATGTTTCATTTTATCCAAGTATAAAACATGACTTCAGAAATTCAAGAAAACATAAAAAATGCCTTACCCTTTACATATATTTTAGTCAACTAAATTTTACAGTAGATTTTGTCGACTAAAATGTTCATCAACTATAACTAAACTAAAATTAGAACAATTTAGATGACTAAATTATGACTGAAATTAAAAGATATTTTCAGCAAAAGACTGTAACTAAAACTACATTAAAAAGTGCTGTCAAAATTAACACTGTGATGTAGCGACATTTCCAGCAATTTGACACAACAATCTCAGCTTATAAACAGGGAGGATGGGAAAAACATACATTTCACCGCATTGGGTATGAGCTGAAACGTATCCAGAAGCATGGCAGTGAAGGCCAAACTACATGATGATGATGATGCAGCACACATTTCAAGTGTAAAATTAAGTCTAATGTCTTCAAAGACCTGAAATTAAATGTCTTGGTTGCAGGATCCATGAAACTTTGCTATTTTTGTTCTTACAATAAAAAGTCAAAATTTGTCTGGAATATTAGTAATAATGTATACAAATAAAAATAAAAAAATATAATAAATTAATAAATAAAATCATAAATACATTTAATGAATAATGAATAAATATAATAAATAAATAAAAAAGTAAATACTCATAAATATAAGTTTTAACATAATATGTCATCCATCACTAAAGTTTTTAATGATATGCATCGTATCGCAGCCTCTGCATAGGGACACGAAGTGTTTCATTAAGTTGTTGTAATTTCCCAGCCCTACCATTTACAGTGTTCACATAACCCTACGCGCCAGATAAACTGCTCAGTATATACTTGGAAGAAGGGTTCATCAACCGCATTTGTCCAAAGAACAG
This sequence comes from Cetoscarus ocellatus, assembly GCA_037902135.1. Taxonomy (NCBI): domain Eukaryota; kingdom Metazoa; phylum Chordata; class Actinopteri; order Labriformes; family Labridae; genus Cetoscarus; species Cetoscarus ocellatus. The sequence goes on along the minus strand of JBAMNC010001804.1, from coordinate 249,315 downwards.
TTTTTATTTGACAGACCGTAGGTGAGCTGGATTTTTTGTAGACAACATAATCATATAAATATTCAGGTTTAACACTAATGATCCAACCACTTTATTGTGTCCTTTCCAGCCAAATGCCAGCCAACTTCCAGCAGGTCATGGTAAACTAAAGAAGTGATTAGATTCTGTCTGAATCCCATCCAGTACTTTTTAAAAGGATTTGCAAACTGTGTGAGTTTTTTTTTAAGATTTTTTCTAACAGCTCATCAAGTTCTCAACAGATTTTGATAAAATTTTTAGGTAATGTTGGTCATAGCACAAGGAAGACATGACTATACTGGATCTAGATGCAGATCCAGGATTTTGTTCAGGGATTTGTTAACTCTGGAGAGAGGGCAGTTTTCCACATTTTTCCATCATGTGCATCATGACATATTGATTATGATGCACAAAACATCCATCATCCTTCGTCCATCACAGCTGCAATAATCTCTGGATTTTGGGCTTGTTCTTTTGTCAAGATAAATTTGCAGTTGCCACTTTCCTTTCAATCAGCTGTGATGTAAAATGCTGGAAAATTTAAGGTCCAGTGAAGGAGATAAACTCTGAAATAGTTGGAAAACCAGCCGGAATTGTGGTTTTGCCAAGTGAAAAGAAGAAACTTAAAATATTCCATGTTTTTAAAAATCTCTGGAGGGCATTTTGAGCTGAAAAGTGTCCCGATGTGTCACAGAGAAACAAACACTGAGGGTGAAAAAGAGAAAATACTTGATAGAAGTAGAAAGTGTGAGCATGTGATGGAGGAAGAAGGGGGTGATGGAGAGTATGATAGAGACAGAGAGAGTGATGGCCCGGAGAAAGTGTGATATCAGCGGGGGAGACTGATGGAGGGAGCCGAGCGAGTGTGTGTGACTCCGGGGGCTTCGCCGAGCCCTCCCCCGGCCTGTCACTCAAAAAGGAATGAGGAGGTCTTATCTCTTTCGCACACGTGACCCCTAACCTGACCCCCCCCCCCTTACCTATTCTCCATCCATCCAACCATCCCTCCTCTCAGGCTCTTTTCCATCTCTCCTCTGTCACCTCAAATATTTTATGTCCAGAAAAAAGGTGAATATGAAAATGTCTGTAGAGTAGTGAGGGTTTATCATTTTGGATTTATTTTTTTTTCTTCTTTTTTGGCTGCAGAATTGACAAAGTGCTCCGGCTCTGCTGGAGAGGGACGATAATCTGAGAGGGAAACTTCTATGTGTATGAGAGAGTTTACAGAACAGGTAGTATACTAGGGTTGGGTGATAATGAACAAAAAACATGTAACTACAAACCCAATTCCAATGAAGTTGGGACGGAATATAATAATTTGCAAATCCTTTTGGACATTTGTCCAGCTGAAGACACTACAAAGACACAATATTTAACATTCAACCTGATAAATTTCATTGTTCAACTCCAAATATTCACTCATTTTGAGTTTGATGCCTGCAACATGTTCCAAAAAAGCTGGGACAGGGGCATGTTTACCACCGTGTTGGATCACTTTTCCTTGTTACAACTCTCAATAAGCATTTGGGAACTGAGGACACTAATTGTTGAAGCTTTATAGGTTTAATTCTTCCCATTCTTGCTCAACTGGACTGCAAGCAGGCCAGACTAGTACCTACACTCTTTTACTACAAAGCCAGACTGTTGGAACACATGCAGCAAGTGTCTCGGCACTGTCTTGCTGAAATAAGCAGGAACGTCCTCGTGTGGATGACAGCATGTGTTGCTCCAAAACCTGTATGTACTTTCAGCATTATTAGTGCCTTCACAGAAGTGCACGTTACCCATGCCATGGGCACTAACAAACCCCCATAGTATCACAGATGCTGGCTTTTGACCTTTGCTCTGATAACAGTCCACGATGTTCATGGTGTCAAAAACAGTCTGAAATGTGGACTCAGACCACAGCAGACTTTTCCACTTTGCCTCAGTCCATCTCAGATGAGCTCAGGCTCAGAGAAGCCGGCGGTGTTTCTGAGTGTTGTTGCTATTTGGCTTTGCCTTTGCATGGTAGAGTTTGACCTTGACCTTGTTGATGTGGAGATGAACAGTGTTAACTGACAATGGTTTTCTGAAGTGTTCCTGAGCCCACGTGGTGATATCCTTGCTGAGTGAGAGACCAAAAGTCATGGGCATTCAGTGTTGTTGCTGCTTATGTGCAGAGATTTCTCCAAATTCTCTGAATCTTTTGATAATATTGTAGGCTGTAGATGATGAAATCCCTGAATTCAAAGTGATGATGTAAACACTCTCTTGTGTAAAAAAGTCAAACTCAATAAAAATCTAAGTGAAACAAACAAAAAAAAGAAACTTTGCTATTAAACTTTTGGACTATTTGTTCTTGCAGTTGTTCACAAAGTGGTGAACCTCACCCCATCCTTGCTTGTGATGCTCCTATTATACCCAATCATGACACTCACCTGTTAAACGTTCCAAACAGGTGTAACTTTGAGCTTTCCTTGACTTTCCCAGTCTTTTGTTGCCCCTGTCCCAGTTTATTGCAACGTGTTGTGGGCGTCAAATTCAAACAAGTGAATAACTGCAAAAAAAAAAATTGAGCTTATCAATGAGAACATTAAATATCCTGTCAGTGTGGTGTATTTAATTGCATAAGGTTTTGCAAATCGTCATATTCTGTTTTACTTACACAACATCCCAACTTCATTGGAATTGATATAAGTAGTATTTTTTCAGTCTGTCAGTGAGTGTGTGTGATATTTCACATTAATGAATACACTTTGCATCATTCAGTCATTCCGATTAATGAAGACTTGTTTTTTTGCATCAGGCTCTAGCCAATTAAAATCACTGATTGGCCAATGTTGGTATGGGTAGTGAAAGTCCTGACTGGGACATTCCTAACATACAGAAATATTCCTGCCCAGCCCTACACATCCTTCACCTGAGGCTGTGGGGTAACTCCAGCAGCCAGCCCGGCTCAGTGTGAGCTGAAATGCTTTAATGACAGAGCAGTAAATCTGCCGGGTCATCTGCAGTATCACACTCAGCTCAGGTGTTATAAATCTACAGGTTGGTCCTGTCACTAATGAGGACAATAAATGCATACCAGAGTGGGCTGGGTGTCAGGGGAAATTTGCCCTCATTAGACTAATGATGGGTTTCATTATTAATGTCTCATACACTTAAAGTAATTTCCTGTCTGAAATTGAACTTCAGTCTTTGCAAACCTCAAAGAAGTCAAAGTTTAAAGCCCTAAAAAGTCGATCAAAAGTAAGAGATGGAAACACCTGAAAGTGCACACAGAAAGACAAAAATATACTTCATATGATTACATAACTCATAATATTTAGATACTTTCTTGATGGTGAAACATATCTGTGATCAGGCAAAATATGCAAAACTTCTGTTCAGGTTTTAGTTGAGAAAGAATTAAGAAACTGATATGATTTAAGTTGGAACAACTGAATTAAAGGCTGATTGACACTGAAAATCATATAATCAAATCACCAATCCATAAAACTATTCTCTCTTTTTGTCGTTCCTACATTAGTTTGACAGAAAACTTTATGAAGTATCTATGTGTATGCTGTCTGATTGGCCTCCACAGTCACATGACACAGAAAGCGGTGCTGTCTTGGTACAGAGAGATAAAGACTGAAAACAGATATGTAGTTTGTTAGAGTACTTGTTTGATACAAGTGAAACAATAGTTTAGGGGAGAAATTGATACTAAAAAAGGTCTTAATAAAGTATCAATACTTCAATACTTGATATCAATACCCCCATCCCTACATTATATATAAATTTTAGTTAGAAAAGTTGCTGTTCCACTTCCTGAGTTCGGCAGATGTACGATATTGAGAGCAGCAGACCATTACTCTCAGTTTTAAAACTGTCGTTCTGGATCCTCAGGACAGGACAAGATTAGGATGATCAACATAGGCTTTATACTCCAGCTCTAGGCTCAAGTATTAATTTTGACAGCACTTTTTAATTTAGTTTTTGTGATAGTTTTTTGCCTGAAATGTCTTTTAGTTTTAGTCATAATTTACTCATCTAAATTGCTCTAATTTTAGTCTAGTTTTAGTTGCTGAAATTTCACAACATTTTAGTCGACGAAGTCTACTGTAAATTTTAGTCGACCAAAATATGAAGTGTAAAGTGTAAGGCATTCTTTATGTTTCCTTGAATTTCTGAAGTCATGTTTTACACTTGGATAAAATGAAACATCTAATAACCTTTTATTGAATGCTAGTAAAGTCTGAATGTATAAATGAACAGAAACAAATTGAACTTTTGTGTGAAATGCAGTCACCTTTATTTAGGCTACCTGGCAGAGCATCTCGATTACAATACCAGAACTGAGAACAAACGGTGAACCTGCTCTACCTGAATATATAGCTCTGATTGGATGTCCCTCTTAACTCATCCAACTTTTCCACACAACCAAAGCAGCTGTGACTGTATATATTCCAAACTTGTCCCTACTTTCTACATGACCAAATTAAGTCTGATTGGATTAAGTCTCTCTTTTTATTAGTTACTGTTTAGTTTTCATCAGGGGAAGAAAGGTTATTGACGACTATGACGAAAATAATTAGTCAATAAAATTAACACAGCTAGAGCTGAAGAAGCCTTTTGAAGAAGAGAGGAAAAGTCTTCAAGAAACCTAAGTCCAAGTTAAGAAGAAACCTGGGATTACCAAGACCTGGATGGCTCAGGAACTACACCCAGGTCTTCTTTTTGGCGTTCTTTACAGTGTTTTGAAAGGCCAGAAAGACAAGAAAACTGCTTTATAAGCCCAAGTCCATTTATCATTTACATTCTCTTTCTGGTAACTGTTGACCTCATAGAGTTCTGTAGCCACCAAGCAGAAGTTCAACTTTCCCATTCTTAATAACCTGGACCTGGTCTATAAATGAAAAGTTCTAATTTTATTTGATTGTCTGGCTCTAATGCTAAAGTTGAACCATGCTCCAGAAATTTAAGGTACAAAAATTAATCTCCAGCAGCCTCACACTTGGCTCTAGCACACTCTGTTACATTACAGGTATTAGTCTTACCTTAGTGAACCTAATAAACTGGCAACTGAGAGCAGAACCTGAAATAAAACTCTGCTCTGAGTCATTTGTAATCATAAAACTTTATGTAAAGGTGCTCTGAGGCATCAGGGCTTCACACACGGAGACGTCTCACATACAGTCACCTGTAGATGAAGGTGTGTCTGCTTCAGTTAGCGGACCCACCTGCAGTCACATAAGAGTCTTCAGACAGAAAGAGGGCGGCCATTAACCTGCCGTCTCCGAGCACAGAAGAGAACAGCACACCTCCAACTGCAGGCTAACGTCTCAGAGCTCAATGAAAAAAAACTCAGAGACGGTGACGAGTGGTGTGAAGAGGAGGGTTGAACTGATGCCTCTGAGGTCATGACCTGAATATTTGGGGTGATTTATGGGTTTTGAGAACATTTAGGAGGTTGCATACCAGATAAAGGCAGAACCAGTATTTTTAGACAACTCAAAACCATCAAAAAGTCTGAATAAAAACCGATTATTTTCATTTTAGACGCCATTTTACAGGACTTGATTTGTTCAAAGGTGGCCTCTAGAGTCCTCTTATTCGCCACTTTACTTGGTACACACCTTCAACTGCTTAATGCAAATAGGTTATCAGCCAATCACACAGTAGTAACTCAATGCTTAAAGGCATGTAGACATGGTCAAGTTGACCTGCCTAAGGTTTACAGTGAAAGGTCCAAGAAAGAGAAGATATCCAGTGGAGGTCCAGAGGTCAGAGGAGGATGGCTAGAGTACTTGGAGAAGATAGAAAGGCAACAGCAACTCAAGTAACACCTGTAAGATCATTTCTGAACATACAACACGTCTAATCAGATGCCACACTGGTGCTACACCTGTCCACTAAGACCTGGTACACACAATATTTTTAAATAGAGATGCACAGCATTATCGGTTTGACATTGGAATCAGCTGATATCAGCCCAAGAAGTTAAGTATCGTATTGAAATTTTTGCCAACATTTACAGCCCATATATCGGACACACATATCGACTATATATCAGCTGCAATATCTGCAAATTACACAAATGTAGAATATTGATGCACCTTCTCATCACTGCATGGGTACATTTAAAAATTAAGGGTTTCATTTGTAAGAGTTAAATGCTGTTTATCTTGTTTTACATCTGCTCCTCGCAAAAATATACTGTAACACTGAAAGAAACAAGTTCATTTTTGTTAAGTACAGAGCTTGTGCTCTTGACCAGAAATATTGATATTGGTATCAGTATCTGCGATTATGAATTAAAAAATATTGGCATATTGGATATCGGCAAAAAATACAACATAGTGCATTCCTATTTTTAAAGTCTTAAAATAATGTCAGATTGATCAGTTTGTTCCTGTAGTGTGTGTGTGCCACAAAGAGAGACACAGGACACCACAAACCAACCAATTCATTCACCAAGAGGGCATCAACTCTGCTCTCACAGCTTGTGATCTCACGTGACTTTAATGTAAACAAACATGGCTGACAACGTAAACAGGCTAAATGCAGCTAGCGGTTAGCTTCCTGTGACATCCTTGGGGCTTGTGATTTCTGTCCAGCTCCTCTCTCTATCAGTTTGTCATATGTCATTTACAAGTCATGCTGTTTAGATGCTCAACTTTTTAAAAAAAAAATCAATAAGTTGGTCCATCATTTGACGTCTGTCCAACGTTATGCTTCACCTTTACTCTCATTGCTGCTACAGTTGCTTCCTGCTTCATCCAGTTTGCTCCCTGATTGGCTTTGCTCAGGTCCACATCACAAATTACTGATCTGGTCGTAAATATTGAACATATGTAATATTTATGATTTCAAAAGGATAACATTACTCCAACACACCTCACACCACAGGATAATCAGGTGAGATAATCTTAGGGACATCCTGATTTTCAGGCCTTCGCTGAGTTTGACCAGAAGCAGGGATTCGAGCCATAAATCTGCCTGATTGTTGTGTTGTGTGTACCCAACATAAGTGCAAAAAAATGATGCTAGTTTTCACACAAGCTTGCAAAATTTGACAATCGAAGATGGGAAAAATCTTTCCTGATCTGAAGAGTCTTGATTTTTTTCTTCATTATTCAGATGATAGGAATTTGGTTGTGGCATGGTTCAGGCTGGTGTTGGTGTCTTGGCACACTTTGGGCCCCTTTGTACCAAGAGATCATTGTTTAACTGCTTGTGGCCTTCACAGTCACCAGATCTCAATCCAGTGGAGCACCTTTGAGATGTGATGGAAGGGGATATTTGACGTGCAGATGACATATCTGCAGCAACTACGTGATGTTATCATGGAGGTATGGACCTAAACTTGGACAAATGTTTGCACCTTGTTGAATTTAGGCAGTTTTATAGGTAATAAAAGGTCCTACTCAGTTCTACCAAGGTCTACCTTTGAAAATTGCTTACAGTTTGAATCAGAAAAGCCTGTTTCTCTCTCTGCTTCTTGCTGATGCTGAATGTAAACCTGCTCTTTGACTTTACACCTTGCACACTTCATTCAGCCTGCCTCTGATAAATAAATCAATCAGCATAAAAAGCCTCCCTGAAATGTTTTGTCACCTTCTCTACAGATCTCCATGTTTTTGTTTGTACCTGTGCTGTCAAACTGCACCAACAAACTTTTCCGCTCTTTCTCCTCATGGCTTATACTTTCAAAGCCAGGTGAGGAGGGGGGGACTGATAGGGCTAATACAACAATCCCCGCTCCACGCCTCCCTCATTGTCACACCGCTCAGTAATAGTTTTCTGCAGGACGACTTTGTGCCCGTCAGAAGAATCCAACAAATTGTCAGATTGTTTGAACAGCGGCGGAGTTATCCATCCTTCATGTGAGCGTCGGGAGCGAACACTGAAACTCGGTGGGAGTTTTTCCCTCTCTCCCAGTAAAACAAACATTTGAAGGCTTTTGTGTCGCCTGTCTGTATTTTAACATTTCAAAACGTTGTCTTCTTATGGGTGATCTAAACTATAATCACCTTGACATCCGTCAAGCTGCGGCATGAAACAATGCCGCCCGGCTGCTCAGAACTGAACATCAATAAGCTTAGAGGCACGCTGCCTTTTTCCCCGACGCCGATTTACACTTTAATGCAAATAGCCGGCTTTGTACTCTCCATATGAAAGGTGTTATTAAATCTTATTTCGCATTATTCTGGGGTTGGGGGGGATAAATCTATCAAAGGGTGCAGAATTCAATAACTTCCCCTTTTTTCTGTTGTTTTTATTTATTCAAAATTTTAATTAAGTTTTGATTCTGGATGCGTTGGGGGGTAAATTGGCAACTAGTGACAGGAAAGAAGAAGAAATCCCTCTGAAGTTCTTCTCCGCCCCCCCTCCACAGCTCCCTCACACTCACTCGCTGTCAGAAGTATGCAGCACTTTTTCTTCCAGGTTTCATGGAGACTTGCGGTGAGGTCGAGGCTGCAGGTAAAAGGGGGGCAGGGGGATGTAGTCCGGCCTCAGGCTCCGCCCCCTTCAGGTCAAACAGGGTCAATCTGTTCTAAACCTGGCTCATCATGTTGTAAATTTATGGTCCCTCACACCCCCACTTCCCTCAGGCCTTGGCCCCACCCGGGCTACTGCAGGAATTATTCATCTGCCCCGTGGCCTCAAAGCTCTGCTGCTCTGACTGTTTTACTTTTTATCAAAGGAGAGCTGCGGGTACGGAGGACGATGGACGCCCAACAGGGGGGACACTTGTGATGTGGGCTTGTCCTTTCAGATGATCATAAAGGCAGCTCCCATGAATGAATCCTTCATATTTTAGGGTCGTTAGTCACCTGCACATTGATGGTATTTAAAGAAAGACTTTCAGAATACAAACGATGACTTTCGGGGACCTGCTGCTTAGTTCAGCACATCTCCACTGCTCACTTGTTTTAAACTGATGACTCTATTCAACTAAATCTGCTCCGCATGAGGGTCTTGATGCCACTGATGACTTTCGCATAATACAGGTGAAAGGTTGCTTTTTGTGGTCCAAGTTTTGTAGGATTCTTTGCAGCACAAACAAGGAGGACCACTTTTCTCCCAACGAATCAGAAATATATCTATGAAGCCAAAACGGTAGTTCTCTGCTTAGTTAATACACCTATTGGAGTTTATTGACTCAAGCTAAATTAGGTAGACCTTGCTCGTACCTTAATTCCTTATGGCATAGATTCAATCAATCAATCTTTATTTGTATAGCGCCAGTTCAGAACAAGTGTTATCTCGAGGCGCTTTATAATAGAGCAGGCTGAAGACGTTACTTTTCATTTTATAGATACACACATATATAAATATAAATAAATATATATTTGTATATACACATACATACATCCAGATATGTATCCATGCAGGCAGAGAAAAAGGGACTAAAAATACGATTTTATGATAGAGACAAACCCTCAGTTCACCCATCTAGCTGAACTGCCATTAAATGGGTTTAACTGGTCTAAAAGTATGAATTTATGTTAAATGATGTTAATACGTTCATGTTAGCATCACGCAGTTGCTGCAGATTTATCGGCTGAACATGCATGATCAGAATCTTCTGTTTCAACACATTCCCAAGGTGCTCTACTGGATTGAGATCTGGTGTCTGAGAAACCAGTTTAAGATGTTTGAAGCTTTGTGACCATAATCCTGCTGGAAGTAGCCATCAGAAGATAAGTACACTCCACATAAATGGATGGACATGATGGGCATCAATACTCATATATGCTGGGGGGTTTGAGCCACCATTTGTTTACCTTTTTTTCCTGGAGACCCCCATAGTTGTATCCAAGAAGAGTTGAGCCCACCTTTGGACCTATACAAAAAAGATTTGCAGAAAAAACAAAAATTAAAATTAGTTGTTTTCATTAATAAAATCAAGATAAAATGGGCTTAAAAACAAATTCTTGAGCAAAAATCCTTTAAAAAGGTTTACCCTTAATGTGTCATGAATGTTCTAGATAATATATGTTGGAACCATGGGTTTAAGCAACGCTCAATTGGCACTAAGAGAAGGGGCCTTTGGTGTGCCGAGAAAATGTCCCCCACACCATCACACCATCCTGAACTGTTTGGATCCACACCTTCCTGGTGTCAATGCCAAATTCTGACCCTACCATCTGAATGTCCCAGCAGATCCAGACTCATTGGACAAGGCAACATTTTTACAACCCTCTATTGCCCAATTTTGGTGAGCCTGCCCTATTTACAGCTCCAGTTTTATGTTCTTAGCTTACAAGAGTGGCCCCTGGTGTGGTAGTCTGGTGCTGTAGCCCATCTGCTTTCAGATTTGACATGCTGTAAATTCAGAAATGGTTGTAACAAGTGCTTACTTGAGATCCTGTTGCCTTTAATCACGTCAAATCGCTCTGGCCATTCTCCTGAGACAACCAGTATCAACAAGGCATTTTCACCCACTGGATATTTTCTCTCTTAGACCATTCTTGTAAACCCTAAAGATTGTTTTGTGAAGAAATCACAACACATCAATGGTTTTTGAAATACTCAGACCAGCTTGTCCAGCACCAAGTCACTTAAAGCAGCTTCTCTATTCTCATGCCCGGTTTGAACTTCTGCAGGTTGCCTTGACCATGTCTTCATGCCTATATGTATGAGTTGCTGCCTTGTGATTGGCTGATCAGCTATCAGCATTGACAAGCAGTCATAAAGGTGGCCTGATAATGAGTATATTCAATGGAAATACAGTGACTGAATTAAAAACGTGACTGATAGCACTAAAGTCATATATAGGCATATATACATGCAGCATGCACTCTGGGATTGGTTGAACTTTTTGGTAAATTCTTTCTCTCTGCATGGAAAAAAAAGTCTTCTCATAACAGTCATGTACTAAAAGCATGACCGAGGCCATGTCTGTCTGTCTGACTGTACAGAGGGGAGGTGTGTGTGTTCTGTAGTGTGTATTTGTGTGTGTAAATGTGTGTGTTTGGGGGGTTTTGGTCTGAGTGGAGGTGTCAGATGTTGGCTGCGGTCTCTGAAAACAGCCCTAAAAGCCTTGTGCTTTCAATTAAAACATCCATCACGGATTACTCACACAAAAACATACCTTCAGCCTGCTAAGAGTGGTGCCTGTTACTTACAAAGGGCTTACAAATCCCACCTCGCTGCCTCGGGCTACGGCATCTCGCTAACACACGAACACACACTCGGCTCTGTTCTCTCCTCCTTCTTCTTCTGTCTCTGTCCTCCTCAAATAAAAACAGAATGACCCGCTGAATGAAACGATAACCGGCCCGGAGTATTTATAACTTGATGAATGGCGGCAGACGATGAGGTGGATCGTCTCGGGCCGTTCTGCAGAGGAATGCGACATGGCCTGAGTCGGGCTGTCGGACAAGTTGGGTAACCCAAACCGCTTTAAGGACAATACTCCCAACTATGACTCCCCCGACTCCCCCCCTTGGTGCTACCAGACAGTCTGTGAGGAGGAAGTAATCGAACCCGTAGCTGATGTGTGTGTGGTAAGAAATGCCGACTGAAGTGGTTTGCATGTTTTTTCCGTTTTCACAGCGACTCAGGTGACCTCTGAGCCAGAGGATGCTAATTTTAATACCCCCACCCCATAGTTGCTAGGTCTGCTTATTATCTTTTTTTGCAAAGTTGCTTGTAAATATTGGTGGTTGTGGGGTGCACTTTAGGCTTGTTGTGCCCCCAAACCCGGGAGGGATCTGATGCACACTCTACTACCAATATAAACTCAATTAAGAAGTTACACAACCTTTTTTGTCCCACTCCAAACTCTACTGTTTCTTTACTGTAGAAAGAGAGGGACAAAAATGATGTTTCCAGCAAAAAGAAATCCTTATAGCCAGAACTAAATTAGCTATTACTGTGTTCACCATAATAAAGCTGTAGAGGATCAACATAAAACTTAGATAAAAGCCTGACTATGTCTGTTTGGTTACAAAAATCCAGGTTAGACAGACTGTTCAATGATAACAGAATTATAAATAACAGCAGACCCTTCCTTCGCTTCTGTATAAAGAAAAGGATGTCCCAGCTCCAAACTAAAGGATGTTGAATAAGTAAATTAAGAGCCAAATAAGAAAAAAAGTCCCTGTGAAATTGAAATGTAGTGTGGATGAAAATAAAACACCCTTCATGTAGATTTCTTTTTAAAAAATAAAAATAGAAATATATCACATTAGAAAAAAAAATAGCTGGATGTCGCTTGTTTTGGGCTTGTTTTATCAACCTGGAAAAATTTGGCAACACTGCCCCACCCTTCCACTCCATGATGGGGGGTGAGGATTCGGCCTGTCATGCAGCTCTCGGTTTGGACTGCGTCATATTTTGAAGTCAAAGATGAGATCCTTCTCAGAGTTAGTAGGCAAAAATCAATATCGAGCAACACTATTCTTCATGCATCTCATTGTTTTATGCAACTCAGGTCACTTAATCATGTACAACATTCATTATCTATAATTCTTATCCCTTTCAGGGTCACGGGGAGATGGAGCCTATCGCATCTGACATAGGGTGAGGGGCGGGGTACACCCTGAACCAGTCGTCAGCCAATCGCAGGGCCACATAGAGAGACAGACGACCATTCACGCTCACACTCATACCAAAGAACATTCTAGAGTGTCCATTGACCTGATTAGCGTGTTTTTAGAATGTGGGAGGAAGCCGGAGTGTCCACGCATGCACTGGGAGAACATGCAAACCCGGGGTTTGAACCAGCAACCTTCTTGCTGTGAGGCATATGCACTACCTGCTGCACCACCGTACCACCCTATTATGTAAGAATGTTGAATTTTGTTTGATTGGTGATGCGAATATTTTCTTGTTTTTAAAAAGATAACTGTTATATGGTTTAATGGTTTAATAATAAGTATATATCTCGATCTCTATTTAATGCAGAAGAGCTTTGAATTCAAGCCCAGTTGCGTAATTTCATAATCACGTCAACTTCTTTGGTTTGTTTTTAAAAATAGATTTTGATTATTTATTGAGTTTTTTTCTGTTTTTTTTTGTTTTTTCAATACAAATATTTTGGTAAATCTATTTCAAGTCACCTGAGTTTTATTAAATATCTTTTTCGTTGTTTTTTATGTTGTTGATTTAAGAAGTTAGCCAAAATAATATCTCATGCTAGTTACAGGTTTATGTTAAGTAGAAAACTTGTGCTAGAATTATGTTGTTATTTTCTAAAGCTGCAATTTGCTCTTTTCTTCTATTAGTCAGCACAAGTGGCCTAGCAAATATCATCCTTCATTCTTACAGAAGATGTTAAAGATTATACATTATTCAAAAAACATGTTTAATTTTGCACCAAACTCTGCTTATTGATTAACACTGATCAAGAATCAACTCTGATCTGTTGTGTTATTGATAAGAGAGGAGAAGAGGAGAGTAGGAAATGTCTTACTGGTAGAAAAGTAAGACTTTATGAAGCTAAGAGTTGGTGGGGTGAGGTGGTGCTGAGTTTGCAGTAACCACATCCCCCCTCTCCCCCCTCTTCTTCCTGTTTAGTGTATCATATTCATTTCCAGATAGACGTGCTCAGAGGCTACTGTTGGCCTCGCAGATATATACTCCCCGACTCGGCTTTGAGCGCAGACGCCCGTCGATCCATTCTCCCTCCAAACCTCCCTCTCAGATCAGCCCGTGTTTACATAGCATTACCATATATTAAGCCTCGCATTTTCATGCATAGTGTCCCCGTCGCAGTTCTGACAGCAGAAGAGAGGCGAGCGGCAAGCGCAGGCCCAAAGGGACGGGAGCAGCCCCATTCCCTGCCATTGATATTCATTACAGTAGATCTACAGAGGCTGAATCTGCCTCCCGCCCCCTTGGGGACAGAAACACTTTATGTCCTTATCAGCGTTGGGAACAAGGATTTTCTCCTCAGCTAACAACAACACTGGCTGCAGCTACACTGGCTCTCCCTCCGCCTGCGTTTCTTTAGGCCCCGGCAGTTAGCGTCGCTCCGAAAATGTGTTTAATCTCTACGAACACAGCCCACCTCGCTGCAGATAAGGTGAGGTTGGGCCGTCTGCGGATGACCCACACACACTCAGGTGAACCCCCATTGGTTCCCATGTATACGCTCTCTCCACACAACGGTGCACATCTCAGACCGTCACCAATCTCCCATGAATTACCTGCAGCACCTGCAGGCAGAAGCAATCACATGTCGTGTTTGTGTGTTTGTACGTGTTCAGACTCAGGTTCAGTCTGCCAATATTGACCTTTGGAGGGAAAATCTGATGTAAACTCGCTGAGGTTTTTCTCGCTCGCAGCCTCTGACTTGGACTGTTTGCTGCCACGGATGGGCTGAAAATCAGGACATGTTTTCAATCCAATCTCTAGGTATGAAAACCAACAATTAAACAGAATAAACAACCTACACAGCAGCTTAAGGGGGAAACAGTGGCACTGATTCTAATCAGGTGCAGTCTGCTGTCCGAAGGCCTGTCCAAGTCAAACTGCCCCGATTTAGCCTGATCTGAATCTATATGTTCACACTATCTTCTTAAGTATAGTTCCTCCTCAGTGGGACAAGCTATATCCACATTTTCTACTCTTATTTACACCTTATTTTCTTAAATGTTGCTGCTACTATGGAAAAAAACAAGAATGGTAGCTCACATATTGCTGTTACATCTACAAGCAATAGTTAATCATTTTTAAGTTGGGCCATAACTAACATCTCCTGAAAATTTCAGCAAAATTCATCCAGTAGTTTTTGTGTCATCTTGCAAACAAACAATCAGACAAACAAACATACGCCGGCAAAAAGATAACCCTCTTGGCAGAGATAACAAAGTATGGGAATTTTAAGTTTGGGTAACCCAGTCTGTAAGGGCTTGGGCTGGAGACTGGAGGGTTGCCAGTTCAAGTTCTGATTGAACCATGCTTGGAAGTTAGTAGGGTTGTCAAAAGTATCGATACTCAAATGCTGCATCTGGATACAATACTAATTCGCCATGGTATCGATACTACCTCAGACAAAGGTTTGCATATTTTTAATTTTAGATTTTTTGATTATTTGCACTAAGTTTAAAAGAAAACTATCTAAGACAACCTTAAAATATTGTCAAATTGTGATATATTTGGGTTAATTATATTGCATTTATTTGCACTAAGTAAAAACCACGTGAATGTCTTGTTTTTTATTGGGTTTTTTTTCTGATTATTTAACTAGCATCTGTGGTTCTGTTGAGAAAGCATGTTCCATGTTGAGACTGAAAAAGTTTTTCAAGATTTTCACGTTGATAAAAACATTTTTTATGCCTTTTTAAGTATTTGTCATTTTAGCAGTATCGAAAATGGTATCAAGTATTGCATATTTTTCTGGGTATCGACATCGAGTTTGAAATCTTAGCATCATGACAACCCTAGAAGTTAGTTGGCTGGCAAGCAGCAGGTGGTAACGCAGCTGAAGGAATATCTATCATCTGGATCAGAGCCTCCCTGACTTGAAATTGTGTTCAGTATTTATAATATGAAATCCTAATGTGTGTGCTTTTCCTTCTTAAAGGGATATGCTAACATTTTTTTTTCATGTCTTGCGTCACTACAGAGTCCATGACAAGCAGATAGACACCATTCTTTCAACTGTGTGCAGTAACAAGGAAGAGACGGAAAAAACTCACCCACCGCTAATTAGCTTAGCTCAAACACTGGGAGTCAGTGGGTAGCGTTAGCCTGCCATGGCCTACAGTCATCAGATAAACTCTTCAGCAACTCTAAACAAGTAAAACTCAAACGATTTTGCTACCTTTCTAAATACCAGAATGAGACAAATTTAAGCCCACAGTAACAAATACTTGATTTTTTTGGATTGCGGACCCAAAGGTTTATCATCACTGCCAGCATTTTGTGCTCTTTCAGACATAATTAAAAAAGTTTTCCCGCCATTTTTGTTGCATTTCTCTCTCATGCAACTGTCTTATGAAGACAATGTACTTCCTTTAAAAATTAAATATTATTTAATACCACTAATAATTAAATAATGAGAGTTTTTTGTCATTTTAAAACACATGGATCAGCAGGTTGAAAATCTAGACTGGAGTCTATCATAAACTTTTAAATAAGCTAATAGTTAAACAGTAAGTGTGTCAAGTGCAGCAGCAGGTGCCTGTAAGTTCACCTGTGTTTAAAGAGTGTGTGTCTGCTGCTGTTTATCTATGATGTATTTAAATGTGTGTGTGTGTGTGTGGTTTATCAGTTAAGCCCCAAACAGGCAAAGTTCATCTTCTGTATAGATCATATCACACAGTGTTGACAGCAGAGCGTCTTGGGTAAGCCGAGCGCCGTGACTTGGCTTTGTGTTGTTTTAGACGGATTTCACAATTAATCACGTTCAGGCTGCAGAGTCCTCACGAGCTGCTGCTGCTGAGGGGACGAGGAGGCCTCTGCGCCAGGAAAATGACTTCATATTACAGCAGGTTTAACCAATTTGTTTGCAGTCATCTGAGATCTAAATTTAGGATGAGCATGAAGTTAAGAGAATCTTTGAGTTTCCAATGGCATCAAGAACTCAGACCAGTCTGACTTACTTCCCTCTTACAAAAACACAAATCTTTCTGCTCTTAAACTTTTTATTCTTCACAAAATGAAGTGTAATTGTTTCAATCAGTTAAAATCCAGCATCATCGGAACACAGAATATGAGATTTAAAGTTTATGTAACTGAAGATTTATGACACCAATTTTAACTTGTCTCCAAAATCTAATTCGGCTCCAAATGATTTAATCTGCTCAAGTTTATTTCTTCTTTTGCATTAAATGGTCATCCCATCAGCCAAACAGTGATTAGTTTCTTATCTCTGAAAGTACAGAATTGAACTTTAATGCAGTTAAAGAGAAATAATAGTATAATAATAACAGAATAACAAAATCTGTCCAAAGAGATAAATTTGTAATTTTTATGGACAAAAAAATGAGATTTTAAGGTTAGAGATTTTTTTCTTCTGAACACTTTTATGATCTAGTGATACATAACAACCTAAAACACTGCATATTTACTGAATTATCTATTTGTTTATATGAAACAAAAAAAACCAACATAAATTAGAAACTGTGTCTGTTTTAAAAGTCTCATATTTGGATTTGGATGCATCTGACATTTTGTTTGTGACAACAACTTTATGTATCATACAGTTAACTAGTGTTTTCATTAGACTTGATCTAAAGTGATATCATGAGCACTTGTTTATTTTACTTCATATATATATATATATATATATATATATATATATATATATATATATATATATATATATATATATATATATTTATAAATCTCTATTAAATGGCCGTCCATAATCATTTACAGATGGAGCCACTTCAGTGTTCCCCATTTTCCATGGCTGAGTCTTGACTGGTCTGTGACTGGAACATTCTGGGACCTGCCCACTATCAACCTGATCTGTGACCATGTCTTAACATCAGCCTTTAATGTATGCACATAAATACATCTCTGTGTGTAACCTAAGTGCCATTATGCATACATAATTACAACTATGTATGCTAACCATGTGCAATACTGTACACGTGTTTCTACAAAACCGGTGCAATATAAGTGTCATAATTTAGCACTTTTACTATGGTGTGCAATATATCAGCACTTAGCATGTTGCACATTGAACAGCTTAAACACTCTGATGGTCTTTTTGTTATAGTTTGTTTTAAGCATACCTTCTATATTGTCGTATGTGTGTCCTGAAAATTCATGTAGAGTTCATGTCAGTGTTAATTTTGTTGACTAATTATTTTCGTCATAGTTTTCGTCAACAACCTTTTTTCCCCTGACAAAATCAAGACAGTAACTAATAAAAACAAGTGCACATGGACAAAAACTAAAACTAACTTAACTGACATTTTTGTCAACAAATAAAAACTAGACTAAAATGTTCGACAGAGACTTAATCCAATCAGACCTAGAAAGTAGGTACAAGTTAGGAATATATCCAATCACAGCTACTTTGGTTGTGTGGAAAGGTTGGATGAGTTAAGAGGGACATCCAATCACAACTGCCTTAGCTTGGTGGTGGTGGTGGGATAAGTTGTGGAGCGATCCAATCAGAGCTCCTCTCTATATGAATTGATATATTCATGTAGAGCAGGTTCACTGTTTGTTGTCATTTCTGTTATTGTAACTGAGATGCTCTGCCAGGTAGCCTAAATAAAGGTTAAATTTGTTTCTGTATATATATACATTTAAACTTTACTAGCCTTTAATAAAGGGTTATTAGGTGTTTGATTTATTCAAGTGTAAAACATGACTTCAGAAATTCAAAGGAAACATAAAAAATGCTTTTTCCTTTACACTTCATATTTTAGTGACTAAATTTAAAGCAGATTTCGTCGACTAAAATGTTGTGAAATTACATCAACTAAAACTAGACAAAAATTTTAAAAAATAGATGACTAATGGCACATTTTGGGGACTATTTGTACCAACTGAGGAAGTCTCACAGCCTACATGAGTGTTACGGTTGACCATGTCGATCCCTTTGCGTTCACAGTGTACCATCTCCCACTGGTTTCTTGAACATGGAAAATAGTTCGCTGAACTCCAGCGGCCTCCACAGTCACCAGATCTCAACCATTTAGATGTGGTGGAACAGGAAATTTATATCATGGATTTTTAGCAGACAAATCTGCAGCAACTATGTGATGCTATCATGTCGAAAATCTGTGAGGAATGTTTCCAACACCTTGTTGAATCAACGTCACGAAGAATTAAGATAGCTCTGAAGGTAGGAGGGGGTCCAACCCTCGATCACAGCTTCATGGAAAATTAAACGACCTATCATCACCCATGAATTCAGCTCGAAAGCAACATTTCTCAGTAATGATAGTTATTCTTTCTCTCTCTAACAACATGATGGACATTTTCCGCTCATCCCTCTCTCACATCCATCCGTCCGTCCGTTCATACCTGCAGGGGCCCTGGAGGAAACAAAAGACAGAGAGGATAGTGTTTTAAGAGGAGGGTCTCCACCTTTTTATTTGAAGGGAAGACACAAGCCTTATTATCTCCCCCGTGACAGCCACAAATTACAGCTGGCTCCCCGGCTCGGCATCCGCATCCACACGCATGAATGGACAGACACAGGCCTCGCTCTCTTTTTACAAGCCTCTCCTCTCGCCGATCGTCTTTACTCCCTCTGTCTCTGCATATTTGACATCAAGGTGGTCGGTAAGACAGACAGACACCACCTAGGTTCAAGGCTCAAGGTTAAGGTCAAGATTAGGGTCAAACTGGTTGTGGTCAGAGCAGGTTTTGGGCTGAGAATGAGGGTAAAGTTGAGGTAAAGGTTGAAGCTAAGAGGTTTAGATTGAAGAAGGAGCTTGGAAAATGAATACAGGCTCTCATGCATACTGGTACATACATTTCTGAGGGTCTATGATTGTTTGTACGTAACCCAACCCTGCGCAGGGCCCTTTCTGGGCGGCCCTAATTGGCCCTAATGCTGGCCCCGGTCTGCACTGCTTTCATAGCTGTAATTAAGCTAATGGAGGGCGCCAGTAACCGACTAGGAGCCAGACCAGGGGTCAGTAGCCAGCAGGCCAGCGGACTGCAGCCGGGCAGCCATACGACTTGGAGAACAAGGAGGCCTTTGGGCAGAGGCTGAATGGTTAGCGGTAATGGTCGTAGTGACAGTCGCGTTGGCGAAGGAGGCCGTCTGAAAGGGGGACGAACGCCAGGGGGGTGAAATGAAGCCTGGTGTTGACAGACGTGATGCCAAAATGGCGTCTCAATCCTTTCACATGAGCCTTATGAGGAGGTCTTGTTTACAGGGTGTTGTTGTTGCTCTGACTGGAGGAAAAATATCCGAGCAGAGAGAAACAATACCACGACTGTAGCAAAAAATATCTGACAAATTATTCAGAAAGCTGGTAAAAATGAGTCCGACTCAAATTGGATGGCAACAGTGACAGATTTAACAGTTTTGTACTTTTTGTGTAGCAGTCGAGTAGAAGAATGTGATCAACACAGCACACAACACAGCAAAGCAGAGCACACAATACAAGCTAACAGGCTCATTTTCTGGCCTGAATCCCCCTTCTGAACAAAGTCAGCAAAGTTCTGATTCTCTGGTTGTCCTAAGTATTATCTCATCTGATTATCCTTTGGTATGAGGTGGGTTAAGGGTGATATTGTTTTTGGGTATCCCCATGATGATAGTTAAGAAGTAATAGTTGCCGGTGATACTGCTAAGTTCTTGGAAATCTCATCCCAGCTAACAAGGATGGCCTAGCCATCAAATTTTAGTGTACTGGCTGACAGTTAAACAAACCACTGGCAGCTACCATTGTTATGCCACACTGCTCGCTGTATGTAAGTGTTTGTGGCAGGCCACTGCTTCCTAACATATTTCAGTGATAACCTAGAATCAGGAATCTACTTACTGGGATGTATTTGTGATATCTTAGTGACAAACTACGACTTACTGGCAAATTATGCAAATCATATCCTGGTGGCAGGAAAGGATGGGAGTATCGATATCAAGTATCAGCACTTTTACAACCACTCTTTTGGTATTGATTACTCCCTTACTAGATCAATACCAAAAGAGTACTCCAATAAAATGTTTATTTGCAAAGTTCTATGGGCTGTTTTCAGCCTTTCTCTCTTCTGGTAGCAGCACCATTTTTGGTGTCATGTGATTTTGGAAACCAATGAGACGTATCAAACAGTAGTCAGCCGCATCTGCAAGCATACACAGAAACACAAAACCACTTTGTGGCAAACTGACTTTAGAATGACAGAAAAAAATATGATAGACAGTGCTACAAAAAAAATGTCATCATTATTAAATAGCAATGAACTGATTATGTTTAGTTAAAAAAGTTTAATAAGTGAGGGCAACCTGCCTACATTTGCCGAGGTGCTTCATATGTTTTTGTACTGAAAAACAATTATCAAGTCATCAAAAGAAAACAAAACAAAAAAAAACTATGTCACTTAAGTCTTTTATAGAAGAGTATCTGCTAAAATTATATTGAATGAAGACGTGAAACAAAAGTCACTTTAAGACCTGATCATCTAGAGTCTGGACTACTTATTTTCCTTATGTGCTTTTGGTCAATAAAAAACATAATACTCATAAAAATTATGCATGTTTTAAAGAAGATGGTTGTATCAGTACCAGAACAATAATAAAAAAAAAAATCACAGTAAAAAGCATCAGTATTGTATCGATTGGAAAAAGTCTGGTGTTGCCCATCACTAGTGGCAGGCCTCCACTGTTTGGCAAATATATGTGATATTCTGATGGCAGGCTGCTGCTTAATGGCAGAAACCAATGGTTCTTTAGTGGCAGGTCTATCTGATCTTGGAGCTACTGGAATATTCTTTAGCTTGGCAATTTTAGCATCCAGTCAAATGTCAGGTATTGTTTTGACATGTTTGCCACTCAGTATTCAGTTATTACAGCAGCTGATCTGTGTGTGGATGAGGATTGTTACTAATGCGTAATCTTGCAATCCAAAACTTACAGAGAACAGAAAAACTGGGAGGATTAGTTCATAGCTGTTACACTGATGGTTTAAAAGGGTTAAATCATTTTTGAGACATCACTCCTGTTTCATTATTTCTTCCTCTGCATGAAGCAGCACAGGTGATATGCTACCTAAACATGTAAGCTAAGTTTAGATCCTGGGCGATCATTTTAATGATCATGGACAGCCATTTGATGAAGATTTATAAAAAAAAAAAAAAAAAACTGATGATTTCACTTCATACAGGTCAGGTCTAATGGAAGCACTGGTTGCCTTTATGCTGTATTAAACTGTTGTCACATTCGATGCCCTTTTCCTGATAGAAAATTGAATTATTGCGCAAAAGACCCATGCAGTTAATATACAAATTCAAGTGTCATATTTCTCATCCTTTAAGCTCTGGCTGGGTTTTTAACTTTAGGTAGGCATTAATGTAATCTGGCTCTTTTTGTGCAAAGTAGGTTATGATCTGCTCCTATTCCTGCTTTAAATAGTTTTCAAAATGACAGAGGATCCTGTTTAGATCGAGAGTTTTCATTCTTTACACAAACTGTTGAGAATCATTTCAGAGTTTTGACATTTCTGTGGGTTGCAGGTTTACCTCCCATTCAGTAACGAGTCATTGCTTCACCTTGTTTGCCAGAATCAGAAGTTTTGAAGTGACTTTGTGGTTGCAGGGCCCGTAGCTTGTTGAGTTGCAAACTCAGATCCTCCTTTGCAGCCTGTTTGCAGCCTCCTCCACTCTGCTGCAGGCTGAGGAATCACCCTCAGATTGCAGAATGGACGACACCTGTGGCTGCAGCAAGGAGCTGGTTTAACAGGAGGAGAGCAGGGAGTCTTTGTCTCTCTGCAGCAGACAGTGTGAAGGCTCTACACTGGTTTTCATGGGGAAAACGTCATCGTCTTCAATGGAAGACACCCAGACTTTTTCTTTTTCTTCTAGGCTCACCCTCAAGTTTTGTGGAAACTCCCTTTAGTTCGTTTGTCTTTAGTTGACTTTGTTAAATAAATTTTCACTTTTTTTTGGATGATTCCTGCCTCTCTCCTCATTTCCTGGTATTTTCTTTAATTGTTATTTCCCCTTTATCCCCTATTTTTGGGGAATGCACAGCCTGAAAGCAGTAAATGTTCAGTGTTGAATGTGAATTTCTGGTATGCACACGAGCTCTGAATCTTGACTGATAATTAAATGGCACTAGCCTGCACACGCAGCCAAAGTGTTTTGTAATCTAAGAGGCTTAACACAGCGAGGCTTCAACACTGCAACGCCACCATGATGCTTCCCTCAGTCCTCCACCATCCAGATTTCATTTCAAGGGTTTTCTGCTTATAGTCTTACTTACTTAAGGAGGAAAAAGTGACTACGCTGCATATTTACCCCATCAAACATGCCCCCCCGTCTTCATCCTGCTCTCCAGCTTCCTCTTCTTCTCCGTTTTTGTCAAATGAAGGAAATATCCAATTTAAATGCTCTTATCTCTGCCACCTCCCTGTAATGGCTCTTGTCTTCTGTTATCACTTTCACTGGCTCACCTGTCAGTCACCACGGAGATGGGCCTTAACCGTTTGAGTCTTGAGTGTCGTGGTGTGAAAATATATGGTGGGTGAAAACGAGGCCTGATAGGGGGCTTGGGGCACATTGAGCATGACGAACATAAGTGACATCATACAGTGATATTAAAGTATGCTAGAACAATAAAGAAACAAAACTCATCCAGTATAGTTAAAGGGATAGTACACGGTTTTTTGATGTGAGGTTGCTTGAGGCCCATAACACTGGTAAATATAACTGCCATGAAGCAACTGGCCGGCAGACGGATACGTAGCCCATATTTTCATCACCAAAAAGCTCCAAAAGCATGGTACTGTAACGTCTAATGAGCCAAGGTTGTTTTTTATGTAGTGTTACCCTAATAGTGTAGTATTTACAAGGCTTTCAGTGGCACCGTTGACTCTTGTATTTCAGCTAGCGTCTATACTCAGCTATGGGCAGAGCTGGCCAGGTGCTTTATTGTCGTTTTATTTACTTGTGCCATGGGATCGAGCTGCCCTACATCTAAAACTAGAACTACTCCTTTCAGCTTGGGACCTGTTCAGGCGTGCAGGGCTCACCATTAAAGAAAGGTGGGCAGAGGAATCAGCCGTTTCAGGCAGCTACTGTCACTATTTCCAAGAGTAGAGAGAGAGAGAGGGAATACAGATAAATAAATAAATGTGGGATGCAAAACAGCATTGGTTTAACATTGTTAATGACTGCAATCAGCCCTTCTTACAAAAACTGGCTCTTTTTAAGAAAATCTGCCCTTTTCACAAAAATTTACCCTTTTTACGAAAATTGGCCCTTTTAGGAAAATCAGCCCTTTTCACAGAAATTTACCCTTTTTTCCTAAAATCTGCTCTTTCTACGAAAATTGACCCTTTTTACAAAAATCGTACGAAAATTGGCCCTTTTTATGAACATTTGCCATGACAAATTAATGTGTGTTGAACAGATATCAGTTTCAGATCTGCCACTCAGATTAAATGCTCCATGTCTTCTTCACTGGTTTTGGTTTATATCTGTAGTAGTGCCACAGCGCCACTTACAGGCCTGGCATATGTACTACAGCATTTTCAGTTTTTCCATGTTGACAGACACATTTCCTGAAACAATGCCGTCTTTACAGAGGCAGTTTGAAAACAAAAATGCCTGCACATCCATGTGGACAGGGCGTCAGAGAGTAATGCTATATGGGGGTCTTTAGCATGGCAAAGTTTGGGGGCCACCTCCTAATAATAATGCATTTCCATCAGTCATAAGTCGAAGTTTGATGCTTCTTTAGGTCCTGTTTCTCATGGCAGAAGCGAGCATTAACCTTAACATTTTTACAAAAGGTAAAATGACATTTAATGATCCTAAAAAAACTGTTTAAAATAAAAGGTAGCATGGGCAGAGTGCCTGCCTCTGTTGTGGTTTCCCCTCTTTTATTCAGAGCAGTCCACAGTGTCATATCAGCATTTACTCCCGGGTTAAAGAAGATGAGGTAAGGTATAACAGGCCAAAGGGCTCATAACAGGCATTACCATACAGAGAGTCAGGAATGTGAAGCACGCCTCCCCCTTCTCTTTGATCACCTGCATTTATTACCTGAGGATATTTTACCTCCTCTCTCATGAGGCCCCTTGTATCAGCCCAGGGGATGAAATCGTATTTATGGTAAATATTGAATTATGTCCGATATCACTCTTAGCCAAATCAGGGCTTGTTTTTGTGTTTAGAGCAAGCATCATTTATCATTCTGATATTGAATTTCACAAATTCAGAGAAACACAGACGGGGGAACAAGTGGTTGGAACGCGAGGAAGGAAGAAGCCCGGAGACGACGGCGAGGATGACTAAAATGAGGCCGGGTAGAGAGAGAGAGAGAAAGAGAGTGTGAGGAAAAAGAAAACAGAGGAGGCGACAGAATGCTTCCTTGTGTCTTCTGGCGGTTGAGCTTTTGTTTGAAATGAAAATTCAGAGTGTTTGAGGGATTACAGTGGATTGGCAGGCCCATGGGAGCCGAGCAGTTATCTGTACACCAGTAATATGGAGTATGGTAATCATCGCTGTGTGTGTGCACACGCAGAGAGGCCTGTGTGTGTGTGTGTTCTGTTATGAAGTGGCAATTTAAACAAACACAATGTCGTCAACAAGAAGACGTTTTTCTTAGAATGACCAAATCTTCTCCTTCTCCATTTTCTGTGATAAAACACCTTCAAGGATCTGATTTGTCTCTTTTCTGCTTTTTACCCCATTGACAATAATAGAAAACCCATTTATCAGTATTTTTATGTCATAAAAGCAGCAATATCTAAAGAACGCTATCATGGACTTTCTTTAAACTTGGCACAAATGTCGACTCTGACACAAGGATTAACTAATCAGAATTGGGAGGTCAAAGGTCAAACGTGGAGGTTACTGTTTCCCATGGTTATCACTTGCATTTGCACACTACCCTTCCTAAATACTTTGACAGATTTTCCTCAAACTCTGAACAAATGTGTTCCCTGACTTTGGGAAAATGTGATTTAATTATGGAGGTCAAAGGTCATGTCACTTGGTGTAATACTCTCTCCTTTGCTTGAGTACCAATATCTTCAGAGTGCCATGAAAGATTGTCCTCAAACTAAGCACAATTGTTTACTATGACTCCACGATGAAGTGGTTTAAATTTGGAGGTCAGAGGTCAAAGGTCAAGTCTGTTGCACCTTATCATCATCCCTTGCTTGTGAACATTATATTGACTTAACTATTTGAGGAAGTTTTTTAAAGCTCAACACAATCATCTACTCTGACTTGGGGATTACCTGGCTTGATTTATGAGGTCAAGGGTCAAGGTTTCTGTGTTTTGTGGTAATCCATTGCTTGTGAACTCGTTTAATTCCAAATACTTTGAGGGACTTTTTCCAAACTTTGAGTACTTGTAAAGAAACAACTATTATCCTGGTTAAAAACACAATATCTGCAAAATGCATCAAGATAGTTTACTAAAATTTAGCACAAATATGCATTCTGACATCAGGTTCAGTTGACTTTATTTTGGAGCCTAAAGGTCATGGCCATTTGGCATAATACTGTCCCCTTTGCTTGAGAACCAATATCTCCAGAGCCCTGTAAAGGATTTTCCTCAAACTGAGCACAATTGTTACCCAAGCCTCCAAGATAAAGTGATTAAAATTTTGGAGGTCAGAGGTCAACGGTGCCTCATGGTCAGCCATAGCTTGTGACCATAACATTTACTTAACAGTTTGAGGTAATTTATTTAAACATTACTCACGTCTACTTTGACTTGAGAATTAATTGGGATCATTTTGGAGGTCAAAGGTTAAGGTCATTGTGTTTTGTAGTATTCCCTTGTGATCGCTTTACCTCCAAAATGCTTGGAGGGATTTTTTTTAAAAACTTTGACCAAATTTAATCTCTGACTCAAGGATAAAGGATTATTTTCCTAGTATTGCCCTAATTGTAAACACAATATCTGTGAAAAATATTAAGGTATTTTAGCACAAACATGCATTCTGACTTCAGGTTCAAGTGACTTTATTTTGGAGGTCAAAGGTCAAGGCCACTGCATGTATTTCTCACCCCAACCCCCCTTGCTTATGAACCAGTATTTCAAGAGTGTTATGAAGAAATTTCTTCAAACTTCGCACATTTTTCAACAACGACGTAAGGATGAAATTATTTAAATTTGGAGGTCAAAGGTCAAGGTCTTTGGGCCATATGATCAGCTCCTGCTTTTGAAGAAAGTATTTCAGCTACTGCAGCTAACAATCAGAGCTA
Organism: Cetoscarus ocellatus; assembly: GCA_037902135.1. NCBI lineage: Eukaryota > Metazoa > Chordata > Actinopteri > Labriformes > Labridae > Cetoscarus > Cetoscarus ocellatus. The sequence goes on along the minus strand of JBAMNC010001804.1, from coordinate 222,510 downwards.
ATAGTGATAGTTCCTTGGTAACAGTGAGCTCTATCAAGCAGAGATTTTGCTGTGACACTCAAGGATTGTGGGTAATGTTGTCATTTTCCAATGAAACCGAACATACACTAGTTTATTTGACTTTTTAACTACATCAAAAGAACTTATTTCTACATTTCACATTAAATAAAAAAGGGCATGAAAGTTTTAAAACCGCATTAATAACATTTTTTGCGGGTTCCACCAATCAGAGAGGGCTTTTTGACACTCTAGGATTGTGGGTAGTGTAGTTATTCTCCAGACAGACCTAACAAACAATACTTGAGTGGGTTTTTTTAATCATCCACGGACCTTTTTTCAACACTTGGTTGGTTAAAATGATTTTAAAATGATTATTAACTCCAGTGTTTCAAGCTGAAAACCAAATCAAGCCGAGGTAGTTTACAATTCCATGGTATAAGAGCGTTCAGTGGTGCCATTACGACTCTCTATGATCGTGGGTGGTGTAGTTCTCCTCCTGATATTGTAAATGTACCGTGTTCTTAGTAAAACAAGGATGATGTCATCTGAACCTGGGAGCACATTCACATTCAGGTAGCTCATGGTAGATCTCGGATGGTTCTGGCATTATGACGAATAATCAAGTCTTCTAAGGAACAAATGAAGGAATTTTGACTCCTGGATCCATGCTGCTGAGCTCTGCTGGGTCACTTCTCTTCCCTCTCTTCTCCTTCATCCATACCTTCGCTCCTTCATTCCCCCACGTTCCCTTCATCCTTGCCAGCGGGGCAGAAAAACTGCCGACACACTCCATTGGTCTTGAGAGGCAGTAATTTCAGGTTTGTGTCCAACTTCAGATTAATGTCGGTATTTTGGCTTGTAGTTTAGAGGCCAGGGTGTGTGTCGGTGTGTGTGTGTGTTTTAGGGGCGTCACTCCTTCCGCTGACTGCTTGCTCACCTTGTCCATTAAGGGGGTCAATGGGAGGTAATGTTGTGGTTGAAACATACCTGTGGGGCTGACCTGGGTACGAACATAAACAGCGGCTTTACAGACACACCTGACATTCCTACACACACACACACTCCCTCTTTCTTTTCAAGTCATTTGTTTTATGATTCATCCACTCAACTGGAAATGTAACACATTAAAAATATTGCAAAAATCAAATAAATGGCTTTTTTTAACAAGCACCAGAAGTTTGGACATTTTAATGACTCTGAGCTGAATCATCATTTGGTTTGCTGGAGTGATCTTTATGATGGTTTTTTAATGAACCGTGAAGATTAACAGTTTATTTATTAAGTGTAAAAGCTGGTTTACTTGTATCAAAAATGTATAGTTTATGCAAAAAGACACTCAAAATGTTTTTTTTTCTTGTACAGAGTACAGAAAGGGACAAAACACAAAAATAAGAACTACACCAAAGAGTCACTGAACACAGTTTAAATGAATCAAAATGAATCGTTAATTTTCCAGTGAACTGATTAATTATATTTAAATTGGATATTTGAAATGTAATTATGTTGCTGCTTTATTAGCATGGAAAGTACTCTTTTTTTATTTTGATTTGTTCTATATTTTGATCTAAAACCACAACTAAGAGGCAGGAGACAGCTCCAAAGAGCTCATTCTGTGAAGTACAAGATTTAACACTGTTATCAATGAATAAATATGCAGGGGTGCATGTACAAAATTACTCACAGATGTCCAATGGGCCTCTGTTAATGGGGCAGAATTTTCACTTTTGAGAAGCTTCAGTTTGGATGATATCCCTGTTTTTATATCCAGGTTAGGTAAACAAAGAAGATATGATTTTTTGCCTTTTGAGGTGCTAACAGTAGGTTTTTGGTCCATTCTGCCACACCAGACCCCATTTCATAATGCTAAGCTAAGCTAAGCCAACCTGCTTTTCTCCTCTCTGATCTGTGGCTGTAACTTCATCTCTTCAACATTCCAGCAATGAAACTCCAGCATTAAACTCCTGTTTCAGTGTCTTGTTGCTGTTGGATATAAGCAACAAGACGTTACATAAGACATAACAGAACTACATCATGACCTGACCTTGGAAACAAGGAAACTTCAACGTGAGAATCAGTTCAACCAGCCTACCCTGTCCTACACTTTGATATAATACAGTTCCTACTCACTGCTGATACATATTTAATTTTAATATTTGATCGGCACATATGGTGCTTTCCATTTATCTCTGAACTCAGACGTGAGGAGTGGGAATTGAATCACATCCCCGTTAAATGTGTCCCAGTTATGAGCTGGTGAAGTCGGGATACCCTGTCTGACTTCCCAGTAGGAAATTCCAACCAAAGCAGACACTCCCAGTGACATATCTAATATACAACTCAGCAAATCCCACCTCCCAGATCCACTAAAACGCACCAACACTGAGTAAACTCCTCAATACCTCTTTCCAAAGAAAACCGTTACTTCTCTTCAGGGTCATGAGGGCAACACACACTTTTGTTTTTTCCGTTTCCATCGCTGCCTCGTGTTTGTGTCCAAACACTCCGTCCCATAACATGAGATATTTCTCGTCTCCAGTTTAGCTGCTTTAATGTGTGCAGTCAACAAACTTCAGTTTCCAACTGCGCTGTTGTTGCGTAAATATGTGGCAGGCTCAAACACATACTCCCTGATGCATGCGTGTGTCACAGTGTCTTACTAATGGATACAGTTCCTCATTTGTAAATACGGCAAAGGTCACTAAATCAGTGAGGCAAAACATGAAAAAAATGATACTTTTAGGCTTAATGAGAAAAAAAGCATTATGGGCCAATCTCTGCAATTCTATGGGAATGAATGTGCATGCAACATAATAATAATTTATTTTATATAGCACCTTTAAAAACAGATGTTTACAAAGTGCTTTAAAGGACAAAACAAAAGCAGAAAAAGGCAGGACTCTGGAGACAATAAATCTACAATCAGGTCAAACGGAGACCAAAAGAGTCAAAGGAAAAGGCACAGAGGTTCATGAAAAATAAAGCAACAAAGGAAAGAAAATGATAAACTGGAGACAACCGAAGTACTATAGGAATATACTGCATTAGTCAAGGTTAATCACACACCCACACAACGCTGACTGGCTGTTGCCTGAAAAGAGCAAACTTGTCAACTTTGGCGACCCGGTAATGCGACAAGTCGCCCAGATTGCATCCGTTTTTTTGTGGGAGGGTCGGCCCTGCCTCATCGTGGCTGTACAGGGACATTACATGGAGAGTGGTCACCCGGGTTGCATTTGGTGTGTATGAGGCTTAAAGCCTCAGCCAGGATCTGAGGCTGCGGGCTGGCTCATGAAGCCTGTGGAGAGAAGTAAAGACAGGAGTGATGTGATGTCGTCTGTTAAAACCAGCTAAAAGCCGAGCTCTGGACTTCTCAAAACTCTCTAAATTGAAGCTCTGGTTGAAAAAATTCCTGTTTTATTCCATGTTGGCTAAATCCTCGACTCCTCTGTAAATATAAAACCCCTCTCTTTATCTGTCTGTGTATCTCTCACAGGTTTACTTTCCCTCTGCTCTTGTTCAGCCTCTCTGGAGTCATGCATCAGAGGAGCCGGCATCCCGTCTGATGGCATTGTAAGCCAACAACAGCCGCAGGGGTCAAAGGTTGGGCAATAAATACTGTAAATGATTAAAGAGGCAGGAGGAACAGAAGCAGCTCACCTGAACCTCCACCTTATCCCAAACACACACTGGCTGAAGTATTTGATGTATGGCAGGAACGTGCGAGCCGGCGTGCTGACCAGGACTAAATCCTCTGAGAGCAGAAGAAAGGGGGCTGCTTTAAAGCTGCTGTTTAGTCTAATTTGCTAATTACAGGCTGTGTTTTCTAATTTTTGGAGCCAGGGTTTGCCTCTTTGTGAGTGTGAGTGTGTGTGGGCATGTGATTACATGTGAGCATACAAGACTCACTGCAGCCTCTTTTAGGGCTTATTGGGTTTGAATACGGATATCAACATATTTAGAGTGAAATTTAGCATCTGTGCTCCTAAAATGTCTTCAGTAATCTGTTTTGTTTGTTTGAATTAGCTCTCAGACAATCACAGGATAAACCCCCTCTGATATTCAGACCAGTCAAATTCCTGCAAAGCGAAGTACGGCAGGTTTCACTGCAAAAGGGACGATGCTTAAAATTAGAGGAATGTTGTTTTTCTCCTGACAGGATATTAATAAAACAAATAATCTTCACATTAAATCAGGGGGAGAGCTACCAAAAAGAAAAGGTTATGGTTGTTTGATTAAATGTCTCTGACTAATACATATTTAATGCACTTAATAGGCTAAATATGACACTGTACTTTTACTTTAATGACTCCTCACAATAATAATAATAACTACAGCACAGAATGTCAGCATTTTTAAAAGCAAACTACCTTCTTAATCTCACTTTTTACTACATTCTTCCCCAATTTTAGATGTTAACACTTCATTGAATCATATATTTAAACATTGTTTGTTTTATCATTCTAATTAAACAATATTTTATTATTTATTTAAATCTATTTATATATCTATTCACTTGAATTCTATTATTACTATATTCTGTTTTCATTTTCACTTTTATGTTCACGGTCTTTGATCTGTTTATTTATTTATTTATTATTTACTTATTTATTTATTTATTGCTTAATTTGGGTTGGTTTGCTCTTGTTGTTCTCTGTTCATGTAAAGCACTTAGTGTCTGATTGACTGATTAAATTATTAGGAATGATTAATAAATAATAAAAACAGCATTACACTTGCATGCATCTTTACAAAAGCATTTATCTGTTTAACTGTGTTCAAGTCACATTTCTGGGATTTTTTTGTAAAAGCAAACTGTCAGGACTCGTGGTGACAGAAGTGTCAAGTTAGGGGTCAAAGTTTAAGAGACAGGTTTTAAATGTCATGCACATTACATTTACTGTTTTTTTTTAATTGATGTAAGTAAGATTTATTTGGAAAATGTACAATTTAAAATACAAAAAAGCTATCTATTTTTAGATATGTGGTGGTAGCCTATGCTTGCAGGCACCCTGTTGGCTACCCCTGCGTTAAATCAAACTAAAATATCTCATAGGCCAAATTAACAGTTTGCCTTTTTAACAAAACATGTAGAAAGACTAACTTTGATGGAAAATCAAGTTAAAAAAATGTACAAAATGTACATTTTTCACTTAACCCAAACTGTAGGCTAATTGATTTGCTGTTTCCCAAACAACTGCAATGCTCTATGGGGATACACCCTTAGTTCGAGTCTTATTTTCACCAACAGCTCTTTCAATTATGCAGAGATAGATGTACCACCTGCAGCTTGTGTGCTGACTTTTTCTGCACAGAGAGAGAACTGAGCCTCGTCACTGTGGCTTACGTTCAGGCTAATGCCATGTGCCTCAGATCAAAAATCCCAAACTGCATCAAACAGACATGAGGTTTGTCTTAACTAGTAAAATCTATCTTTAAATTAAGGAGAATGTTGTAGCAGATATGTTTTAATTTGATTTGTCCAAAAAGTTAAAATCTCAGAACTCCAAAGCAATCATAACCAATCATATCTCAGTATGACCTAACGACTAGAAATAACTCTGAGAGACTTGATGACCTTGCGCAGCAGCTGGATCAGCCTTCAGTAGCAGAAAAAAAATCCTTCAGTAACTAAAAATCTTTTTATCTTAAAAAAAAAAAAAAAGCCACATGCAACAGCCTCGAAAAACCCTGTGTGCGATGAGGAAGTAAAAAAATTACTGACAGGATCATGTGACTTTCCAGTCTTCCCTAAAGTGGGGTACAAACATAAGGATCTTCTAAATCTAAAGAGATGTTTTAGAGACCCCACATATGTGTAAATAATCCTTATAGGATTTGCTTTTTAGTTTCTGTATTCAAGCCCTTTTTTATATTTATATTGGTTGAATAATGTACATACTGCTATTTTTCATGCTATTTTTATACAATTTTGATACTTATTCTTTATCAACGCTGTCCCCTTTGCTGCTGTAACATTGCAAATTTCCCCGTGTGGGACGAATAAAGGTTTATTCTATTCTATTCTATTTTATTCATGAAGATAAAAAAAAATGAGGCACAGTTTTGATCGTACTCTCAGCTCCTCTCAGCCAATAATCTCAACAAAGCACACCACACACAGAACCATTCTGTCTCACCACCGAACTAGAATCTAGTCCTCCAAGACAGAAATCTGATCAAACCTGATCTAACAAAACCAAAGAAGAAGAAACATAGCAACATCCGGAAAACACAACATGGAAAAGGACATATGAGAAGAGGGAATTATGGTGGTCTTGAGACTATTTTTGATGGAGAAATCCAGAACTAAAAGGAAAAGACTGTGGAAAAAATCCTGGAGACAGCGTGAACAGATGAGCTGGTCCTCCATTTCTGAGGTCAGAACTTTATGTTTCAGATCGGCCGTGATTGTTTTATTTACGCCTGCTTCCTTGTTCCTCGGTCAGCTCGCTTCTTGATTGGCTACATTCAAGTCACAATTCACAAAGTCATGACTCGGGAGTCGTCGGCTTTCCCCACACACAAAGATTTTTGGTCGTAAGTTTAATATTTACGATTGTCAGCCTCGACCCATTCTGGAGCCAATTTTTGGGATAAATTCACTCTTAACACACCTCTGTCCACAGAATAATCTTATAGAACAACTTTATAAGACAGGAGATAATCTGAAGTTTGCCGTCCTTGGTCAGGAAGGGGGAAAGTCGGGACAAAAACAGCCCGATAATCTTTATGTGAGAATCCCCTTTAATCAGTCTATTAGTTTCGAGGAAAGGAGTATTTTTTGAGCTGCAAGGTCTTGGCTGGCAGAAGTGATTTACTTGAGTTGGAAGTTTCTGCTTTAAAGAAATTACAGATGTCCTCCAGCTTTGACCTTCATTGTCTTCGCTGTGGACCAAATCAAGAGTTTGAACACTGGCACAGATTGCTCATCCTCTCAGGACTTGCATGACGGTGGCCTGTACCAAACCATGAGCTTTACACTTCCATCACAGGAAAACGTCTCTGTCCTGAACATGCTGGATCTGGAGCTGTATTTCCTCTGCAGCAGCCTCTCAGTGCTCAGCTACTGTATGTGTGAGCTCAAGCTGCTCCCCGCTCTCCTCTGGTCATTAGACGTGTGTCACTGAACACAGAGTGATCAAAGCGTGTTTGTCGGTGGGCCGGCGGGCCGGACGGCCACAGACCTGTCTCTAATTGGCTGGGGAGGAAACTTGTAATGAAAGGCGATTAGCTCGGCCAGGAACCCCGGAGCAGCCAGGCGCACACCAGCAGAAATTGCTTTTTTGGTTAATGGACAGTTTGCTCCCTTCTCTCTTTCGCTTTTTTCTTAAAATGCAGCCAAATGTTTCTGGGAAAAAATTCAAGGATATGGGATATTTTTGTAGGATTCTGGGTTTTTCATCTCCGTCTTCTGGCATTTTGCTATTTTTGTCACTGCTTGGTGCGCACTGCCTTCATGGGGTTAAACCTCTTAAACAAAAGGGAGTCAATTAAAATCCTAAGTGGCACCAAAAGGAACCTGACCTTGTATTTTTTGCCATAATACAAGATGGGACCAGCCCAAAGACTAGCAACATAGCCGACTAGCATGCTATGTGCCTGATTGAAATAGGTGGAAGGGGTAGGATTCTCCAGTACAGCATTGGTAAACAGTGTTCTGGGTGCTACAAGGGCCTCAAAATTACAGTTTACATTTCAGTCATTCTGAGGTTTTCATGTCTACTTAATGGCCACTTCATTAGGTACACCTGTTCAACTGCTTGTTGATACAAATAGCTAATCAACCAGCCACATAGCAGCAACTCGGTGCATTCAGGCATGTAGTAATGGCTAAAATGACCTGCTAAAATTTGAACTGAACATCCAAATAGAGAAGAAACCTGATTTATGTGACTTCAAGCATTTCATGATCATTAGTGCCAAAGGGGCTGGTTTCAACCTTCGCCAAGGAGGTTCAATTTTTGCTGGAGAGAAAAAAAGACAGGAGTTAATTATCTTTTACAAAGTTCAGGAATGAATACAATCACATTTCATACTAACTAAATTTATTTAACTGTCCAGACTGCAAGATTTTTCACCTTCCTCACAAACTAAAGGTGCATCTCCACCAAGCATCCCACTTCAGTTTGGTACAGTTGGGATGCAACAACAATCATTTAGCCCTCAGTTCAGTAGGTATAGCCATTTTTTTTTATCAGGGTTTTGTTTGGTTTGGTTTTGACAGCCTTCTCCATTGGGGAGCTTTTATTTAACCTTCACCAAGGGGGATGTTCTTGCCACAGTTTGTTAGTTTGTTTGCTTGCGTGTTTGTCCATCGATGAGCAAAAATACCTCAAAAAGTTCTCAACAGATTTGATAAAATTTCCAGAAAATATTGCACATGGCTCAAGGATGAGTTGATTATGGGGGTGATCCTGGAATATTTAGAGGATTTGTTAACCATGTGAAATTGGGCATTTTGCCACATTTTCACTAACAACTCAGCTGACAATGGCAGAAATGCCTTGCCGGTGGTTTGTGCTCTCGTACCACTTCTTGGTATTGTCATAAAGTTCATCAAGGATTTTTATGGCAATGCTATAAAAATCCTTTTATCTAAAAGTTAAAAAATGAAATTTAAGAAAAAAAATGATGGCTTTTCTCCTCCGTAACCCATTTCTGTCTTTGCTAAATTTGGTTTAATACAATGAAATAGGAGTAAAATGAAAATAAAAAAAATAGAAGTGCGTAAACCCTTGCCAAGGCATTCTGACATTGTTAGCTGAGTCATTAGCAAAAATGTGGAAAACTCTCCTCTCTTACAATGTTGAATATATATATATATATACATATATATATATATATATATATATATATATATGTAAAAAAAAAAAAACCCTCCTGGATCAGATTCCGATCACCACCAAAGTCTAGTCACTTCTCTTTTGTGTCATGAACAACATTTCCTTAAGATGTCTTCACAATGGGGAACCTTCTGAGCTTTTCAATCAATAAGTTCATCATGTGGATATGTGGAAAACTGTCCTATCTCACAATGTCAACGTAATGTTTTTAAAATTCCTTGACCTGCATGTAGATTCTGATCACCCCAAAAATTGTACCACTTTCTCCTTGTGACATGGCCGACATTTCCTGCAAATTTGATCAAAATCCACTGAAAAAATTCTGAGATATCATTCTGACTAACAGATGCAAACAAACAAACAAGCAAATGGACAAATGCCCACAAAAACATGATTTGGGCGAAGGGTACCCCAATTAAAACAAACCAAGACGAAAACCCTGATCAAAAACCAGGGTCTCTACCAAACCCTGGACTAGCTGTCTGTTACTGAACTGGAATGTTTTGTGGAGACTAGGGCTGTGTATTTCCAGCAACCTCACAATACGTTACGTATCTCGACACTGAGGCCACAATATGATATGTATCCTGATACCAGTAAACTGTAAACATTGACTACGCTTTTAACAGAATTCCTGACAAGTTTTGTTTTTATTAGAAGAAGAAAAAGAACAAGGATGAGTTTAACTTTAACAACTTGAGAATCTTAAATTCAGGTCCTCAAAGATGGTAGACCTAAGTTCAAATTTGGAGCATGTGCTTCATCACGTAGTTTGGCTTCTACTTTGAACAACTGTCAAACATTGAGGCCGTATCAATTCTGTAGAACTCGTATCGATACACGTGTCCCCAAGCAGTCAGAGACAATATTTTGCCATAACAATGTTTTGAGCACAGGCCTAATCGAGACACATCTTAGTTTGTAAGAAAAGTGAAGAGTCCAAATTCTGGACGGTAAAATTTCCTCAATTTTTGTATAAAACGTGATTTCTCTCATCCTTGAAGGCTGTATAAGAGAATAACTTCCTGTTTTATCTCCTCAAAGAAGATAGAAAGTGTCGGCTGAACAGACTTGACCCTGTGTTTTTGTACTGCCATAAAAGATGGGACGCAAACCAAGGTCACCTACCTCTCACCGCCTTTGTCACTCGGCCAGAAGAAGACAAAACCTCGAGCGGCAGACGGCGAGAGAGGAAGAAAGAAGAGAAGTGCTCCTCTTCTTCTTCTCCCCTTCTTCCTCGCTCTGTCTGGCCTGCCTTTTGTTCCCCACTCTGGAGTTATATATCATGCACACGATGCATGAAGTTCACCTTGTCAGAGAAACCCAACACAACCCTGCCGCCATCGGTCGCCGTGCGAGTGTGTGCGTGTGCAGGTCTGTCCGATTATGGAATGCATAATACAGTTCAGGTGTGAGGCAAAGCTGTCATCACCCCCATTGCTGAGATTGCACATGACCCTTTTGATTCCAACTTCTTTATTTTACACTTACTTTTCCCCCCTCTTTCTTTTCCCCGGCTGGCTTTGACCGCGTCTACATGCATGTAATCTGTGTTGATAGAAAGCCGCGCGGAGATCTCCACAGCCCCCTCCTCCGTCTAATGAAGAGGAGCCTCTCTGCCAGGCTTCGCCCAGGGTTAAACCTGACGCTCGGTGGCCCTGCACACACACACACACACACTCTCATCTCCATTCAAAAGTGGCCTGGATTCTCCTTCACACTCCATTCGCACTGATCCTTTTGCATTTTGTCCAGGCAATCTTTGAAAAAAATAAATTCTTTTTTTAATCTGAAAGTCTTCCTCTGGTAGATTTAAAGACAGAAGGATGAAAGAGTGCTTTAAATCTGTCCACTTCCCACAGACTCAGACGGGATATAAATTCAACAGCTGCAGTCGAGCATATGGAAAATAGATTCAAATTCATCACAGTAAAACTTCTATATCTTTGATTAAACCTGATACAAAACAGGTGATAAAGTTACTCTGAAATAAGGGCCATAGTCTTAAATTAGAGCATTATCAAAACGTAGCAAAAACATATCTTCACAGCTAGAGATAGGCTGTGAAGATATGTTTTTGCAATATTTTGATAATGCTCAAACTTAAAACTATGGCCATATAATCATTATTATAAGTCATGACATGAAACAAGTAAACTTTTGCTATACATACAACATGTAAAGCTGTAGATGGGTCTTTAAATAAAATACAAATCAACATGAATAACACAAAAGTGCTTCAAAGCAAGCTTAAAATATTAAAGGAACAAAAAACAAAAATGCAGCATACCATGCAACAACACAATAAAAAACAGGATGCACAAGATCATGCATGTTTACAAGACTAAGTCCTCCTAAATGAATGGATCCAGCTTGATCCCTTCCACATTCTGATCTGCTTAACCAAAACAAGCCAAAGAAAACTGTTAAACTGAAGGGATGGTTCAGGTTGTTCGAGGCCCATGGCACTAGTACATATGATTTCCAATAATCAGGGCCGCACAAAGAAATGGCTGGACCACCTTTAGAAGTGATTTAGTATATATTAAACCAACGTGGTAGATCATTGTTGGAGTCCAACCCTCTACCTTGTCACCCCTTTTGTATCATCCTATTTGCTGCCATCCCGACGATGATTCTGGTCCTTAAATGGCAACAACACACAGTCCAACACTGAGGGCCCAGTGGTGAAGTCTCACTGACCTCACAAAATGATCAGATTTATATACAACAAAGGTTATATACAACACAAAATCATCCGAAAACAAGCATACACACATAAAGAGCACTAGGGGTGGGTAAAAAATATCGATTCATCAATGCATTGCAATGTTTACGCTTCCAATTCAATATAGATTCAGCAAATCTTCTGAATCGATTCACCTCCTGGCCAGTGGGGGGCGCTGTGCACTTTTTTAGTGTTTATCCAGCTGTCGCCGGTGGACATTTACAATTATAGTATTAACTGCCATGTTTTTTATTTTTTACTTTTGTACTCCATATGCACAAATAAGTTAATATTGTGCAAATTTTTACTTTCAGATGTTTTATTGCTCAAAAATGTGAGGTGACATACCACATATGTTTACATTGGCATCAAAATAAAAATCAAAAAATTGTCAACAGGTACTCTAATCATTTGTGTATTTCTGCTTCTTACTGAATCGAATCGCAACCTAAAGAATCAAAATCGAATCGCGAAGTTCTTAACAATACCCAGCCCTAAAGAGCACAAATATGAGGACAGGTTTATGATCTGGGCGTCCATGGGTTTGTCTCTATCGTGAATTCTTAATTTTAGTCTCATTGTCTTTGCCTGGATGGATACATCCCTGGATTTATGTGTATATATTTATATATCTTTGTATATATGTGTATCTATAAAATGAAGAGTTTGCCTTCAGCCTGCTCTGTTGTAAAGTGTCTTGAGATAACATTGGTTATGAACTGGTGCTACACAAATACAAACTGATTGATGAAATATGAAGCCCATTTAGGCCTTTCAATGCAGTTTTGATAGTCCTGGACCCTGTGGATGATTGTTTTATATAACTATGTTAGAAGAGTATAATGAGTTGTACCAAACTCCAAACAAACATAAGGGCTATAATTCAGAAAGAAAAAACAAACTTCAAACCAGTGTTAATTTTGATGACTATTTCGTCATAGTTTTCATCAACAACCTTTTTTTCCCCTGACAAAAACTACAGTAACTTGGACAACAACTAAATTAACTGACATTTTCATCAACAAATAAAAACTAGACAAAAATGTTTGACAGACTTAATCCAAACAGACCTAATTTGGTCATGTAGAAAGTAGGGACAAGTTAGGAATATATCCAATCACAGCTACTTTGGTTACATGGAAAAGTTGGATGAGTTAAGAGGGACATCCAATCACAGCTGCCTTAGCTTGGTGGTGGTGGGATAAGTTGGGGAGCGATCCAATCAGAGCTCCTCTCTTTATGAATTGATATATTCATGTAGAGCAGGTTCACTGTTTGTTGTCAGTTCTGGTATTGTAACTGAGATGCTCTGCCAGGTAGCCTAAATAAAGGTGACTGCATTACAATAGCATTTAATAAAGGGTTATTATCGTAATTTCTCATATATAACGCACATTGTTTTGCTCTTAAATAAGGTTTAATTTTCATGTGCGTGTTACACACAGGCACAAGCAAAATATGTGAAATATTTCATCTCACCAACATCGTAGTTACCAACACATCTGATACAAAAAGCCAAAATATTCTCTCTCTGCAAAACATTACCGCCAAACTTTTGTGATTCTTATTAAACTGACTGTTAAACTGTTCAAATCCAATATTTTGGGTCTTAATCAGTTTCCTTTGTGTAACGATCGTGTAATTCTCAAGTGTTATGGTACCACTCACGTGCAAACACAGGGTGCTGCCATCTTGTGAACAATCGGACCAAAACAGCTGCGCTGTGATTGGTCGAAGACATCGGCATGTTGATAGTTGCTCTCTGATTGGCTGGTACACTACGACTTAGCATGCTCAGACAGAAAGTGTGAAGCAAAGGTGTTTCAGCATCCAGTTGAGAAAGAAAATCGTGTATTTGTTGTGAAAATACCGACATTTCATTGATTAAAACTTTGAATAAAGGTCATTTTTGAATTGTCTGAGAGAGTAAGGTTTGGGCAAAATGTGGGTGCGTGTTACATTTGAATACAGCGTTTTTCCTGGAAAAAAGCATGAAAAAATGCGGTGTGTGTTATTGGTGAGAAATTACGGGAGATGTTTCATTTTATCCGAGTGTAAAACATGAAATTTAAGGAACCGCAGCTAAATTTACAGTAGATTTCGTCGACTAAAATGTTGTGAAATGTCATTAACTAAAACCCGACTAAGACTAAAACAATTTAGATGACTAAATTATGACTAAATCTAAAATACTATAACTCAAATTAAAAAGTGCTGTCAAAGTTAACACTGATTCAAACTTCTTTATGCAGAACCGACTGAACTGTCCATAAATGCAGCATAGCAGCTTCCTTATGTTTCCACAGTGCCTACGAGGCTCCTCCAGCCTCACTGCTGGCCTGATGTGGTCCCTGCCGCCCCTGAGACCATAACCATACCAGGCTGCATCAGCTCTCACATAAACACACTCACATACCCACATCATGATGCACGCTCAGAGAGGCCCTCGCACAAACAAGCCCGCAATAACAGCCGCCATTCTGCCTCAGAAACCTAGCCCACCTTTCACATGGAAATATGTTTGTGCGCCGTCCCCCCGCCGCACAAAAGGGGGGAGGGGGGGAGCGTGAGAGCGGGGGTCCGACCAGTGATTACCTCTTAAATACATATAGATGCGCGGCTTTGAATGGCGGCCTATTGAGCGGGAGATTGGGTTAAATTAGATGTTAATCATTCCCCTGTTGGTGGAGCGATAACGGCGTCGGGACCACCCCTGTACCAGAGATAGGCTGTGAAAAAAAATAAAAATACACACTCGCATACACACCTCTTCCTCCTTTTTTATGGTAATGCAAGGAGTGTGCCTCCCCATTTAGATTTTTTTGACTGTGTCCCTTAGAGAAACGCCGATCATTCGCTCAGTGCATTTAATAACAAAGAGGAAGCGGGAGATAAGTTGTGCAGCTCAGACTGAAAGCAGCCTCGAAACACATTTACTTTCTCTCCGGCGGGGTTGAAATAGCCCAAGTTAAACCCGTATAGAGGAGGAAAGGGGGGGGTTGGTGTATGGAGGGCTGGCGAGAAAAAATCATAACCAACTCCCTCTCTTTTCAAAAGGGAGAAAATAAGACGGCGGTGAAAAAAGTGTTGTATGAAATCCTTCAACTTCTGAAAGACTCGCGGACAGAGATGATTGTGCGCCAGGATCCTGTTGCCTCATTCAAGGCACAATCGAGAGCTTTTGCCCGAGAGATGACATATTTATGTATTGGGGACGAATAAGCATAATCTAACTATATTGTGCAACTGAATATAAAGTCATTATATTGGTCTCCAAATATGGGTGTGGCCTGCTGGAGTCTGCGCCGATATGGAAGTGGGATTATAAGACATCATTACACCGCCGAGATGAACTAAAAGTATGTTCATTCTGCAGCACAATGCCTAATATTCTTGTGTCTGCAGAGAATATCGTAACACTCCTACCTCCTGAGACTATGCTCTTGAAATATTACGCCACAAGGAGAGGAATTGAGGCTGCAAAATGAGACAGGAATGGAAATAAAAAGTTCCACTGTGGGACTTTTTCGCCCTCCTAACAGATGGTTAAATGTGCAGGAGTCGACTCAAAAGGCATCTGCTGGTCCTTGAAGGTGACTGTTGCAACATACTGTACAACATGTGAGTGTAACCGCAGATGAGAGGGTGAAGGCGCAGGTGCAGGGCAAGTCAACGAACCCTGCACCCGCTCCCCACCAACTGCAGCACCAGCAGGGAGGCTCCTCCTGAAGCTGCTGCAGTCTGTTTAGCCATCAATAGTGGAAACAACAAATAAAACCCCCCTGATAATGATCACTTTGGAGTGAAGACGGGACTGGATCATAAGCCTCTACTTCTGTGATCATCAACTGGCAACTCAGGGGCCACATCAGGCCCCCAATAGCTCCCTGTCCGCTCCCCTGAGTATTATCAGGGGAGACTTACTCTAATTGTAAGTTGTCGCAATGTTTTGAAATGCAAATACTGAAAATGTTTTCACTGTGTCTAGGCTCTGTCATATTTTGCACAAGCACATGTTTAGGCTTGTGTTTGTTTTTTTAAATGAGATTAAATCCTGATCAGAGAGTTCTACATTAACTGCATTATCAATATTTATGAAAAAAACACCAGCATGCAACTTAACCGTATGAGTGAAACTCTGTTGAGTTTCAGAATATTTTTATTTCATAAAAGCAAAGCTTGATTCCCGTATTTTAGTGTCACTTGGAGGTGTTTTCCTTGAAAGATGATAGAAGATGGTCGAGCTAAGTTCAACTTTGGAGCATGTGCTTCATCATGTAGTTTGGCTTCAACTTTGACCTGAGCCATTGTTAACATTACCCCAAGAGTACTGACAACAACTGTCAAACATTGAGGCTGTATCCATTCTGTAGAATCTGTAGAGATACACATATCACCAAGGAGTGCATTACGATATTTTGCCTGATCGATGTTTTACATAGGCCTAACCTTAACTATTAATGTCACCACCCAAAAACAAATCTGATTGCAACAGTTTCAGCAGGAAAGACCTCATGTTCAACCTGTTTCATTGAAATCCACCTGTTAGCCAATATGAGCCGATACCCGAGCATAAGAACAAGAATATAAGTCAATCAGGCAGTTAAAAACATGACAACCCGAGAGAGAGAGAGAAGTCCAAACTGTCCTTATTGCCCCATGTGTCTGTCTGTCCAAGAGGTGATAGGGACTGATCTCACTTTTTAAGGTTAAAAAAATGTTGATACAAGTCAGAAATTCCAAATAAAAATTTTTTCAATCTGGCCTCGAAGCACTCATCAAGAACAAGACTGGCTCCCCTGATCAGGCTTTTCTTGGATGATTATCGATCACCTGTTTGTGAGGTTTTCTGATATTGCTATGATCATTTTTCGTGTTTTGATTTACCAGCAGCTTTAGTGATCTCATGGAGCAGTTCAATAAAGTGTCCTACAGTAGGGGCATCTGAGATACCCAATTAAGGAGAGTTACATGTTCTCAGTATTGTTAAATAATAATTTTACTGAGTCAACATGAACGCATCACAAGGTTACGGCCTTGACCTCAAATGCATCATAAATCATGTGATGTGTAGCTTGTTTGTCTTGTTTTTTTTTTTTATCTTAAACAAAAAAAAAAACAACTAAATGGCCACTCACATATTTCTTTAAAGACTCCAACAAGAGATTTAAGTCCAGAAATAAAACTTTAATAAAAAATAAATAAATAAATAAATATTTTTTTTACATTTAAAGACCAATCATATCACAAAATCTTTGGTTGGTGCATGGGATGGAAAAACAAAATTCCCATTCTTCAATTTGCCCTTTTCCAGATGTGTCATGCCTCCCCTGGCTGGGATGTGTGGTTTTATAAAGTTTAAACCGATAAAAAATGACATTTCAAACTGAAGCGGTGCCATATTTATTTATTCAGCAGTAAAGTGTTTTTATTTCTTTTTAATTTTCTGAAAAATAATTTTGGAGATAAGGGGTTTTGGCCTGGCAGTGACGATATATTTGCCCTCTAAAGTGATGGTTCCTGACCTTTTCAGCAGATTAATCCCAACACAGTTTTACCCAAATCTGAAAGCAGGGCTACAGCAGCAGAAGACCACACCAGGTGCCACTCCTGTCAGGAAAACTTAGCATTAATTCACCAAAATCAACATTCATTCAGCGGATGATTGTTGAGTCTTTAAGTGTGTTTATGGTAAATAAATCTTTCATAACAGCTTACAGTGAAAATGTTCTTGCTCATGTTCTCCATTATTTACGGTAATTACCTTCAGGTGGATCAGGACTAATTAGACGGAGCCGCATCACCACGAGGCGCCCCTTTACCGTCTCCTCCTCACTGTGTTTGCCCCCCCACCCGCTCCTTTCTCTGCGACTTCACGCCCCACGGTTTGACTGTTTCAGGTCAGAGGAAAGGAGATAAGACGAAGTGATTTTTCTTACCTTGGTCACCCCCCCCTCCCAGCTCCAGCAGACAGGCGGAGTGACAGGCCTCCAGTGTAAGCCTTTATTTACATTAGCCGTAATACTACAGGTGATCAAAACAACATGGTCGTCTCCCACGATTAGCCCGCTAAACGCTAGATGTGTTATGACAAGCCGACTCCCACTCCCACCCAACACACACACACACACACACACACAGGTTCACTATCTGTGCACAGGCCGCGCTCTTATCTGTGGAGGTTTGCATGTATGTAAACAGAGCAGAAGGTTTTTCAGAGAATCAAACATCTCCACGCTTCATCCTAACAGATTTTATTCTTGTTTTCACTCCGATGTACACAACTTGATTTTTTATGAGTCACTTAAGCTTCTTACCGGCCCAGTTTTCAGGATTTTTTCTTAAAATGTTGATCCCTAAAGATCAGGGGAGGTTTTAGCAATTTGGAGGCCCCTGGGAAAAGAGTGATGCAGGGCCCCCCCTACACGTCTACATGGATCTTCTGTTAATTAGGTACAAGAAAAAAATTCCGTTGTTTCTTTATTCTCAAAATTAAAACTTCAATTCAGAATTCTTTTTTTTTTCTGACACTTTTTCATCCAACTCTGATTTTTATCTACAAATTCTAACTTTACTCCCAGAATCCGACTTCAGTCTCAGAATTCTGACTTTGATTTCAATCCTCTGACATTAGTCTCAAAATTCTAACTGTGACCTCAGAGTTTAGGCTTTCTTAGCCTCTGATTTAGCATTATTGACTAGAATTCCATCTTTAATCCTGGAATCAGACTTTAATTTCTCATAGTTACTGAATTAATATCAAAATTCTGACTTTAATGTCACAATTCTGACTAAAATCTCAAAATTCTAACTTCAATCTCAGGATTCAGACTTCTTTAACCTCTGATTAAGAATCATCATCACGAAACACCATGTAATCCCATAATTTAGACTTTTTATTTTAAGATTCTGACTTAGTCTCAGAATTTTTAAGTTCTTTTTTAGCCTTTCATGTAAAATTATCGACCAGAATTTCATCTTAACTCCCAGAGCTCAGATTTTTTTACCCACAAACTTTTGATTAAATCTCAGAATTATGACTTAATTTTTAGAATTCAGCCTTTTTTTTTCCAAAAATTTCTAACTTCAGTCTCAGATTTCGTACTTTTCTCTATGGCTTGTGACTTAAATCTCAAAATTTCAACTTCAGTTTTAGAATTCCGTCTTTAATCTTAAAATTCTTACTTCAATCTCAGAATTTAGTCTTTTTCAGCCTCTGATTCAGCATTGAAGACAGAAATCTAATCAATGATGACAAATCTCAGTCTGAGAAAGAATTATGAATTCATTTTTAGAAATCAGACTTTTTTCGCACAAATTTCCAGCTTCAGTCTTAAATTCAATCTCATTACCTCCGCCAAGGAGGTTATGTTTTTGGGAGGGTTTGTTTGTCTGTCTGTTAGTTAGTTAGCAACATTACTCAAAAGTTATGGACGGATATTGATGAAATTTTCAGGGAATGTCCGGATTGCGATAAGGAACAAATGATTAGATTTCGGAAGCGATCCGGATCTCCGTCTGGATCCAGGAATTTTTTAAAGGATTCTGTAACATTGGGAGATAGGGCCATTTGCGACATTTCTGCATATAACTCCACAAATAACGGTCAGGGCACTTGGGAAAAAAATGCAGGACAAGTTTCTAACATGCTCTACAGTATATCAAAGACTGATCCGGATAAAGGAATAATTACAGGATACTATGATCCAGAATATTAAAAAATAGGGGACCTTTGGAATTTTCATCATAGGAAGAGAACAAATGAAGCAACAAACACCATTATATAGCCAAGGCATTGTGGAATTTGGAAGATGCCAACAGATTTGCTGTATCTTCAAAAGCTAGGGAGCTAGATCCAGAAGAAAACCGCCATTAAGGAAAATTCGATTTTTGTGAATAACTGCTGAACTAATGTTGATATCATTATGAATTCAGTTGCTAATGGTATGTTTTCGTGGTCAATGAATCTAAAAATGTAGTTAAAATAAATGAGAGACTAATATTTATGGTGCAAATGACAAATAGGGGGAACTGTGGTGCTTTTCTAGTTTTTAATTACTTTTGACTTTAATCTCAAAATTATTATTTTTCCTTCAGAATTCTGACTTAAATTACAGAATTCCAAATGCAATCTCAGAATTCTGACTTATTAAACTTCTGATTTAGTATAATTGACCAGAATTCCTTCTTTAATCCCAGAATTCAGACTTTTTCCTAAATATCCTGTGTTAATCTCAGAATTTACACATTTGTCCCTCAGATTTCTTTCTTTAAAGGGATAGTTCTGTTCTTTTAAGTGGAGCTACCTTTTCCTGGACAAAGATGCTGTGTTTGGAACTATTTCATGAAGCAGTATATTGACAATGCATTCTTCTACCAACAATTTGCTGCTTTCCTCTCATCAGCTGTTCAGACCATTGGTCTCCAGAAGAAACACTAAACACTAACTTCACAAAAACTGAACTAAAAATGAGTGATTTGGCCTCGAGTGATGATGACGTGACGTCAGTCATGGGTAAGAGGATATCTTTATGAACTTGAGCACACAGAGGAGGAACTTTTGCAGATGGAGTCACAGGTAGAAAGAAGGATGGAGAAACTGTTGTGTAAACTGAGGAGCAGGACAGATCACAAGTCACCTGGTGGTCCAGATTCAGAGCGATGAATCCTGACATCCACATTTACAACAAGAAGCCCAAGTTGGCAAAGGCCAACGTTATTATACTGTGACCATTTGTTTGGAACGACCCATCTTAATACTCAGGAGGGGTAAATAAATATGTTTGTGCTCTAATGGCGTCTTACTGACCTCACTGCAGCGCCCTGTCCTGAACAGCTGATGAGAGGAAAGTGGTGTTTTGATGTGAAAAGGCTGCGTCATAAAATAGTCCCAAACACAGGAGCTTTGACCAGGAAGAGTGAAACACTGAACACAATCTTACTTTAGTGTCTAGTCACGCCAACATAGTTTTGGTAGTTTTATGTGGTGGGGTAATTACGAGGCTTTTGGTGGCACCATCGACTGGTGAATTCAAAGTGGAACAGAAAAGGTTAAAAACACATACATTAAATGATGAAATTTAGCCTTTTCTGACATGTCTGGGTCTTATGAGTCACATTTTTTATGGACATCTAAGTGTTAAAACCTCCACATATTTACATCCTTATATTGAGGCCCCTCAGATCAGGAGGCCCAAGTCATGTGACCACCTCCTTCTAATGGGCCCCCCCGCCCCTGATTAAAACGGCTCAGTCAGACATCAGACAACCTGATAGCCATCTTTCCTTTAAAAACAACTTCTCTGGAGAAAAATAAAGACTGAATGAGTGAAATTAAAAGAGGAAAAGAGAGAAAAGAAGCCAATAAAGGAGGACACTTCTGAGGCTCGTATGACAAGATACCAAATTTCAATTTGAGTTTGCGGAGGCGTGGAGGAGAAAGGCGGTGTTGTGAGCCTTTGATACCCTGCCGAACGAGTCCTTCCCCAGCTGTGCCGGCTAA
Organism: Cetoscarus ocellatus; assembly: GCA_037902135.1. Classification (NCBI taxonomy): domain Eukaryota; kingdom Metazoa; phylum Chordata; class Actinopteri; order Labriformes; family Labridae; genus Cetoscarus; species Cetoscarus ocellatus. The sequence continues at coordinate 201,437 of JBAMNC010001804.1, read as the reverse complement.
TTTGTTCCCTCGGTTGCTATCTCGCCCCCTCCCAGCCTCCGTTTTAGCATTATTAATCAAATTACACCCACTAAAAACTTTCTTTTTCTTGTCTTATTGAAATTGTCTCTTTTTTCCTAACTCCTCCTCCCGTCTCTGGTTTACTTTCTTCTTTCTGGAGCACGCCTCGTCATGTCCTCCTGCTTCTTCTTCTTCTTCTTCTGCTGGTGGAGGGCGAGCTCAGGAGAAGGACTTGTCATTCAGAGACGGTGGCATCAGGTTAATGATTTAATTTTTTCAATTAAGATAAAGAAACACTCTCCCTGCTGACCTGCGGGGCAGCTGTGAACATCAAAGCCGCGCCGTCCTAATTGTTTTTGTACTCAAGAATAAAATTTCAGAAAGGCTTCCCTTCGCTCTTCGCCTGTGTTTCGTGCTCTCCAGCCATCTCCACCCCACAGCGGCCTCATCGTCCCCATCCTCACGTCCCCACCCCTGCATTAGCCTGTGATATGCCATTTACACCAGCCATTCACACCCCCCCCCCGCCGTGCGCCGCCGCAGCGCTCACAGTTCAAAGTTGACATCCATACGTCCAATTAGGAGCCACCTTATTAAAACAAACCGTTTATCGGAGCGAGTATCTCTTTACCCTCCTGCTCTCAGCGTTTTTTTTTGTCTTTACCACCGTGCATGTTGAAGGCCACTCTCGGCGTATGAAATTACCTTTCTGCCACATGAAAGTCATTAGAAAAACCATTTGAATATGTTAATTTTAGTCCGATTAAAAGCTGCTGATGAGTGCAGAAGGAAGAAAGTGTAGGTGAGGTTTATTAAAAATGCATTTTTATTTGATTTGCTAGTTTTTCTCTCAGTATGTTGATTTTTCCGCCACAAACACACAGTCAAGGCTGCAGCTTTTATGCAAGATCAAAACGAGAAAACATGCAGTTATGACTAAATATGAATACAAATGTTAATATTTCTTCTTCTTTTTATTTCACTATATTATTTTATTATATCGAGTTGATGCAAGCTTTAGACTGCAGAGAGCCGTGAGCTGGTGGGAAAAATGCAAGATCACACCGAGAGAACCTGCGAGAACCGGCTAAACCTGATCACTTTGGACACTTTTGGCTTTGTTGGTTGATAAAAACTCAAACTCTGCTTTTGAATGAATTTAATCAGGATAAGTTGGTCAAGGCTCAAGAGACCTGATCAGATTTGGGCAGCGATACAAACCCAGATCCAGGATGTTTTTTAAAGAATTGCCTGACATTGCGAGATCGGGAAACTTTTCGACTCTTTTGTCTTTAACTCACAAAGTGTTCAGCAAATTATGATGAATATGTTGTTCATAACGCAATAAAAAGTGATGATATTTTAATGGTGAACCAATGGGGAACAAGAAGGATTCAGACTTTGGGAGATGGTGTAACTTTCAGCATTTTTGCTCATAATCAATGACATTATTAAATTTTCCACTTTCTTGATTATAAGTTTAAACATTTTTATTAAAGGATGACACAAGAACTTTTGCTCTATATTATTCAGATACTGGATTGCAAACTGATGCACAAACTGAAGTTTTTATGAGCATTTATTAGACTGTAGGGAGCACGTAAATAACAAATCTGGCAACATAAAAGCAAGAAAACACACACTTATTCATCCATTTTATATTCATGATGACAAATACATCAATTTTGTTGTTTCAAAGTCTGTGAAACTATCTTGCTGCAAACTGGTTTGTAAGATTCAGTTTTACAAATGACAAAAAATGCCGGTAATATGCCCATAATAGCTACATTTTTGCCACATTGTTTAATATTTTGCCATTTATGTTTTACCACATATGTGGCTTTTATATCTGCTGATAAAATGATGAAAGTGAGTGATGAGTTTATGTGAACACTAAGTTCACAGAGGAGGCAGGAAAATGATTGTTTGAGCAAGATCAAGTCAATAAAACCTGCATTCATTTCTACATTTTATCTTCATCTTTGACATATTCCTCTTTATTTTTCCAAACTTAATTAATTAACATCACTAATGCAGAACTTCAGCTTTATATATTATAAGATAAGATAATCCTTTATTGATCCCCAGAGGGGAAACTGGGTATTGTGTAGGTGATGTATATAGACCAACAGCAATGATCATTGGATGAAATTCAGATATTATTCATATACATATATATATATATATATATATTTAGACGCAAACTATTTTTATTTCAATGTAGGCAGTAAATAAGAAATCTTTTATGTTCATGGCAACAAAAAAGCAAGAAAACATGCACTTTTTCATCCATTTTATATCCATTATTACAAATAAATTAATTTCGTTGTGTTTTTCTTACTTTGTTAAACTATCCAGCTGCATTCTGATGTTAAAAGTCCAGTTTTACAAACATAAATGACAGAAAATGGCAGTTTAATGCATGATCATGATATGAAAATGCACTGAAGTCGCTTAATTTAAGCCACTTATTTCATATTTTGCATCTTTCTCTTTCTATGTTTATTATATGAATCTACTGGTAAACAGGTAAAGAGCCATGAACACAAATACAGCTGAGGTGGTATTTAAATGAGTGTTTGTGCAAGATCAAACCAAAATCATGCATTAATTACATTAATCTCTGTCATATTTCTCCTTATTTTTTTCTAAATATTTTCAATAATTCAGCTGCAAACTGATGCATACATTTAAGTTTTTATGAGAATTTATTAGGCAGTAGATAGCAGGTAAATGACAAACTAGGCAACATTAAAGCAAGAAAACACTTTTTCATCTTATCCTTCATATTTTTCTTATTTTTTCTGAATATTATCAATAATTCAGCTGCAAAGTGACGCAGGAACTTAAGCTCTTTATCACTTTTACATTGGGCTGCAAACTGACTGAAGTTTTAGGAGTATTTATTAGGCAGTAGATAGCTTGTAAATGATAAATTGGACAACATAAAAGCAAGAAAATGTGCAATTTTTTCAACTGTTTTATATTGATTGATACAAATATATTAATTCTGTTGTTTTCTTTGTATGTTGTCGACTGATCCAGCTGAAAACTGATTGTAAAGGTTCAGTTTTACAAACACAAATGACAGAAAATGTCAGTTGTATGCTAATAATAGTTTAATTTTAACCACATTATTCAATATTTTTCCATCTTTGATTTGCTTTATATATATGATTTATGTATCTGCTGGTAAACGGGTGACTTCACGTGAGTTTTTATGATCACTAAGATCACGAAGGAGGTGTTTGAATGATTGTTTATGCGAGACTAAATCCAATGAAACCTGCCTTAATTCCTACATTTCACCCTCATCTTCATCATATACATCATCGTATTTCCTCTTTGTCAGTCGTGAATCCAGCTGCAGAAACTTTTCGCTCTTCCTCTACGTTTCTCAGCCTCACATTTGCTCTCCCTGGACTCGTCCCCTCTTGTCTCCAGCTCCTCGGTGACGCTCATGTTTTGGTCATTTCACGCACTCTCCTGCTGCAGTAATGAAGCAGCAGTAAATCCAGCGGTGCAGCAGATATTAAAGATGATTTCTGAGCTCTCTCCTCTCTGCTCTCTCCGTGTGTAGCCTTGTATTGCCCCCTACTGAAACCCGACTCCTCATCCATCCACTCAGTGCTCGCTCTCCTCTGCATCTTTGCCTCTTTCATCCAGGATCCAGAGGTTTTCTTCTCAACTTCCAGCTTCAGTTGCTCCTTATTGGCCGAGATGGGACGATGATTGTGTAAAGGAGACGGGAATAAGGAGAGGGTTTTGGAGTGAAGTCCAGAAGCAGGAGAGGGTGGAGTGTGTTGGAGTTCAGGAGGTGAAATGCTGATGTTTTATTCATCTCTTCTGCCAGTACACGCCAAAACATTTCAATGTTCTTGTGATGACGACCTCTAAAAGAGTGCCGATAAATAAAAGGTGTTTTTTCTGCTTTTTAACCTCTCGTCTAGCTCTTACTTTCAAAATCAGAAGACTCTAATAATCCATTGTCCTCCCATGATTTCACCAAATTATAATCCATCCATATTGTCAGGGAGTATCGTCAGACATTTGACCAATCTGAGAATAAATCCACTACAAGAATAAATCACCCGTGTGTTCCTTCAGGTTTTTAACATCTACAAAAACACAAGTCCACTTCTGTGAGAAAATCTGTGACCTTTGACCTGTGGCTCCAAACTTCTGCTGGGACCCCCCTTTGGCAAATAAAGTATTTGAACCCCTCTTTAAAGCCATATGTGAAAGTATTTCACATCTTATCTTCACATTTGACAACAAAATTAAAGACAAAAACCAAGATAAGTGTCGATTATGTGTGAAGTCGTAGTGATGGGCAATACCAGACTTTGTCAAATCGATATGAAACAGATATTTTTACTGTCATTTTTCTGACATCCCCTTATGGATAGATTAGAGAAAGAGGTGTGGCAATGACAGTTCAGGCCCAGATTTTAACCCACTGTGGCTGAAAGGTTTCTTTATACTGGTCAGCTGCTCAGATATTGTTACCTCTGCCAAGGAGGTTATGTTTTTTGCTGGCGTGTGTTTGTTTGTTTGTTTGTTAGCACAATTACGGTCTGGTGATCCAGAATTGTATCTTTTACAGGGTTGTGGAAAAGCCACTGCAGGAACTGAGCAGCTTTGCGGAGGTCTGCGCTCTCTGAGTGCTTTTCTAGTTTTTTAATCTTTTGTGGTTTTGATTATTTTGATAAATGTTTTTTTATGATTTATTATGTGAAGCACTTGAATCGCCTTACTGCTGAAAAGTGCCACACGGATAAACTTGCCTCGTCTTTTGGCTCCCTGTAAATAATATATTTATCTCTGCCACTTTTTAAAAGGTACTGAATAGCAAACTGCCTGCTGTTATGATGATGATGATGATGACATTTCTGTTGGTCTATATACATCACCTACACAAATCATCATGGCTGTATGTATATTTACAGATGTAAAGGGGATATTTATGTGCTGGAGATCCAGTCACTTCAATTTTCCCCTCCCAACCAGCTACCTGCTAACTTCCAGCCAATTACCAGCCAACGTCCAAGAGCCTAAACTCCTGGGGAAACATGCTCTTTCATGGATTTGCAGGGGGTCTCGCTGAGATGGTGCTTCCTTCACAAGATCACATCGCCTTGGTTATGAGGGTAGCTGCCAAAACAACAGAGAGGAAACTTGACACCACAAATTCACACAAAAATGTCCTGAAGTTTTCAACTTAAAACTTCCAGTATGGGGAGGCTCCATCATGTTCAGGAGTAAAGAAGCTCTGTAGCATCAAGAAGCTTCTTTACATCAGTCACAGCAAAGCGGAAAGGCTAGGTTTTTGTTTCTCTGTCTCAGTTTATGATCATGTTTGTAATTATTTTTCTATGACAAAAACAGTCAATAAAAAGAACTTAAAGAAAAATAGATACAAATGTACTGAATGGCAGCTTCAGTGTGACATCAAGCTTAGAACAAGACTTCAGAAATTGAAAGTGACACTGCAACATTAAATGCCAGTTTGTTGTTTCTGTTGGAGTATACACAACAGAAGTCCTGCCCCTCCTTGATTTTGATTGGTCAAAGACGGAGCGGCGGCATCGAAGAGTACATCACCCACTCACAAGTTGAACTGTATTAAACAAAAAAGGCTGGGAGCGCGGTGACAAGAAATGGTTCATATGAAGGCTATTGAATGGTGGAAACGTTGGATTGGTTTTGAACTAAAAATCGAGCGATGCAAGCAAAAAAAACAACAAAACAAACAAAAAAAACACAGGCCTATAATGTGCTGTTTGCACTCAAAACTAAGCATACTACAGAACATTTTTTCTGTGTTTGAGTAGAGGGTGTATTTTATCTATAGAAATTAAGAATATATAGGGGAAATATTATGTTTATTAAAGTATATAAGTAGCTTATAACATGTTATAGTCAATATATTATAAGGAACATTGGCTCCTAAATAGGTTGTTGAATCTTGTAAATATTCTAAATATGAAGAAATTAAAAACATCACTGTAGGACGTGGTAGTAAAAGTGGTAGGATTAAATAAGTTTAGACTTCTTGCTCCTGCTTTTCGAGCATGTGAACTTGCTGCACATGCAGGATGTCGTCAGGATGTTTTCTGCGTTTGTTTATGGTGACTACCTATGTATGTTTTGCATGTTCAAAATAAAGCATTTAATTCAATTTTGTTGAGAATTGTTATAGAAAAATATATAGATACTACATTGATCTTGAAGGAAATTCAAGTTTCAGCTGTTCCAACTACACATGAAACAAATAATGCAAAATTTCAAATAGACAAAAGTAAAAGAAAAGAAATATGTGCATGATTTTGGCAAATAAGCAGATAAATGGACTCCAGCATGTGTGAATGAGCTACAGCAGTGACATAAACTGACAAAAGTGAGTCAAAATTTCAGAAATGTTCAAGAAAAGTTGAATTTTCTAGCCTGAAATAAATAAAAAAAAAAAGCCTCAATCTTTGTAGTTTTACAATCAGATTTGTTGGATGAATCCTTTACATTCAGTTTGATGAGATTGTGTATTTGTGTGTGTATTAATGTGTATGTTTTTGTGTATTTGTGTGTTGTTGGTGTCAGGGCGGCTCCCGGGGCTTTTGGGAGGCAGTGGTTCACTGCTGTTGCTGCTGCTGCTGGTTAAATCCTCAAAGTGGCCCGTCCGCTCCTTGCCAAAGCTGCCCGCCTCAGTCCAGAAGTAATCCACGGCAAATTCCTTCAGCCTCAGTATCACAGGCCTGCGCCGCGGAAGGAAAAGACGCGCTGCCAGGGGAAACTCGGGGGTCGTGTGTGTGTGTACGAGAGTGTGTTCGAGCACGAGCGTCTTTCTGATTCGCAGCGTGACTCCATGAATACGCCTGCATGTATGGTGTGTGTGTTGCGGGGTGGGGGGGGGTGGCGTTGCTGCAGCCGGAGCCCAGCCAGCTGACATTCAGACTGGCTTTCTTGCCTCTCTTCCTGGCCGCTCTCCCAGCCAGCGGTTTGTTGGCGGCCCAGGAGGAGGAGGAGGCTCTCCATTCGGCTGGTTAAACATCCCCGTGTGCTCGCTCCCCGGTGATGAAACATTTGTTTCTTTACGAGAGGGGTTAACGGACACGGGAGGCGGCGGGAGGGTGGAAGAGGGAGAGGAAGAGAGAGGCGATCCGTTACACAAATTCAGAAGAAGGAGGCAGGTTTAGCACCTCTATCGTTTGCTTTCTTTACACCTGAAACACAACTCTGTCTTCTCTCTCGATGGCTCGATTCGCCACTTTGGATCCTGTTCAGACTCCGAAGTCGAGGAAGGTTTTTGATTGACAGAACGAGTGGGGCGATCCAAGACCTGGATCATCAGTTTACATTCATGTCAGGCGTGTGCAACGTTCATTTAAACACAGACAAAACTTCAATTCTCGATGATGTAACTGTTAAAACTTATATTTATATGGTTCAAGCAGATGCTGGAAAAGTTTGCAGTTTTGTGGTTGGTTGCTAAGAGTGAGCACACAAACTTTCCTAACGAATGCGGAAAGTTATAAAAACATCTCAAGGGTCAAAAAGTTACATGATTGATGAAGAAGAGTTTAAAAATATGACCAAAAATCAACTATCTTGGGGTGCTGGTTTGGTGGAGTAGTATGCACCCGGGCACGTCCCATATATGCCTCGGCTGGCCCAGGTTGGAAACCAGCCTGAGGCCCATTTTCAGAAGGTCCTCCTCTACTCTCTTACCCCCTTTCACAAACCTATCCACCATCTCTCTCCTATCAATAAAGGCATAAAACGCCCAAAATTGAACTTAAAAAAAAACAAAATCAACTATCTGTCATAATAAAGCCATCAGGCTGCTAAATGCTGGGAATTAGGCTGAAGATGATATGTGGCCTGTGCTGAATTTAGGCTCAGGAGTGTTTTATTTCTTATTTTATCTCTTTTATTTCTTATTGCTTGTTGTATTTATTTAATATTTATTGCTAATCCTGCTTATCTGTGGGTACTGACAGGGTATGTGGTTGTCCGTATACTGCTATGAATGTCTTGCATTTATTTGTTTGTTCCCTGATTTGTTTGGATGATTCAGGGTAATTGTGAACAGAATTGTCCTTCGGGGATTAATAAAGTTGTCTGAATCTGAAAACGAGGGAAAAAACACGTTTCTGAATGGTTGTCTGCGTAAGGCTTCCATAAATGCAAGTCCTTGATGCAACGCCAAAATCCAATACAAGCCTTGCACAGTTACTCTGACACATCTATCTTTTAAATTCGACACAAAAAATCGCCATACAAGACGAAATATTACTGAGTTGTGAAGCTGCAAAATTACGCTTTACAGTCAAAAGTATTCACTCCTCTATCCAAAACACTGAATTCAGGTGTTTCAGTAACTTCCATGGCAACAGGTCTATAAAGTCATCACCTCAGCATCCAGACTGCTTCTACAAACATTTGCAAAGAATGGGTCCTCAGTCAAGTGTTATAACAAAGTAGAAGTGATTGGGATCGACAGCAACTCAGTCACCAAATGTTAGGCCATGTAAAATCACAGAGTGGGGTCATAAGTCACAGAGGCCACCGCAACGTTCTGCAGAGTCAACAGATACAGACCTCCAAACTTCATGTGGCCTTCAGATCAGCTCCAGAACAGTGTGTAGAGGGCTTCATGGATGGGTTTCCACGGCCGAGCAGCTACATCAAGCCTCACATCACCAAGTGCAATGAAAAGCGTCGATACAGTGGAGTAAAGCAGCCACTGGACTCTGGACTGGTTCTCTCGGGTGACCAATCACACTTCTCTGTCTGGCAATCCCAGAGAGATCCAAATTGTAAAGTATGGTGGAGGGGGGATTATGGTGTGGAGGGGGGGGTTTAGGAGTTGGCCCCTTAGTTCCAGTAAAAGGAACTCCTAATGCTTCAGCACATTTTGGACAATTTCATGCTCCAACTTTGTGGGAACAGTTTGGGGACGGTCCCCTAACTGTCCCAACATGACTGCACACCAGTGCACAAAGCAGGTCCATAAAGACCTGGATGAGGGAGTTTGGTGTGGCAGAACTTGACTGGCCTGCACAGAGTCCTGACCTCAACCCAACAGAACACCTTAACAATGAATTAGAGCAGAGACTGAGAGCCAGACCCTCTGGAAGAATGGCAAAAATTCCTTCAAAAAGCCTTCCCGGAAGAGTTGAAGCTGTTATAGCTGCAAAGGGCCAACGTCATATTAATCCCTCTGGATTAAGAATGGGACAACACTCAAGTTCATATGTGTGTGAAGACAGACCAGTGAATACTTTTAATATAGTGTACAATAGAATTGATAGTAAGAGTACTAAAGAGTATAGTGTATCTCTGAGTTCTTTTCTCTTCCGTATTTTGTCAGTTTTTTGTAAGGTCCAGACATGTCAGGGAAATCAGTTATTCTACATTTTAAGTTCTGGTTCTGGCTTGGTGTGTCCTTTTGTGGCTGTTTTTAGGTACCTGGGTTATTCTTTCTAAGTTGCAATACAGTACTTATTTTGAGTTATACTTTAGCAAATGTCAAAACCTCCACGTGGCATTAAATTTCTTCTTTCCCTGACCAGCAATTGGGTCTGCATTAAGGAACCCTTAACCATCAATCTTTTGTGGCTATCCTTGCATACATTTTTTAATTTCAAGTTCAGTTAGGTCTGTATTGAAGTACCCTTTAGCTACACTCTTATTGTACCCTTGAGGCTTATTTTACCTTGTCTTGGCTGAGGCATAGTAGAGTTAGGTAGATGCTTTATTCTCCTTTTGTAGTCCTGGGTTGGCCTGTTTTGGGGTCCCCTTTGTGGCTTTATGTTGGTACTTGGGTTCTCTAAGTGATTCTTTATAAGTTGCAATGCAAAGCTTGTTTTAAGTCATCCTTTAGCATTTGTGAAAACCTCCAAGTGGCTTCAATTTTCTTCTTTTCCTGACCAGTAGTTGTGTCTGTGTTGAAGAACCTTTACTGCCAATATCCTCGAGTGCTTCATTATTTTGTCTGTTCTGTGCTAAAGCATCATCATGTCAGATAAAACTGTTCTTCTCCATTTTGAGTTCTGGTTCAGCCTGTTTCAGGGTACACTGCTATGGCTGTTTGAAGGTACCAGGGTAGTTTTAAATATTCTTACCCAAGTTATACTGTAGTACTCTTTATGAGTTATTCTTCAGTGTTTGGTATATGTGCCCCTGTGGCATCTTCCTCCTAAACTGATACATGAAACCACCTGTTTCACTGAGTTGCAGATTTCTCTTCCCTTTTTTCACTCATTTGTTCAGCCTGAAACTACTTGAATAAATTGATAACACCCATAATTAAATGGGTAAAATAATATTTAAGCTTTGACTTTTGTTTCACTTTGTGTTAGCCGAGGGCTTCTGGGCTTCTGGGTGAAATTCCTGCATTGTCTGATCAATCCTTTGTACATATTTTGTCACAGAAAATGGACAATTTACCCTCCCTCTTCTTCTGCTGCCTCTGCCTTCCTCCCTCAGGTTTCACAATTCTTTGGACTAAACACAAATGACAGTCCGCTCCTCTCCTTTCTTCCCTCGTTTCCTGGAGTGATTTTGGTACAAAAACTGCGCGTTTGTCTTGTGAAGCACCTCTTGAATCCTCTCTGGTCAGCCGCACGGCTTTCAAAGCCTCTCCCCCTCTCTCCTCAGACAATGGTCATTTGTCCTGCGACGTCTCATTTTCTCCAATATCCGACAGAAACGGAGAGCACTTTTCTGACTTGCTCCCCAATGTCACGAGCCAAACCACTTTGGAGACGCGAGGAAAAAGCTGGGCACGATTGTAATAAAGTGAAGGTTGACATTTAATGAGTTGTCTGTGCGTTCCCTCTCTTCTTCTTCTTCTCTCTCTCTGTTGGACTTAAGCCGTTTGGTGAGAAATCTTTGAAGTTAAAAACAAGCAACCTGGACATTATTGAATCCTATTTAGAAAGGGGCCCGGATTGAGGAAGCCTTAAAGACACGCAGGAAAGCAAGGCTCGGGCTTCTGTGCCTTTTAATGTTCACAGCATCCCGCTGCCTTTCATGTCCATGCTATCTGGAATTAATTGCTTTTTCAAAGTCGGTGTGTTGCTTTTGGGTGTGCGCGGAGAACATGTGTGTGTTTGATTCAGAGTGTGCACATTTTACTGCATTTGTTTACAGTTTTTGGTGCATTTTTTGTGCAGAAAATGCTTATAAGTGCCACAGTGTATGTTTCGGTGAGGTGCATATCACTGCTATATATTAAATTATTAAGATATAGTAATATATTTGCAACAAGATAAAAAAATAAAACATCATTCATGCCAGTTTGACATCATTCAACAGTAAGAAGCTTATTGGTCACGGGATAATATCTTTAAAATATGGAGACAAAAAGTAAAATTATGATTTATTTACTTAAGCTGCATTTAAACTCACTGGCCACTTTAATAGGTACAGTTTCTAGTACCAGGTTGGACCACTTTTGTCTTCATCCATCCATTATCTATACTGCTTATCCCTTTCGGGGTCCCAGGGGGGCTGGTGCCTATCCCAGCTGACATAGGGTGAGTAGTGGGGTACACCCTGAACCAGTCACCAGCCAATCGCAAGGTCACATAGAGAGACAGACAACCATTCACGCTCATGCTCATACCAAAGGGCAATTTGGAGTCACCAATCAACCTAAAGAGCATGTTTTTGGTCTGTGGGAGGAAACTTGAGTGCCTGGAAAGAACCCACGCATGCACAGGAAGAACACAGAAAGGCACTGATCAAACCCAGGGATCGAACCGGCAACCTTCTTGCTGTGAGGCAGAGCTGCCTTAATCCTTCACAGCATAGATTCATCAGTTCCTCTGAGATTTTGCTCCATACTGAAGTGACAGCATCACAGTTGCTGCAGATTTGTCGGCTGCACATTCCTTAAGGTGCTTTATTTGATTGAGATCTGGTGACTGTGGAGGCCACTGGAGCAAAGTGAAGTCATTGTCATGTTCAAGAAACCAGTTTAAGGTGATTTTAGCTTTGAGGCATGGTGTGTTATCCTGCTAGACGTAGCCTCAGGTAGGCTGTGGTGTTTAAATGATCGGTAGGAACTAAGTGGCTCACAGAGTGCCAGTGTGCCCCCCATACTGTAAAGACTCAGTTATACTTTCTGCACAGCTGGACACGTGGCCACAAACTGCCGCAGCATCATGACACAGACACGTTCAGAGTATTTTTGCTCCATATGGCTCTCAAATTGCTGTAAACAGATGTTCCCCCAAACTGTCCGGGGCAGCATCCTCATCTATAGCATGGTTAAGGACGTCATCAAAGAAGAAGTTTTGTTCTTATTGGCAACGCCACAGAGGAAGAGGAATGTTTGTTGTCAATGTGTCCCGGAGTTCTTTCAGTCATAGAGATGTTTATATTTTCTAAATTCTCACAGCTGCCCCTCAAGCTTCGCCATTTCCTCTGTGCATTCAAGTGACAACAGTGAGGCTTGCATTTCGTCTCCCAACATCGTGGTTACAACACATCTGATACAAAAAGCCAAAATATTCTCCATCTCTGCAAGACATTACTGCCAAACTTGTGTAATTCTTATTAAACTGACTGTTTTAATCAAATATTTTGGGTCTTAATTAGTTTACATGTGTGTAATGATCGTGTAATTCTCAAGTGTTACGGTACCACTCACATGCAAACACAGGCACGGCCATCTTGTGAGCAAGGGGACCAAAATAGGTGTGCTGTGATTGGTCGAAGACATCTGCATGTTGATAGCTGCTCTCTGATTGGTCGGTACACTACGACTGAGCATGCTCGGGTAGAAATCGAGTAGCCGCGCATGCGTGAAGCAAAGGTGTTTCCGTATCCGGTTGAGAGAGAAAATTATGTACAGTATTTGTTGTTAAAATACTGATTGATTAAAACTTTGAATAAAGGTCATTTTTGAGTTGTCGGAGAGAGTAAGGTTTGGGCAAAATGTGGGTGCGTGTTATATTTGAATTCAGCGTTTTTCCTGGAAAAAAAGCATGAAAAAATGGGGTGTGTGTTATATTGGAGACATTATAGTATGTATGCATTTGGTCCATATTTTCCAGCCCTACATGTAATCAGATCACGTTTAGTCCTTGTCTAATTTCCCTCCTCCTGTATTTGATGTAATTTACCAAATCCTTTCGACTTCCCCTTAAACGGTCTGGACTGGCTGACCGCAGCACCTCCTGAGAGTCCCTCTGGGAGGCAGAGTCAGCAATCAAAAGTCAAAGGAGGCTAAAAAGAGAACAAGTTCAACCCAAACAGAGTCTGGTGAGAACCGGGGAGCCCGCCGTCGCTCCCTCAGACGCTCCATTTTCACCATTTTTGTATAAAATGTCAGCTAATGCAGAGCGGGGCTGGCGCCAGCAGTGTGTACGGCTGCACGTTGGTACTGCCGGTAATGTGTTTATATAACATCCCTCACATTCCACGCTAAGAGCCCTCCACTCTCCCCAAGTTCATTCAAGCAGGACACACACACACACTCTCTCCCATTCTCAAATATCCATGCTGGAATTACAACAGGGGATCCCAACACGCAACAGCGGCGCTCTGGGGGCTGCAGAGGACGGAGCCGTTTAGTTTCTGAAGACATCCATCATCGGGCGGCGAGCCGTCAAAGCGCCGCGCTCCGGGCCTCATTCTCTGATACCATTACTGCATTACTGTTCCTCTGCTAACACTGTCAGTGAAGGGCAGCCGAGGAAGGAAGGCTACAGCGGTGTTAAAGAGATTTACTCTGACGGAGCTGAAATATGGACTCTGAGTCCGACTTAAACGGGAGTCATTTATTTATCCAGGGTGTGGGAACGTTGGCGGGCTCTCCGTGTGGTTTACACTTTGATTTAGAAATCTGTTATGTGTAGAAAAGGTGAGTGTGTGACGGTTTAGCTTGTTTTTGTGAGTGAGAAAAGGCTTGTGTCATTTTTGGGGGGGAATTGGCAAATGCCGCAGAGAGTAATGAAACACTTTAACTGCATTTAAAGTTGTGCAAACTTGATATTAGCAAATCAAGTCCATCAAGGATATGATGTTTTTACCGATTTTACATGTTCATCTCTTTAAACGGAGATGTTAAGTGAGGAAGTTTAGCAGGAATTTAGAGCAAATTTACGCCATAAAGCTTTAAAGTTGTCATTGCAAAGTCCAGTATATTCAAAATCCAAGTCTAATCTTAATCTTGAATATAAAGAACTGATAATTCACAAAGATTAAACTCTGCATTTATGAGAGTATATTGTTTCTACAGGTGGAATTTTTTTGTTGTGAAAGTATTGTGGTGACTTTTATGTGAGAAATTATGATATTTCAGCCTTTAAAAGCATCTTAAGAAGTGTAAACATAACAAGATAATAAGCCAGATTTTTGTCCTGAATCCTCCTTCCAACAGTGCCAGCAGAAGCCATATTATCTGATGTTCCTTAGCTGAGTTTCAGTCACAATTATAATTACAGTCTTCCAGTCTTAAAACCAGGAGAATCAAGACGATTACAGCTCTGCTCAACTATAGCGCCTACACTCTCCCTTGGTTCGTGTGTAATGTGCTTATTAAACACGCTTATATCAGCTGCCGAGGAGGACGTGGAAACACTGGGCTGAGCACTTGACCGAGCACAGCTGGGTGAATGTCTGACAAATGGGTTTGTTGTAGTGGGCCAGCTGCTTTGCACATTATCGACACACAGAGCGGAGCCCAAAGTGCTTCCACACGGCACTCCTCAGTGTTATTGTCTGCTCAAAGTGTCTTCTTCTATTTGTTTCCGGCCGACTAGATGCAGCTGTTGTTGAGGTCAAGAGAGCAGAGACCGACTGTGCTGTGTTGAGAAGGTTAGGTTCACCGCTCAAGGCGCCCTGATATGCTGTTGAGCTGTTTATTACCTCCCCCAGGGAGGTTATGTTTTTGCCGGCTTATGCTTGTTTGTTAGCAAGATTACGCAAAAACTACTGGACAGATTTTGCTAAAATTTTCATGAGATGTTGGTAATGGCCCAACTTAGAAATGATTAGATTTTGGTGGTGATCCAGATAACTACCATTAGCGATCAATGAAGTGATGTAACAGTATGTGAGCTACCTTGGCGGAGGCTTGCACTCTCCAAGTTCTTTCTAGTTTTATATTGAAATGTTTCTTTACAGTTTGTGAACAGATTGTATCCCCATGATGGAACAAATATTGGAATATCAGTTATAAGGTGAATCAATTCATTCTACTTAATTTTACCAAGATCACATACCTATTGAGTGTTATTCTTTTATATCAATAGCACATGGGATGCATAGTATGTTAATTGAGATCATTTTCAATTTTTGTTTTAGGTTTGGTTGCATAATAATGCCCACTTAGCACTCTTACTGCCTTGCATTGTCTAGATAAGGTGTGATACACTACGTTTTCAAATCAGACATTGTGCAAATGGTTTCTGTATCACGTGACCATTGTGTTTATATGTGTTGAAAAATGTATTTCAAAATTACCCCCTTAAAGCATGTTGTAACATATTTGATAGATACTTTTATGATGCCTCTTTCTAATCAATATGATCAACAAAATAATAAAAAATTACATCTGAATACAATCAGATAAATGATAAAAATGTCCTCAAGTGGATTATCAGTTGCCAAAAACACCTAATGTATCAAATGAGATACAAAAAATATGTATGTTAAACCGAGAAAATTCATTATGTCCACGTTGATAATATGCTTATACTTTCCTTTTGACAGACAAGTAAGGTTTTAAGGTCAGACCAGCTGAGAAAAAGACATGTCACACTACCATCTGATGACACTTCTGACGAAGAAGGAAGAGCTCCGTCGAAACATGTAAAGGTATGAGCCAAAAAACCTTACTTGTCTGTTAAAAAGAAAGTGTAAGCATAATTATGTTAAATTTTATGAAAAAACTTTCAGTAGAAAGTGAAATAAACATTTCAGCTCCCAAAAAATAGAATTTTCTGGCTTTAATTTGTGTTTTAAGACTTTAAAGGGTCAATAACAGTCATAAACCAAAAAAAAAGAAGAAAAATATGGATAAACTGTTAAAATCAATGTGTGATCATATCGGTGATGGCATAATTTGTTATATAAACATTAAATTTAATAATTTCCCTGCATTCAAATCTTCACTCATTACATTATAAAACCTCAGGCCTCTGATCATGCCGCCATATTGATCCATTTGGACTGAGAACACGCCGGTGTGAATTCTGCTCAAACATTTGCATTCAGACATTTCGAGCTAGGATCTTTCTCATCGCCTTCCACGTGTCGGGCCGAGGTCCTCTTGTATCTCCTCTCCACCCCCCTCCCCCCCGCTAACCCCCTCCTCTGTATACACATCTATCACCCTCTCCTCTCCCACATCTCCACCTGGAATGAGAAAGGACGGATTGACGCGGTGAGCACGCCACAGTAGTTTCCATTTACCAAGACCAAACATCAGCGCACATATCTCTGACACCAAAGGGTCTGCTTGGGCGCCCCCCTCCCCTCCTCCTTTTTACCCCCGCCATCTCCTTTTTAATATAGAAGCTGGAGATGAAAAATGGTGTGCTTTTGTTTATTTGCCACCGATGCAAATGCGACCACAGCAGGATTAGTGAGTTCTCCATCTCTTTGCTGATAGCGGTGGGAAGAAAGAGGGGATTTTTATGCAAAAAAGATCTCTCCCACCCTTGCTATGACAATTGCAATGCATCACTTCATAGACAGTTTTTAATCTGTTTCAAACCAACCACACTTTGAACTGCTGGGAACGCGAGATATACAACTGTGGGTATGTGTGTGAAGGGGAGCGCTGGTGTGTATGTGCTGTATGTGTTTTCCTGTGATTAATCTTTGGAGTTGGTTTAAGCACACTGCTGACACAGCACAGATCGCCCTCGCTCTCTCTCTCTCTCTCTCTGGCTAACTTTGTCTCTCTGTCTGAACGCCCTTGGATTTAGCTTTGAATAACAAAAAGTTTCAATCCTAATTCACTGTTGGTCCATTGTGTCCAACTTTTCTTTCATTGTAAAGAAAACTTAACTCGCAGCTTTGAATTGATCTGTAATCAAAAATCTGCAACACTTAAGCCTCTTAGATTTACTGTAAAGACGCACGTTTTCCTCTGCGGAGAATGCAGACTGGGAAATCTAAAAAAAAAACTTCAATAGTAGACGTTTTTGAGAGCTGCATACAGAGAGATTGGAGCTATAAATCCGTCTTTTTTATAGGTATAAATGACAAGGGCTGCATTTAGAGAGAAGAGTGACCAATACAATGAAAAGTCAAAGAATATTTAGAGCAATGCCCGAAGTTTGGATCATCACAAATAAAGAAGAGGATGTTTTCTTACAAGCAGATTGTCCCTCACATAATATACAAAATCATTCAAATCAGTAACCTGGGCAATCACCTGTGCTCCAGTAAAAGCATCAGCCTCAGTGGAGAATCTCCTCAGCCCTGTTATGCTTTTCAAATCGATATAATACCAATACTTTTTCTTAATTTTTCAATACCAATACCAATTATCTCCTACAATGCAAACATGATGTTTATGAATTTGATGTTTTTAATCAACCAAA
Source organism: Cetoscarus ocellatus (assembly GCA_037902135.1). NCBI lineage: Eukaryota > Metazoa > Chordata > Actinopteri > Labriformes > Labridae > Cetoscarus > Cetoscarus ocellatus. The sequence continues at coordinate 183,870 of JBAMNC010001804.1, read as the reverse complement.
AGCACATGAAAGAAACATGTAGTCTGGTCTCTAGACTGTTAGATTTTGAAGTTAAGTCTGAAGTCTTAAAGAAATATATTTAGTTATTGGGCCATCGGCTGATTCTCCTTAATTGGAAACTCCCCGGTCTCTCTTCACATTCTCGTTGGGTCCGTGAGGTGCTTTATAATTTGAAGCTTGAGTAGCTCAGTTTTACACTAAAAAGCTCAGCGAAATCATTTCATGTTACTTGGGATCCTTTTTGGACTATTTACATCGTCTAGGTTTCTCCTCGGAGTTGCAGGATTTATATGTGCGTTATTTATTTACTCTTGAATATTTATTCTATTTAACATTATGCATTTAATTTTATTTATTTATTTTTTTACTTCTATTATCACTATTTTTCTTTTTTTCTAGTTGAATGGGTGGTGAAGGGAATTGACATTGATGTCAATTCATGTTTATTCAGCATTTTTACACCTTATGTTGTTTATTACTATGTCCATCTAAAATGTTTAAAGTTTTCTATGAATAAAGTTGGGAAAAAAAGAAAATATATTTTGCAGGTATTTCACAGTTAAAGACTCAAAATGTTTTTGATGACTTTACAATTACTCCATAAGCTTATTCACAAACTAAAAAACTGTACTAATGTCGGCCTATGTTGCACTGATGTATGAATGTTTTCATTCTTAACTTAAAATTGTGTTTTCTCTCTGTCATTTCTAATGTAGATTCTACAGAACTCTTGTTATTCCATTTGTAAGCTTGCAGATGAAGCCAAGTACAGTTCGATAAATCTGATTGGTCACATGACACAGAAAGTGGCGCAGAGAAAAAGAGAAAACAGTCCAAAGAACTTCACAGATAAACTTTTTGTTAGAATACTCATTTGGTATTGATATTTTAGAGGAGTATTTGATACCTAAAGAGTACTCGTGATACTTAGTATTAATACTTCGATACTCAATACTCCCACCCCTACTTATGGCTCTTTTTTTATGCTGATGTGTAACAAGAACAAGACCAAAACAACGAGGACCTTCTAGCGCTGATGAAAGGCTAACGAAACTGTCATCCACCAGTCATGATTGAAAGCAGTTAATGCAAATTAAGCTAATCCTTGTGAATTTAGGATCCAGGATACAACTTGTGGATCCTACCAAAAGAATAAAAGGTTCTTCAAGTTCACATCTCATATTCTGTTTTCGTTTTTTAAAGGTAGGCCTTATTTCTCCAACATCTTTCCAACACCAGGTCAATCCCTGTCCAGTTTCTGTCCTCTCAGTCCATCTACAGATCCCTCTGTGTCCTGCTGCTGGACTAAAGTAACCTCATGAGCCTGTAAGTACAATGGTTGAACCAGCAGGGGTGAATCCTAACGTTTGGTTAAGGTGGCCCAAGCCCTGATCACAGGCGACAAAAAACTGCCACCAGCAGGCCGGCTATAACGTCGGGCTTTTGACTCACTTTGTCAACACAAACTGTGTGCATACGATGCTGCTGGTGTTTCATCCATCAATGATCAGTCTGATCTGATGCTTCTATCGGTTACTGATGGGTATTTTATCAGTTCTTACCTCTAAACTGAATCTGTCCACATGAGGAAGTTGAGCGCTCTCCTGTGCCTCGACTGTCTTCCAGTTACACATCGTGCAGAGTCAAAATATAACACCCTTCCATCTCTGTTATTCAATAAAAGGTAACTGAATTTATTATTTTATTTCTCTGTGGCACAGTATCAAATGACCTACAGCCTGGTACACAGCCCAGTGGCCGGCGACCTCTGCTCTACATCCCTCCTCTGATAGACAAGCCCAAACTTTCAATTCAGCTTCTCACAAATAGGTCCCAGATAGCTCTAAACAAACTCAGCTTCGTCTTACTCCAGCCTTATTGTTTAGCAGGGTGTTGCATCTTCAGTAGCATCGTAGGGCTATTGTCATGTGTCAAATGTGGAGACTGGTATGTGGCCCTGATAAAAAACCTCTAACTCGACTGAGCCAACAGTGTGATCGTGCCTGTATGCAGACTTAAAGCTCACAACACCAGTTTGACCAGAAACAAGAAAGAAACAAGTTTGTCTGCAGACCGATGTTGATAATGCTGTTAGTTTGCACATGATATTTGAAGAAACAGAAGCCGTACTGGTGATTGAAATACTTACACTTCCAGCTTCTGTTAATTACCTCTGCCAAAGAGGTTATGTTTTGCCAGCGTATGTTTGTTTGTTTGTTTGTTTGTTTGTTTGTTAGCAAGATTACACAAAAGCTACTGGACAGATTTTGCTAAAATTTTCAGATGATGTTGGTAATAGCCCAACTTAAAAATAATTAGATTTCAGTGGTGATACGTATGTTTGTCTGGATGAAAAAATGTCCCAAAATTTCAAAAAATCCCACAAGTTAACATTGGGAATTTTAAAAAATCATATCTCTGCCATTTTTTAATGGATTCGCCTCCACTTTTACAGGCTAATATGCGGTCCATGTCTCTATCATCAAGGCAAATTTCATCCAGATTGATGTCACAAAAAACATTGAACTTTATAATGGGAAATCCCATTCACGACATTCAATAATTCATATAAAATCCAAATATTAAGGGATATCCCCAAAACTTGTTGTGTTTATACAAGATAACAGCCTCCACGTATGTGCTGAGTTTGGTCCGGATCCTGGCTCTATTCTGGATCTGGTGATCCAGAAACGTATCTTTTACAGGGTTGTGGAAAAGCCACTGCAGGAACTGAGCTGCTTGGCGGAGGTCTGCGCTCTCTGAGTGCTTCTCTAGTTGTGATAGTTTGATTGTAAGTTGCAACAGATCTCAAAAATAGATTAAAGATGCCCTGTCTAAAATGTTTTACTTTTGTTTACCACTTATTAAAGGTGTTTCTGTGTTTAATTATGAGTTATTCCTGGTTATATAAAGCAGAGAGCATTGTCTGATGTTTATTCCAAGCACAGATTTCTAATATTTCCAAATCTAACAACAATGATAACAGCTAAGCTCCTGCTTTGAAGGCTGTTAAACATAAAGCAGTGAGAGCTTTATGCTAAAGCATCAATCTCCACATATTTCCTCCATAACACTGAAGTATGTGGCAGAATGAAAGAGTGGGCTGTGTTCCCCTGAAGTCCATTTCCTCCTAAATAAAGCCCGTCTGCTTACTTTTCTCTGTGTGTTCCTTTGATTTCCACGTATTCAGACGCGTCTCAGTGTCAGATCAAACCTTCAAACATCCATCACCTCCGCCTCAGGAGAAAGGAGCAAAATCCCAAACTGTCATCAGCTTCCCCACAAAGATACAGCCAACTCTGAGTTTAGGATTTCTGACTGACTGCACAATTAACAAGGGCTGCGAATGTACGACTGCGTATCACCAAGAAGAAAAACGTGGGGAGAAAAGGAGGAAAACACGGGCCTGTTTATCTTTGGAGACGCTGTTGACGTCCTGAGGAGAGCGCCTGGCTCGGGGTAGATACCAACGGGACGGCATAAAGGCGAGATAAAGACATTTTTTAACTCATCAAATTTAATAAGCTTCATCTCCGACACGCAGGTATTCAGCGCCGCGCTTTCACCAAAAAGGTAAACACATCCATTTTGTAAGCTGCGGCAGAGATCCCAAAAAACAAACCTGAAACCTGCAGCTGACACGCATTCTTAAACGTGTCAGGGTGACAATAAGATACACTGTGAATAATAGAATAAACAGATACATATTTCCAAATGTGCGCCCCTTTCCTTCCCTCTGTAGTTGACACCTCGGCGGCGTGATAAAAGCCCCATCAGAAATACTTTACTTCCCAGCTCCGCCTTTGCTTCGCCTCCCTCCTCTCCGGCGGCGGAGGGGCTTACCTGTGCCCCGCTCGACTGACACCTAGCATTCGGAGCGGCTCCTCTCCGGGATTTAATCAGTCGTCATTATGGAGCAAGAGGAGAAAGAGGCTGTGGCACAATGCTGACACAAAGACAGTCTAAGGGGATCTTTGTGCTGTAAATGTGCTTCTCACAGTGGCTGCGTGACAGCTGACGGTGAGTCGCTGAAACACTGATCCACTGTTTCCTTGTAGAGACATCAGGGTGAATACAGAGGTGCCATGGCGTGCGCTGAAAGCCGCCGCAAAGACCTGAATGCTGCACAACACCTGCATGGCTGCTGTGGCGGATTAGGGTGTCAACACACACAATGGGCTCGGGGAACTCAATGCCTTTTCTCTCTCTCCCCCCTCGTACGCTCCCTGACGTCCCCCCATTGTCAACCGCTCTATTTTATTTATCGCCGCAACAGCTCAATGGGGAATTAAGTGGAGGGAAAATGGCGGCAGGTTATTGAAAAATATTTATACACTTTGAAAAATAAACATTTTTCAGTTAAAGTTGGTGTCAGGCGGGGATTATCCGGGAAGGTGATGGAGGTTGTTTCTGTTTCTCGTACTTTAGAGACTTTGACATCTGCCTTCAGTGAAGCCTTCAGGGAAACAAGATGGCGGAGAGACCAGTGGTAGTGCTAGGGGTGGGGCCACAGGGGCATTGGCCCCATCTGAAATCTATTTGGCCCCCTGAAGTGCCCCTGTCCTGTCACTCATCTGTTGTGTGCCCCAGAATGACAATCAGATTGTCCAACCAACTGTTGGTGGCAGTAGTGCGCCTAATAGGCATGTCCACCGTCAATAAAGCCACGTTTTTGAAGACTATTTTATTACCTTTGAAGTCACTCACATCCTTAACTCTTTAACCCCTGTTGTATCATATTTGATACATTCTTTTATGATACCTCTATCTAATCAATATGATCAACAAATCACTAAAAAAAATCTGAATACAATCAGATAAATGATAAAAATATCCTCAAATGGATTATCAGTTGCCAAAAACATCTAATGTATCAAATGAGATACAAAAAGAATATATGCTAAATTTTATGGGAATTTTGATATTTTAGGATTTCCATAGAAACTTTTAAACTCCAAAAAGTTAGAATTTTCTGGCTATAATTTGTGTTTTAAAGGGTTAAATGTGTGAAAATGAGTTTTAACGTTTACACTTTTTTAATTATAATCTTTGAAAAGGTGCGACTGGGTGTGCTTTATGATAAATGTGACTGCATGAATGTTGGACAAACACTTGGCCCCTCTGTGAGAAATGTGGCCCCTTGAACGCCCCTTGAAGCGAAACAGATGAAGAAGAAAAGAAGAATGGAGGGACAGGAGAGCACAACATAAATGCTCAAACCTTTAGAGGGAAAAGGGAGAACAAGGTGGTGGACAAACACCACAGAAGAAGAAGTTCAAGAAGGAAAACAAAAAACTGGTGTTTCTCACATCTGTGCTGGTGATGGTGGGCCAATTTTGGTCGACATGAAAACTTTTTCAGTCTGAAAATGTAGACACAAAGAGGTTTGAGCATAGACTGTAAAAGAGTTGGACAAAGCCATGTGACGTCAGCTGTGAAATTATCAAAGTCTGTCATTTAAGTCCTCTAATGCAGGGTTTCTCAACCAGGGGTCCACAGACCCCTAGTGGTCTGTGGTGTAATTGCAAGGAATCCTTAAAAATAAGATCTATTTAAAAAAAAGACCCAATGACATTTATAAAAAATAAGATTATTTTACTCGAATGCGACTGAGACCTTTATCCACCAAACTACAGAGAGTAACAGGACTTTTTCTCTAATTACATCTGTTTCACAGGTGTAATTTATTTATTCAAGTTTGTATAATACAAACTTAACACAATCTGCATCCTTTTCAAAACATGAGCCCCCTACTGTTTTACTGGGAATACACTATTCATTTCTTAAAAATGATTTCATTGTGAATCATCTGCAGGAAGGTGTTGTGGAAAAACTCATTAACTTTCTAGGTTCCAGTTAGCACTTGAAATTAAGCTAGTGTCACAAAAAACATGAAGAGGAAGAAGAAAATAAGCACAGTTACACAAATAAAAAGAAGGGAAGATCAGAAATATGCAAGGGGTCCAGGACCCCCAACAAGGTCGAGAACCACTGCTCTAATGGATGCTACCATACTGCACGTGCCATCTTAACTAAACTTTAGCTCAACCTCCCCACAGACAGAAAGGCCATGTCCAGATGGGACTTAAGGCCCCCTGACCAATAGCAATTTTGCATTTCCAAAACCAATAATCCTTAATATCACGCCTCTGGAAATGAAACAAAGAGGGGGTCAACTTTCTCCCACCTTCCACCTCCAGGACGTTCACAGTGGAGGCGAAACATCACAGGGTAAATAATATGCCTTGAAACAGCAGTGTGAATTGGACTACGGTGAGAGGGGTGAATTATTTTATATTGTGTCAGCAGGAGACAGGAGCGCTGCAAGTGAGTGTCTCTGCCTTTGCATGTCGCACACATCCAAGACAAAGATATTACGGCCTCGTGGAATTTATGTAAATGTAGTGGAATCATGGATGTATTATATATTTAGGCTGAAGTCATTTTTTTAACCAGTCTGTAAGCATTTTTATTTGGACTGTTAAAGATATCTTTTCCCATACACAATTATTAAGGTGGTTTCTGCACCGAGCCTCAAGTGGACACTTGGGGTACAACATCTTACAGCTTAACCCTTTAACTACTTTTCTGTTTTGAAAAACAGAACAAATCAAATCATTGTTTGATTCTGTTAACATTTCAGAGAACACTACAAACAAACCAAAGAAACAGATATTTTCTTGGTGTGGGATTTAAAGGTTAATAAAGCCAAAAGTTGATCATGTGATGACATAAAGATTCACAAACATCTGAAACAAAATCAAAAAGAAAATGCAGAAATGTTTGTAAGTAAATACCAATAAAAGAATTTAAAATAGATGATACTGAGTTTGACAAACAACAAATGTTTTCGATGAATAACAAATGTATAAGTATATATATATAAATCATTTTATTGGTAAATGGTTAAGATAAACTTTATGTATCTAAAATAATAATAATAAAAGTAAAGACTGCAATTATCAAGCAGCCCTAATATATGTTATTCATCAAAAAACATTTTTTTTGTGTTTGTCAAACTCAATATCCTCTATTTCAAGTTATTGTTGATTGATATTTTGTGTACGAACATTTCTGCCTTTTCTAATTGATTTTGTCCCAAAAGTTTCTGCATCCCGATGTCGTCACATAATCAACTGTTCGTTTTTTAAACCTCCAAATCCCACACAAAGAAACTATCTGGGTTTCTTTGGGGTGGTTTGTTTGTGTTTTTTTCTGTACCTTGAAACATTGACAGAAACAAACAATGATATGTTATGTTTTCTTTTAACACATTAAATATTCTGAATTTACTGACCTCTTCAAACAGTTGAGCTGGGAGTTAAAGGGTTAAACCTTGTGACCAAAAGGGTCAGACAGGTTTATGTATTTAAATATTTGGTTTAATCCCCAATAAAATGCTGTAAATGTCGGCTATAAACATTAATTAACTTATTTTCCCTGCTGAAATCCTTGGTTTTATCCTCTGATATGCGATGTTGATGTATGTTGATCTTATCAACAAACGCACTTACGTTCAGTATGAGGGGAAAAGAGTGACCTCTTCCCTTTGCTATGCTATGACATTGTCAACCGCTGGATTTTATTTAGCACTTTATCAGCTTAATTTAGTCTCGAGAAAAGACAAGTTTTTGAAAAATGTTCCTCAGCTCAGACAGATAGATTTTTTTAGTTAAAGTTGATTTTTCCAGAGGAGGTGGCAGAGGTTGTTGTGTCTTGTACTTTGGGACTTCGACATCTGCCTCCAGCGCAGCCCAAAACCTTCAGAACGAACAACATGATGGAAAAATGCACAGAGGAAGAAGAAGACGATTCCAGAGCAACAGATGGAGCCGAAGAGAAGAGGGAGGGAGAGTGAGGATGAGGCTGAAGGAAGGAAGGAAGGCTGGTGAGTCTTCAGCAGGAGAATTTTGGCAGGATGGTAAGGAGTGTCGAAGCCTGGCAGCGCCATAAAGAGCGGCGGCTCTCCATCCAGCTCCGCTCCACACCTCTCTGGCAGACATGCCATCACAGGCTTTGTTTACACGGGTCTGTGCTCCACTGGAACCCCGAAGAAAAGAGAGACTGAGGGAGCAGGAGATGTGATGTGAGTGATGAACAGCTGCCCTTTAAATCTATTTGCTTGGTGTTTCAATTAATGCTGGCTGTGGACCTAACGAATTTTCAGGACAGAGATGGAGCCTCCTATGCTCATAAAAGTCTTTAATAAATGGAGGCATGTGCTGCTTTGAATCGGTCAAATTTGCCGTGGCCACACTGCAAAAACTGAGATCTTGGCAAGTTTGTTTGTCTGATTTCAAGTCAGAAACACCTAAATACACTTATTCTAATCCACGTTCACTCCATAAGTCCAGATAAATATCTTACTATGAGGAATAAAAAGTAAAATATAAGGCATTTGATTGTTTGTAATGATAAGAAAGTATCTGCCAATCAGACAAGAAAATATGTACACAGCGAGGGTCTTAATGTCAGGTTTACTGTGGATTGGACATTTTATTTTAAGACACCCGTCAAGTAATTATTTTTTTATTTTTTAGTTTTGATCAGTGTTAATTTTGACAGCACTTTTTAACTACCCTCGCCAAGGAGGTTATGTTTTTTGCAGGCGTTAATTTGTTTGTCTGTTTGTGTTCAAGATAACATGAAAAGTTATGGAAATCTGTGGAATGGGATAAGGCAGAAATGACTAGATTTGGTGACTGATCTGGATCACCATCCAGATCCTGGAATTTTTTTAAAGGATTCTTTAACATTGCGAGATAGGACCATTTTCGCCAAAGTGGGCTGAAGCTGCTTGGCGGTGGTCTGCGCTCTCAGAGTGCCTTTCTAGTTTAGTTTTAGTTATAGTCTTTTGCCTGAAATATCTGCTAGTTTTAGTCATAACTTAGTCATCTAAATTGTTTTAATTTGAGTCTAGTTTTAGGTAATGACATTTTACAACATTTTAGTCGACAAAGTCTACTGTAAATTTAGTCGACTAAAATATGAAGTGTAAAGTGTTAGGCATTTTTTATGTTTCCTTCTGTTATGTTTTACACTTGGATAAAATGAAACAATACAAATTGAACTTTGGTGTGAAATGAAGTCACCTTTATTTAGGCTACAGCCAAAGTAGTTGTAATTGGATATATTCCTAACTTGTCCCTACTTTCTACATGACAAAAAATGAGGTGTGATCAGACCTAGTCTCTGTCAAACATTTTCGTCTAGTTTTTATTTGTTGAGGAAAATGTCAGTTAATTTAGTTTTAGTTTTTGTCCATGTGCACTTGTTTTTATTAGTTACTGTCTCATTTTCGTCAGGGGAAAAAAGGTTGTTGACAAAAACTATGATGAAAATAATTAGTCAAAAAAATTTACACTGGTTTTGATGTCTTTAAATAAGATGTTAGTACAGATGTGTCAGGATATTGTGGCTTAGTATAAGTCTAGCGAGACTTTTTGACTTAAAATTGGACAAATACTCTCACCTACTTTTGAGTTTTTAGCAGTGTACATGGTAAAAATGAGTTTGATCGTGTAAATCTCAATTTAAATGAAAAAACAAACACAAAAAACTCCCTCCACTCTACTTCCTCCATCTACTTCGGAAGTGCTCCCAAGTTTAATCATTTCCATGATTTGTCCTGGCACCAAAAGTCTCCAAAACTTGCTAATTAGCCCTATCACCATCATCACAATCATCATTACTTCTGCCAACAACACCTGGAAGATACAATTTCACATCCAGCTGATGTTTGATCACCCCGTCGTTGGAACAATTTGCAGATCCGCCGTGGTTAAACCCGCCACCCGGTCGCCTTTCTTCCCCCTGACCCGTGAGAAAAGAGATTAGCTATTCAAGGGAGGCAGCGGAGTGACAATCGCCGCATCAGATCAATATTACTTATCTCCCCCTCTCTCTGCATTACACTCCTAGTACAGTAATACACCTGGAGGAAGCAGCGAGTGTGTGGTGATTAGATTAGGCCTTTACTGTACACACACACACACACAGATAAGAGATGCTGCTCTCTCCCAGCTGGCGTGTGAAGTGGAGAGGATAAAGACTACAAGCTCAGGGTGTTCGGAGTTTGTTGCTCTCTGCAGAGGAGCGCTGTAAGGTTATTGGTTTGCTGTCACAACTACAGTATGACCAGTGCTCCTCTATTTCCACTAAATCAGCAGCTACCGACACCCAACCTTCTCTGCAGCACTACCAGGGGTCAACATAAAAACTAAGACAGGACAAAGCTTGTTCTGATGCAGTCATATGTGACTTTAAAGGGATACACCAGTATTTTTTGTTTTATGTCTTGCTTCACTCCCAAGTCCATGACAAGCAGATAGACACCATTCTTTCAACAGTGTGTGCAGTAAAAAGGAGGAGATGGACAGAGCTTGCACACTGCTAATTAGCTTAGCTCAAACATTGGGAGTCAATGGGTAGTGCTAGCCTGCCTCTGCCTCAAAACTTCTCAGACCGGTCTAACTAGCAAAACAAATATGCTGTGTTTAAAGTCACTTAAGTCACCTTTTCTTACCTGTTCTGATGCCCAGTTTGAGCATGGCCCATATCTACATGCCTTAATGCACTGAGCTGCTGCCATGTGATTGACTGATTATCTATTTGAACAGTTGAACAGGTTTGCCTATTTTAATGGTTGGTGACTACGGAAAGCTGTTTGAGCATAAAATTGATATTGATGACATCAACCGTATTTCAGCTCTACTAGTACTCAAATTTGGAGTACATGTACTCAATTTTGGTCATGTAGTGCTCGAGTAGAATTTACTAGTGAAGCAAAAAGTGTCACTAGTACCTCTAGTAGACTGAAAAATGCTCATCAGTACTACTAGTAGACTTAAAAATGTTCAATGGTAGTACTAACAAGCCTTATATGGTAATAAAGAGGCAAAGAAAAGCAAATTCAGGCTTTCCATTAGCTTTAGAAAATATTACAACCAATCAGGGTGTTGGATTTGGTTATACTCCTTTCTGCTTATTTGCATTAGGTCTGCTAGTACTACTGATGAATCTTTTGGCTTTACTAGTACTACTAGTAGACTAAAAACAGTCTACTAGTACTACTAGTTAGGTATTTTGAGTCTACTAGTAGTACTATGAACAAAAAAAAAATTGATTTACTTGTAAAGGTTTTTGGCGCACCAGTGCGCAAGTAGACCTTACTAGTAAAGCCAAATCGTCAACAATTTTGTGTTACTAGTACTCCTGGTAAAGCTTTGAGTTTTTACTAGTAACATCTTTTAAGTCTACCCCACCCCACATTAGCATATAAGGCTTACTAGTAGTACCAGTGAACATTTTTAAGTCTAGTAGTAGAACGAGTAGACCCAAAACAGTCCACTAGTAGTGCTAGTGAACACTTTTAAATCTACTAGAAGTACTCTTGGCACTTTCTGCTTCACTAGTAAAGTCTATTTACTCTAGTTGACAAAAAATAGTACATGTACTCCAAATTTGAGTACTTGCAGAACTGAACTGCAGTTGATATCACCAGCATAAATTTTATGCCCAAACAGCTTTCCATAGGTGACTAAGTGTGCACAGGCATTCATATTTCCTAAAGTATGTGCACTGACATGGAGCTCATGTTATAGCGGGGAACACAAATACAGAATTATTGAAACTTCTGCTAAAGCTGAATAATGATGCAGTGATCATTCAGATTTACTCTTCAGTGTGCCACAAGAGTTAAATCGGTGTAAAATCATCCCAAATTGATCCTGTCTGCATGCACCAAAATGAAGAAACAAGCAAACTCCTCCCTAAATACCTCCACACATATCTCCAGATTCATGGTATATAACAGCGCGGGTATCTTAATGAGGATTTTCTATAAATTGTCACGATCAGTAACGTAATCCGCCACCATCCATCCACGGTCCCCGCAGAGCGAGCAGAAGGTAGCTGAGGGTCATCTCTCCTATTCTACATGCAGACACAGTACAGCTAATACCATACTTCACAGGCCGGCCTTAATCAGCCGCCGCACTGACAATGTAATTATGGAAGTGTCCGGGCGCCGCAGTCAGCCGGGGAATTCTAATTATTTACAAGGCTGAGGAGGAGAGCCACAGTTCATCCCAAACCCCACAACCTGCTTTCTCTGCACGTCCAGAATCGAGAGTGGAGGGCCCGACTGCAGGAATTTATGAAATATAAAGAAGTGAGGAGAGGAAATGAAGGAGGAGTGTTCCTGATTTTAGCACGATTGATGGACATGAATTTTAATTCTGCTCCATTGACTTCAACGTCAACTGCTGGATGATTTGATTGGTAGATACTCCAAAGTCCGAGCTTGAGTGCTTTGATTGGCTTGTTGTTTTAGAGGGCTTTGTTCTGAAAACTTGGTAACTTAAATCTTCATATATATATACAGTTCAGTCTATAATCTCATAAGATCATCGAAGAAGACCAAAGCTGTTGTCCTGAAACACTAAGAGAAACCAAATGACTGTAACAACACTCACATTGCTTTGTGGGTGATGGATCCAAGGGGAGCCGAGACTAAAACAGACTAAGACCAGACGCCATGCATGGGTGTGAATCCGTGGATGTGACCTGTGGTGTAAAAGCTCTTTGAGTGATCAGAAACACAAGAAAGTCTTTTTACTATTTATGACCACAGTGTCCACGTCTTCTAATGGCTTTTTCCAGGTAATGTGCCAAATATCAAAGCTTAAATCATCATTTCTTCAGGCTGACGTTGAATTCACTGAACTCCACTGCGCTCCACAGTAGGGATGCCCCGACCAGGCTTTTCTTGGCTGATCACCTGTCTGTGAGATCAGCCGATATTTAACCCTGCTGCAGTTTGTTAAGAGGAGGACAGAGCAGCAGATGTGCAGATGCTGTCCACGAGTGAACATTAGGTTAATCCACAGGTGATTGGTGTTTACAGGCTTTAACTGATCATGTTGGAACTTGGCTCTTGGCTGGAAGAGGATATTGAAGCAGCTTCATGTGTATGTTAGTTTGACTTAAATATTAATTTAATTACAGTAAACCCCCGTGATTTCGTGGTTCAGTTTTCGCGGTCCTGGTATTTTGTTCTGTAAGACCTATCAATTTTGATATTGCGTACATTTTCGCCATTTCGCGGCATTCTGCAGCTTTGTTTATGAGTTTAAATCTCACAGGTCACAATATAATGCCCGTACGTACCAATTCAGCCAATGAGAGTGTCTGTATTTTTCTCGGCTGCTGATTGGCTGTTGTGCATCACATGGCCACATGTTCGGCATAACTTTAGTGTTGTGTGCATTGATTTTGTGTTTCTGATTCTGCCCTCTCGATATCTTTCTATGTGTTTTAATGTATTTCTATTGTTTTAAAAGTGTGTTTAAAGACCTTAAAATTCTTTTAAAAGTACCGTAAAAGTTATAAAAACATGCCTAAGCCATTTAAATAGTGTATTTCTATTTCACAGATTTTCACTTACCGCGGGTGGGTCTGGAACCAAACCCCTGTGATGGAGGGGGGATCACTGTGTATGTTTTTAGACCTTGCCCCGGTAATATCTGTGAAGCAAGAAACAGTCCCTTGGACAAATGTAGTTGATAATTCCTGCAGCTAAAGGACATCACATTTGGCTACACTGGGTGACAAAAGAAGACGCCTGGTGAAGGACTCAACATAATTTAGGTACAAATTTGGGGGGCTTCAAGGAAAATACACTGGGCCCGCTGTAATTGAGCTCCTTTGGGATGTGGTGGAACGGGAGATTCTGCTGCAACTTGGTCTGTGGTGTAACTGCAAGGGGTCCTTAGAAATAAAATATATATTTAAAAAAAGATCCTATGACATTTATAAAAATAAGATTATTTCAAATGTGACTAAGACCTTTATCTACCTAAACCATAGAGGGTAACGAGACTCTTTTCTCTAATTACATCTGTTTCACAAGCATTATTTATTTATTGAAGTTTGTATAATACAAATTTAACACAATCTGCATCCTTTTCAAAATATGAGCTCTAACCCTAACCCTAACCCTACTGTTTCAGTGGGCATACACCAAACATTTTTTAATAGTGTTTTTATTGTGAATCATCTGCAGGAAGGTCTCGTGAGAAAACTCATGAACTTGCAAGGTTCAAGGTTCAAACAAACTGATAAGCACAGTTACATGAAGAAGAAGAAGAAGAAGTAGAAGAGTATCAGGGGGTCCAGGGCCCTAGAAAGGTTGAGAACCACTGCCTTAAACTCTCAGATGAAGTCCCTGTAAAACCAAGGACATAACACTCGCTTGATTCAATTCTTCTCAGTTTTTACGGGCGGATATTTACAGGACGTCACCCTTTTTTGACTGGACATAAAGCTGGAGAGCACCGAGATAACCCGCAGTTTGAAATATCCCTTTAAGACCTTTGTCACGCCCGTCCTGCCACTCTCTCCTCCTGCCACGTCCATAAAGCAGAGGAGCAGAGGAATGGTCATCTGGATGAAGATAAAGACGATGACGGATATTTACCCCGACCACACTCTCTGATTTACCACAGCTCCTCTGGTGTTTGATGGCCCCCTGTATCATTCATCTCTGCTGGGTGAAGCTTCACTGTAGGCGAGCCTGAAGAGGAGCGGCTGGCACCCCCACTCGTCCCTCCTCTCCCCCCCTCCCTCCCCCGTCCTCCCGCCCTGCCTTTCCCCTGACCTTGCAGCTTTATGACTGCAGTAATGCGCTGCAGATGAAGAGAGGAGCAAATCCACCGGAGATAATAGACAAATCATCTCCACGAGGTGCTGCCGGAATAAAAATCCCCAGACAAACAGACAGCCTGTGTGCTCCCGGACGCCCCTTTAAGGGAACTCTTAGTGTTGATAAGTAATTATCCCTGCCCAAAGGCATGATGGGACTCGCAGGGAGAGAAAACATTTGTATGATATGTTTGCAGAATTCGCGCTGGAGCTGTAAATCTTTAAAAGGACGGATATTGCGGACTTAAAATCTGCGGATCTGTAATTAAATTAGCGATCGCGTCCGCCTGATTTTTCCAAGCGTGATTCCGCATGCATGTGTGTTTAATGCCGATGCTTGTATGCGTAATACCACTTAGCAGGGGCTTGTATCAGTGGATTTTCCGCTGGCCTCCCTCCCTCCCGCAGCTGTCTTCATCGCTAACAATCCACTTAAGATTCACAAGCACAAAAAAAAAGACATTTAGACTGGAGATTAACATGCCGCACCTGTTGATCAGACAAGCTAATGAAGCTGCATAATGAGGGAGAGGAGATGAGGTTTGGCAGGAGGAAGATTTGAGGGGATGAGAAATGAAGAATCGCCTCAGAGGCCTCGTCCTTGAAAACAGTCAGATGACATCTCTGAACTTGTGTAACTGTCACGGGACCGGGGGGGGGAATCATATGACTCAGGTGCTTTCTCGTGGCATAGTTTTTCCAGTGCTGACCCCCAGGTGAGCAGGGTGGGGTCGGCGTACGTGCTCACAGTGGCTGCAGGAATGTAAAGCATGTGAAGACGAAGCTCACGTAAGGCTGCACTCGTGGTGTAAGAGCTGTTATGTCAGCAGAAGGGGGTCGACTTTGAGTGAAAACACAACCACATGACAACTGACATGGATATTTTCACTTTTCTAACAGACTATACACTGTCATATTTCATATCAAGGTTCTTCTAATGAACAGCAAAGGATATAAAAGCCTTTAATTAAACCTAATAAGATGTCTTTAAGACTTGGTAATGTCATTTTAACCATTAATCTGCCATAAACATTAATAAGATGTTTATTAGCATTTATTAGTCCCCACTAACTCCATGACAAATGAGCACACAGGGGAAAAAGTGACTTTTACGCCTTAAATAGAGGAAATATTGAGATATATAAAAGACCAAAATGAAGTGATCTACAAACATTAAATGATAGAAGGACTTTCAGATTTAAAACCTGAAAAATATTTCAGTTGCACAATGTAAGAGTACAAAATAAAGGAATAATTTGCAGAGTGTGGTCTTGCCTTCAACCCAGTGTTAATTTTGTTGACTAATTATTTTCATCATAGTTTTTGTCAACAACCTTTTTTCCCCTGACGAAAACTAGACAGTAACTATTAAAAACAAGTGCACATGGACAAAAACTAAAACTAAATTGACATTTTCGTCAACAAGAACTAGATGAAAATGTTTGACAAAGACAAAATTCAATTAGATCTAATTTTGTCATGTAGAAAGTAGGGACAAGTAGGAATATATCCAATGGTTGTGTGGAGAGGTTGGATGAGTTAAGAGGGACATCCAATCACAACTGCCTTAAGTTCATGGTGGTGGGATAAGTTGGGAAGCGATCCAGTCAGAGCTACACTCTTATGAATTGATATATTCTATCCATCTATATAGCCTATATAACGGTGAGTGCACTTCACAAAAAGTTACATTTCTTTCTGTTCATTTATACATTCAAACTTTACGAGCATTCAATAAAGGGTTATTAGCTATTTCATTTTATCCAAGTGTAAAACATGGCTTAAGAAATTCAAGGAAACATAAAAAATGCCTTACCCTTTACACTTCATATTTTAGTCGACTAAATTTACAGTAGATTTCATCAACTAAAATGTTGTGGAGTTTTATCAACCAAAACTAGACTTAAATTAAAACAATTTAGATGACTAAATAATGACTAAAACTAAAAGATATTTTAGGCAAAAGACTATAACTAAAACTAGTGCTGTCAAAATTAACACTGCATCAACATGTCACTAAAAAGTCCAAAAGCAGCCACTTCTAGGACAGAATTCAGCCTCATGTCTGACCTGAGAGTGGGGAGGTCAGGGGGAGGGCTGGAGCGAGCGGGCTTAGCGTTAGAAGAAGAAGAAGAAGGTAAAGCGCTGGTGTCAGGACGGAGCTGAAGGAGCAGTTAGAGAAAATAAACAGATGGGAGCTTTGAGGATATTCTATCTGAAGCTTAGTCCTGTTGAGTATAAATATGGTGGCGGGTAAGCCATCTAAATAGGCCTGTGTTTACCTGTCTGCACGGCCCAAATTAATCACCCATGCCGCCACGAGCCGCAGAAGGGGAGGGGGAGGGAGAGAGGGAGGAGGGGGAGTTAGGAGTGTAAACACGACTAAAAGCTACTGGTTGGCACCATTTTGTTTTGGTTAGGATACAGAGTGAGTGATTAGGCTGCTCGGCTGTGATGAAGGGACGGCAGGAGTGATGGAGGACCACGGTGTGTTTGTGTAGGTTTGTGTCTGTCTGTGGAAATGACATCAGTCCAGGATCCTGGACTTTTTCTGGATCTGAAAATATTTCACATTTTGTGTCAGAATTAAACTTTCTAAAAATTCTCACTTTCAGGATTTATTAGGTTTTGCCTTCATTTTGATACATCAGTGGAAAGAGTTTAAGAACTTTGAGAGAAAGAGGTCCTAAACAAAGAGTAGAGATTGGCAAAATACCTGAGGACTGTTGAAGATCCTTCACTGAGCAAAGTCTTAAAGATTATCAGCCTGTTTTTGTCCTGACTTTCCCCCTTCCCGACCAAGGACAGGAAACGCCAGATTATTTTATATTTTATAAGATTATCCTGTGGTCTGAGGTGTTAGAGTGAATTTTTCCCCATAATCAACTCTGAAATGGGTCGGAACTCACAATTGTAAATATTAAACTTCTTCAATATTTACGACCAAAAATCTTCATGTGTGTGGGGAAAGCCGACAACTCCCAAGTCATGACTCCATGAATTGTGACGTAAAACAGAATGTAGCCAATCAAGAGGCGAGCTGAGTGAGGAACGAGGAAGCAAGCATAAATAAAAACAAGCATGGCCAACCTGAAACATAAAGTTCTGTTAACCTCAGAAATCCAGAGGACCAGCTCACGAGTTCATGCTGTCTCCAGGATTTTTTCCACAGTCTTTTCTATTTTAAGTTTGGGATTTTTCCATCAAAAATAGCCCCAAGACCACCATCATTCCCTCTTCTCGTATGTCCTCTTCCATGTTGTGTTTTCTAGTTGTTGCTATGTTTCTTCTTCTTCGTTTTTGTTTGATCACGTTTGATCAGATTTCTGTCTTGGAGGATTAGATTCTAGCTCAGTGGTGGGACAGAATGGTTCTGTGTGGTGCGCTGTGTTGAGATTATTGTAACACATCACACACAGTATGATCAAAACTGTTCAATGCCTTATTTTTATCTTCATGTGTTGGGTCTCAAACAGATAAAAAATCTCTTCAGATTTAGAAAATCCCTATATGCGTACCCAGCTTTAGGTTGCTTTCACACCAAAAGTTCGGTGGACTCAGTTTGGCTCAGTTGTAAAGTCTCAACATTATTTTATGTTTGGTTTGGTTTTCCTTAATGCTGCCCTTTCAAACCTACCAAAGTCTGCCTAATGTTGTGTAACACAGCCACTAACCACTAGTTGGGGCTGTAGCTATGGTCTTTGTTCCTGCCATCTGGCCCAATGACCTGGAAACAAAATACCTGCTTTGAGTATTGCCAATGTTCAGTTTGGAGCAGCTCCACAGTATTTTGAGTGATAAAATACAACGATATTCCACACTGAACTGTATGTGTTCTTGTCTAAAGAGAACCAAAGTCTGCTAGCAATGCTTACATTAGCCACACTTTGCTTCATATTGTCAGTGAATGCTACATCAGCTTGCTAACTGTTGTTGTATTTGGCCAAATTCATCCCACTT
This sequence comes from Cetoscarus ocellatus, assembly GCA_037902135.1. Taxonomy (NCBI): domain Eukaryota; kingdom Metazoa; phylum Chordata; class Actinopteri; order Labriformes; family Labridae; genus Cetoscarus; species Cetoscarus ocellatus. The sequence goes on along the minus strand of JBAMNC010001804.1, from coordinate 165,207 downwards.
ATCTCTGCTTTTTGGTTCGCCTCCCCAGTTTGGTCCTTGTTTGACAAGGGTGGCTTTAACACTCACTAAACAAGTGAGTCCACTGGTCCACACCAGAGTTTGTGTGAGCCTCTACACCAACCAAAATCAAATGAACTTTACAAAAAAGTGAAACAGAATGGTTTGGTTAGGAATAAAACTGATTAATTTTAGAAATGGGATCAAGAAATCAAGAAAAATGGCTCAAAATACCACAAACAGTTTGGTTTAAAGCCACACTGCTCTTCGTCAGACTTGCAAAAAAGTTTCACCACCATCTTAAACTTTGATAGACATACACTTAATTTAAAACAGCTGAAACAGGCTGTTTTAAAAGTTGAAAAAAGCTGTTATTTGGGATGGCTTAAGGGAATTGCAATGGATTGTGGGATTTGTAGTTCAAATGTGTGCATTGGCTTGTTTTGCCACTGAAGATGAATTTGCTTTAGTCCAACTATGACATAATAAAACTTTACCTATATTAAAACATAAACAAGTACAGGAACACTTGGATGACCTACATAGCCATAAAAATATTAAAAATGCTTCATTATGTATCAATAAACCTATAAATGTGGAAACATCTTTGATTTTATATACAAGGAAGTTCCTCCAAAACATCAACTATCATACCCAACTGTCTTCTAGTTCCCTTTAAATAAATTTTAATGCTCTGTAGTCATCTGCTGTTGATGTACTTTGGCTGAGTGACAGTACAAATTCATTGACAAATCATAAAGGACCTAAAAATGGCAAGAAAATAGCCTCCATGTAGATAACAGCAAACCCCAACTCTACCCTAATCTTAAGGCTTATTTACCACGGTGTGAAATTATAAGTCAAAGTATTTGTTTCTCATTGAATCGAAGAGATCGCTACTTTTAAATAAGTTAAATACATATATTGGCTTTGGCTAATACTCAGCCAGACATTAAAAGTGAATGAACAATATCTGTAACCTGATCAGACTGTCTAAAGTATTGTATCATCGGTATAAATTAGCACATCTGAGCAGGTCTGACTTGTGTCTTCATTGTGCTGCACCTCAGCTGATAGAATAAGAGTCAGATAAGATGTGACGTGGGTAAAAAGGAAAGGCCGGGAGGGGGGTCACAGCATTTGTTCTGGATTTTTCCATTATGTGATTTGGCATGCTGATGCCTTTCATTTCGATCATTAGAATTCAGTCGGGATCAGGAGAGCTTTCAGGTGAAGCCGAGGAGCCGCGTTTGGATTAGCGGTCCATGTAACCAGAGCAGGATAGACTCCAAACGCGGCTGATTATCATACCATTTCTCATACCTGACGCGATTAATGCAGTTTTTTAACCTCTTCTCTTAAAAAAAGAGGGTGAAAATGGTTTAATTTAATATATGCTTGGTGTTTAATCAGAAGCTTTGCATTCCAGGCCCTATGCAGAATGATATTAGTGGTTTGAGTAGGCCACCACGAAGACGCTCAGCTCCCAAGTTTTGCATATTCTCCACCTCAGAAGTTTTTTTTTTGGGAAGAAGTTTAAAGAAGGATCGAGGTAAGACATGGGGAGATTTAACACTCACATATGTAGAGATAGATGCAAGAGGGGGAAATGGGGAAATCTTGGAGATACTAAATATAAAACCTAATATATTCTTTAAGTCTTTGCAGGTAATTCCAGGTTAATTCAACTTCAAAGGAAGTGAGCAAACCAAAATGTTGGATATCGATCTTTTAATGCAGGACATCTGGAAAAAACCAAACCTACAGTACCTCCAAAACCAGCCTGAAATCTTCACTGTCTCGTTGTCTTATTTTTCATAGTGATTGGTTGTAAAATTTTGAGGTGATAGGCCAATTCAAGGCCTTAAAATCATATTGAAAAGACTAATTTTATACGTACAAAGACATTAATGAACATAAAAAACAGCCTCCAAAACTTGGCCCCATTTTTTATTATCAAATTCATGGTGCACGGTTTATTTCAGATACAGGTGGGCTCAACAGCACATGGCGAACGGCTGCATATTTGGTCAAGTAATAATCTATTCAATACTATCTGGACTACTAGGTTGATTATAAGTTGGTCACAGTTACACATTCACCTTAAACTTGCAAAAAGATGAATAGGTGCCATGCACGGTGTCCATATGTTTTAATACTATGAATATACTGTACAGTAACAGGCTAGTACTTTGGGGAAAGATGACCAACTATCACTGACCCATAGCTGCCAAATGGAGGCTTGTCAATCTGGAGTAATGCAGTACAATTAACCCTTTGTTGGCTCTCTCAATGATCCACTAGCCAGCCATCAAGAATCAATCAGCCTCTTATCTGAGCAGCTGTTGCCAGGTTACTCCAGTCCGAAAACTTTTGTGTTGGCAGAGTCTATTTTAGTGCATTGTGGTCATCTTATTCTTTTTACTTCAACATTGAAAATCATAAAGAAGCTTTACCTTCGACATTTTTCTTTATATACCCTACAGTAGTTTTGTCACTTTCCATTGCTGGCTCTGGCGTGCTGTATGTCTTCCAAAACTTTTCTCTTCTTTGGATCATTTATTTTGCTGCGTGCAATTGTCCTTGGACAAAAGTCATTTCTTCATCATGACAAAAAGCCACTTAGTGGAAGGCAGCTCTATCGCTTCAGTTTCCCCGGTTGTTGTTGTCAGGATGCCACAGTAGTTTTGCACAGCCACGCTATGATGGCCCCACCTACCTTGAAGAGGTAGTGACAAAGTCTTTACTGTAATAGAGAGTGAAGCTGGACTGAACCAAACGAGTCAATCAGGTGCCATAATGTACAGTGCTGAGGCCACATCCACTTCCTAAGTGTGCTGTGGTTGGTAGGGCTGAACGGAATATCGTTTTTTGATCGAAATCGCGATTTCAGACAATGTGACCATCGTCGTAGCTGCAATATTTTGCAGCGCCCCTGACTGACCCTGGATCTGTTGTGTCAGCTTTTGCTAGTGACAACTGTCAAATTTTGTTGTTCTTATTATGACCTATTTAATATTGTTTTTGGTTTTTTTTGCATTTTATTTAAGATTTTTAACTTTACACAATGAAGGTTTTTTTGCACTACATTTTTTTTAAGTTAAAACAGTCAAAGATGGCTCTTTTAGTTCTTCAGTTGTAATGAATACATTTGAAAGCAGTTTTCATCCTTACCTTAGAGTAATAGCTTTTAATGTTTGATGGTATGATGTAATTTTCTGTCATGTTTGTAAATGTTACTGTAAACATAGGGAATACTGCACTGAAACATGATTTCAAGAAAATCGGGAATCAAATTGAAATCGCAATATCTGTCAGAAAAATCACAATTATATCTCCTAAAATCGTTCAGGCCTAGTGGTCTGCATAACTCTTGACAATGTACAAAACAAACACAACCTGTTCTGAGCAGGGCTGAAACGGAGTGGTTTATGGACATGTTAGAATTCAATTTGAAAGGATTTTTGGGCAAGAGACTTTAAAAGTAAGTTCTGGAGCCATCTGGGACTAGTGTAAACATGGGAAATATTGTTGTTGTATAGCTATGTTCAAACAATGGCTAGGAGGGATGTGAGGCAGCACAAATGGACTGATGGACAGCCATAAAATAGATATGTATAACGCCTCTGGCCATGGCTATTGCCCACGCAGAGGTATCAATAAAAACAGAATTTTATAAAACCGATATCCTTAAAATGCAAATGAAATCTATACAAGCATGAACCTACTTTTACTGTATTCCAAACGTTTGCTCTTAATATTCTGCACCTCCCTGCACAACCTTCATGAAACATCAGCTCCACTTCAGCCCTCGTATGAAACACTGTAAGCCGAGTAATTTCTGCCTCTGCAAACTTTTCGGATTCCGACACTCTCATGACGGCCTGAGCGGAGAAGAATGGTCCGTTACAACACGCGGCAGAAGTAATGCCTTTTAGTCCCTGACATGTTTGTCTCGGACTAATTCCCCTCACCACCACGACAGGCACGACCCGCCAAGTCAAACGGCTCTGTCACACCTCTTTTCTCTCTCCTCGCTTCTATCTCTTCACTCTTCACTGGAAAAAAAGGGCCAAAGGGTTTTCCTCGGGCTCCTGTAGTGTGAAATGCAGACTGTCATTAACCGGGAGAGGGCAAGTGGAGGGGCTTACGGTGGGGGAGCCGTCAATACAGAGAGAGCCTCACCCCTCATTGTGTCTCAATAACTTTAAAAAGGAAACTAATCCATTCTGCTCTTAATTGCATGCCACGTCCCCCGATGTGTCTCCCCCATCATTTTTGCACAATGTGAAGGAGGCCATATTTAAACAGACTTCCCAAGATTCCCATTTCAAACGCTGTAATGAGTTTTTAAAGAACATAATGGTCTATATTATATTCTACATTTTTAGCAGGAGCAGAAAAGAAGAAGCTTGCCCTGCTAAAATGGGGTTGTCTTTAAAGAGTGGGGGGGCCGAGATATATAAAACTGTGACAATGTGTGCGTGTGGACGTCAACAACGTGTGACAGGAGACAGTGCTTCGAGGATTAAGGTCTAATTTCTCCTGTTCTTTCATTGAGACTCCGCAATCCAACAGATTGATTGGGACTTTTAATTACACAGCAGTAATTATGGGGCCAGATCTCGGCGTTTGAAAAGAAAGAATTAAAGTTCATTTTGCTTGGCTAATTATCAAACGCTGTCCTAAAGTGTGTGTGTGCGAACAGCCAAAGCCCCCTTGGTGCCAACGGCGACGCAGGACCCCTGGATCACAGATACGGGGTAATTAAGGCAGAAAGGTTAACGGGGAAAGAAAAGATGAAGGAGAAAAGCGACAGTTCTGATAGGGAGAATCGGATCCTGTCTTTCATTCCCTTTAATGCTAATTCCGACGGATCTTGTGGAACTTTTTTGTCACTATCAGCAAATTACAACATTTCACATTCATCAGGCTCCCTCACAAGAGGCTGCAGAACTGTAACCTAACTAGTAATTAGGTTTATTGTTCTGCCAGGCGATAGCCTCATCTTACTTAACGTTACAAGTTAGACTCCAGGTACAAAGAAAACGAGCAAATAAAAGAAGCTAACCCTAACCTGAAATGGGAATCAGCGTTAATGTTGTTGACTAATTATTCTCGTCATAGTTTTCATCAACAAACTTTTTTCCCCTGACAAAAGCTAGACAGTAACTAATAAAACAAGTGCACATGGACAAAAATAAAAGTAAATTAACTGACATTTTCCTCAACAAATAAAAACTAGAGGAAAATGTCTGGCAGAGACTTAATCCAATCAGACCTAATTTGGTCATGTAGAAAGTAGGGACAAGTTAGGAATATATCCAATCACAGCTACTTTGGTTGTGTGGAAAGGTTGGATGAGTTAAGAGGGACATCCAATCACAACTGCCATAGATTCATGGTGGTGGGATAAGTTGTGGAGCGATCCAATCAGAGCTCCTCTCTTTATGAATTGATATGTTCATGTAGAGCAGGTTCACTGTTTGTTGTCAGTTCTGGTATTGTAACTGAGATGCTCTGCCAGGTAGCCTAAATAGTTCAATTTGTTTCTGTTCATTTATACATCCAAACTTGTTTCATTTTATCCATCGCAACATTACTGGTGGTGCAGCAACACTCCCAAACTTGACCTGACCTGCAGGTCAAAAGGTTATGGTCATCGATGTTGTTGTATCTCAGAAACAGTTAGATATATCTTCATCAAACTTCACACAAATGTCCACTTTAGCTCAAGGTTTGGAAATTGGATGTAAAAAGGCCAAAGTCATTTTGCCCCGTGTTCATTGCTTGGTTAGTGAATTCAATATCTTGAGAACACTTGCAAGGATTTTCCTCAAACTTTGCCCAAATGTCGACTCGAAACCGAGGGTGCACTGGTTACAATCTGGAGGTCAAAGGTTAAAGCTAACAGTGGCTTAATGCGCCTTCTTGTGAATGCACTATATTTGGAAAACTTAAGAGACTTTCAGACTTTGTACTTTGAGAAATAAGGTTGACCTTAAATCTTGCTACACATGATGGGTTATTACCATTTTAGGAATAACACAGGCATGACAACCACATGAAACAGCCCAGCTCAATCCAGGACCTAGACCTGTACACTTTCAGGACTGATAAAACTTGCAGGGACATACAATGGACAGACGGTGTTTCTACAGTAGATTCTTTCGTCTTCCCTCTCTTTCTTCAATAAGTCCAGTCCAATCCCCCCCTTCCCTCCATCCTCTCCCTCCCCCCTCTTCCCTCGGCCTCCGTCCGGTCAAATCTGCACTTGCTGACATGCAGCACAGTAGCACTACGCCTCTAATTTTTACATTACATTGCATTAGCTCCAGCAGGTTTTAAGGGGGAAACCAATACAGGAATCATTTTATGGCGTAAAGCAGGAGCTGCGATTTGGGCTCAGGAGTCAATCTGGCGCCTGGTGATGATGGCGGTGGAGTTAGCGCGGGGTTGGCAGGCCTGATTAGACCGTCTTAGGCTGGGGAGTCATATATGTGCTATTTCGCTGATAGGCTGCGAATCTGGATTTCCTGCTCCAGTGCGCTCATGGAGCTAAACCCATCCAACCGAGGAGGCTAGGCAAAGTGGGGAAGGTGATTTTTTTTTTTCCTCCCATCTCTTTCCACACACACACACTTCAGTGCCCAGAGTCACACACACACACACACACACATACATGAACATCATCGCCTCGGCAGTACCTCATGAAATCTATTTGAAAATGTCTGTGTGTGCATGCGACAAAGAGCGAAATGTATTCATTGAAGGATTCTGGGGGAGAAAAAGATCAAATTTACTGGACTGAAGTGCCGGATTCATCAAAAAATAAATTTAAATGTATTTTTGGAGGGGATTTTTCAAAGTTAGTGTCCCAACGTGAGCTTCTGGTCGCTGCTATTTCAGCTTTTCTTCTTCTTCTTCTTCTTCTTCTTCTTGCATCTTCCTCCTTCTTCCAGTCCGTCCGTCTTTCTGTCTGTCCTTCCATCCATCTGTCATCCGAGCTCGCCCACCTGCATCCAAGAAGCTGCAGCAGCCCTTCGGAGCATTTAGCACGGACACAATTACGCAATTGTGCGAGCAGACAAACGCCGTGTAGGACAGTTGGGGACGCCAGAGGTGGGGTAACGCAATCCTCCCCCTACGGTCCTCACCCTTCCCTCAACGCTCCCTCTTCCTCCCCCCCCTCCCCGGCCGCTGTCATCCCAAGCTTGTCCATCTCGGCGCGGGGAACAGTGGGGAAGCTGTGTGTGTCGGCTCTTCCCAACAATTACCTTCAATTACGGCTCACTGCAGTGTGGCCTCGTGAAAGGCTTAGCCATTAGGACTCTCTCTCTCCCTCTTTTGCTGTCTCTCGCCCCTCTGTCTCACCCTCTCCTCGCTCAATTTTGGAGTCTGGCCAGGCTCCAGGTGAAAACGACCCAAATAGCCCCCCGCTCGCTTTACACGCCCCACAGCTCACTTTACGTTCGCCAAGAAAAGCTCACCGGCACTCTGTTAATTCACATCTTTCACTCGCTCCCTCCTCCTCCTCTTCTTCTTCCACCTGGGCTCTTCTTCTACTCTTCCTCCTTCCTCACCCCTCCTCCTGCTTCTTCTTCTTCTTCTCCTCTTCACAGTCTTTCTTTCTCAGAGTCCTGCTCCGCTGGGACCTGATCCTGTTTGCGGTAGTTTGAGAGTTCGAGGGCAGCAGGGACAAAAGATACCCTGAGATGCGGAGCTCCCTTGTGGTTCACAGCAGATAGATATACAAGTTAAAAGCTGGAGCTGCTCTTGCACTGCAATAAAACATGAATCTACCAGTGCCAGCTGTGATTTCTTTCTCCTAAGGTTTGGTCTTGTGCAAATCAGTCATAATAAAGGTCTTTTGAGGGCCAGTGTCCATTAACATTTGTTGGTATTCGTGACTTAAGTTTCAGATTGCTGCTGGCATTTACTGTCACAAAGGACAGAGCTGGTTTGAGACTTTTTCTCTCACAAGTGACCACAAGGTAGGGCTGGGTACTTCCAACAAGTTCATGATACGATATGCATCCTGACATTGAGGCCACGATATGATATACATTACCCAAAGTGTACTGACAACAGCTGTCAAAACATTGAGGCCGAATCGATTCTGTAAATCCGTATTGATACAGGTATCCCCAAGGAGTGCATTACGATGTTTTGCTGTATCAATATTTTAAGCCCAGGCCTACCACAAGGTATTGGATTGCAATATATTTGCTTTAATTCAATGACTTATTCAAATAGAAGAAGACTTACTTTGTTAATCAATATAGGTCCTGCGATCATGCACTGATGGAGAAATGTCAGAGTGATGGCTTGCTGCTCCCGAAGAATTACTTCAGAGCAATTTAGAGGTTCACTGCCTCACTTAAGGGAACTTCGGCAGGGCCCAGGACATGAGCTGGCACCTCTAGAGCGACCAAACCAACTTCCAAACATGGTCAAGACTTTTGAATTGGCCCTGAAACAGTTGAATGACTAAAGACATTTCACTTACAGCAGCAAAACACATCAATCATGCACATTTTCTGCCACATTTACTTTGTCACACGGTCTCATTTCCAAAGTACATTGCACCAACATTCTTGCAGTTTACTCTTGTTTTGTGTCTGACAGTGAGGATGAGCCATCAGTGTCTCCCATCTCTACTGCTCAGAAGGTCATTTTCACCCTGACTAGGTGCGAATCCAGTGATAACACAGGGTTACAAGGGCCCCTTGATGGGTGATAACCCACCCCTAAAGCCTAAAACTTAAATACACTAAAAGCTGGTGGCTCAGTTGTCCATGTGTGACTCTTTATGCAGCCCTCAGTGTAAAACTTTTGGACACCTCTGGTCTAGATAGATAGATAGATAGACAGATAATATATTGTCATTCAAAATATATACCACAGGTGCACACATGAACGAAATTTCATTGCAAATGTCCCAAATAGCAACGTTTCAGGCACAAGTACTTAAAAAATAAATGTTTAAAACAAAAAGCATGAAAACAGAAGGTATAAAACCAAACAGTAAACAGAAAAAAATATATATATTAAAAAAGTATAAAACTAAACAGAACACAGAGAAAACAGAGTAGAGTGATGGAGTGCTTAGAAGAAGAATCCACTGGATTACTGGAATGAATTGTTTCTCTAGAATTATTGCAGAATACAATGGGACTGTTGCTTTGAATTATTGCACAGAGAAGTTATTACACTGAATCACTGCACAGCATTTTTCATCATCCACAGTCCATTTATTTACAGACGAGAAGTCTTAAAGCCGAAGGTATGAAGCTACTGCATCTGAAGTCTCTGGTGCCGATTTTGGACTCATGTTCTTTCATTTGATGTTGATCCTCTAATATCTTTTTCTTTTGTGTGGTTTTGGTGCATGAGGATCCCCTGCCTGTCCAGCTACAGTATCCAGTCTCTTCCTCTTTATCTGATCACCTCAGCAGGCCGGGTGCGAACACACAGCGCCTTATCTCCAGGTGTTGTATTTCTACTCCAGAGATAATTAGCATAGTGTTTGTCCTAAACCCCTTAATGCTGCACACACAGCTTTGGGAGAGGAGAGAGGTACGTCTTATTTAGCATGTAGCACAGACGCTGGGAACAATACGCCGAGTGTAAGCCCAGTCTGAGTCCTCTGCAGCATCCCCGTCCCTGGACAAGGAGGTCCGGCTCAGAACAGGACAGCTGTGTCCGGGATCACACTTCTCCGTTACAGAGGCGGCTGACCACGGCCCAGGAGCGGCCCAAAAACCAAACCACCCTCCCTCCCCTCTCTCCCTCCCTGCGTGCATGCCCAGGAAACCCCTCCAGGGCTCCCCCGGCCGCATCCAAACCTGGGCATCGCCGCTGCCGTTTGTGCCTCTCGCTTTCAAGGCCGGCCAAGAGCCTCTCCTCCTCCTGCTCGCCGCTCGTTCTCAGCCGAGAGCCTCCCTCCTGCCACCTGGCACGGCGGCTCGGCTCGCTGCTCCCACCGCGTGCGTACGATGTGTGTGTGTTCACATTCAAGGGTGTACCTTTGGCTCTGTGTTACGGTATATGCCTGCGCTTTTGTCTGAGTATTGTTCGAGTAGGTGTGTGTAGGCATAAAAGCAGTGTTCATGAACGTGCGCGCGTGTGTTCTTGAGTGTGTGTATACATGTGCGTGTGTGTTTAATACCCCCGTCCTCTCCAGCACCGGGGGGCCTTTTTCAAAAACGCGTCAGTGATTTTGGCTCAGTAGCCGGCGACAACACGGTTGGTTTTCAGCACACCACCGGCAAGGCTTACCTCTCAGCCAGGGACGGCCAAGCAGACACTTTCCCTGGACAATCCCCCAGCCTTACCCGACCCCCCCCCCTTACTCACACAAACACACACAGCTACACACAACCCTTCAGCATCTTTTCCAAGCCTGCATAAACGCGGTAAAGGAATACTGCGGCTGATCCAAGGGAGTGCTCCTTTCCAATTTCTCCTTAGTGGATACCTTTATGCTGATGATGTGTGCGTGTTCATGTGAGTGTGGCACATGCTGCAGGAGGGGCCAGTTTAATTACAGAGCAACAGTGATACACACAGCAAGTCAGAGTGATTTACCATGGTCAAAACAAAACATTTAAATCACCAAGACCATAACAGGACAGCAAAAAGCCACTAAAATGACTTTAAAGTACACCTGTTCCACCAATCATCATGCTATCATGTGGCAGCAACTCAATGCAATACCTGTTAGGCATGCTGGTTCATGCTGTGCAGGCTTCTCTGGATTGTCAGTGTGGACCTGAACATTAACTCTTTATTGAGGTTATTAAAATATTATTGTAGATATAATCTAAAACTAAATGACTATTTCACTCGTTTACTGAAGCAAAGTAAGGGAAATATTTACACTGATGCTGCAGAAGCATTAAATCAGCTCACATAAAAGATGTGCTATGCTGTTCTTTTCTTGATTGTTGCTGTGGACAGCCTACTGCTACGATCCTGCATACTTGCATCAATTAAGGTAATTAGTGTGTCTTTGTGGATTTAATCTAAATCTAAGGCAACTTGACTGAGGCAAAGGGAGGAAAATATTTATACTGATGCTGCAGAGACATGAAATCAGCTCACATAAAAGGCCCAGCCTCTATTTGCTATGCTGTTTTTCATCATGGCGTCTTCCCTCAATTGTTGGTGTGGACAGCCTGCTGCTGTGGACTTCTCCTGCAAAGGCATTTAACTGACTCAAATAAAAGCCTTGCATTCACTGTAATACACTATATGCTGTGCTTCCCTGGATCGTTGGTGTGGACATTTTGCTGCTGTGGACCTGCACATTTGCTCTTTATTGAGGTTATTAATCTGTTTTTGTGCATTTAATCTGAAAGTTAAGGATGATTTCACTCATTTGTTGAGGCAGAAAGAGGAAAATATTTACACTGATGCTGCAAAGGCATGAAACAAACCCACATAAAGGGCCTGGCCTGTACTTGCGTTGCTGGTTCTTGTCTTGGCAGCTTCGGTAGATCGTTGGTGTAGACAACCTGCTGCCTTGGACCTGCATATTTGCTTCACTTTAGGTTGTAAACCTGTTATTAGGGATTTAATCTGAATGTAAAAGTCCATTTCACTTGTTTGTTGAGGCAGAGGGATGTCGACAGGTCCACTCTGCTGCTGTGGACCTGCATATTTACTCTTTATTTAGGCTATTAAAGTATTGTTGTGGATTTAATTGGAAACTAAAGGAACATTTCACTCATTTGCTCAGGCAGAATGAGGTGCTTAAGAGGCATGAAATCAGCTCATATAAAATGTCTTGCCTCTGATTGCGATTTTGTTTCTTGTAGGTTGCTCTGGACTGTTGGTGTGGACATCCTGCTGCTCTGGACCTGCACGTTTATTCCTTTTATTCCATTATCATTATAACTTGTAATTTTAACTTCAGAATGATCAGTCTATTTAAATGCATGGTTCCTGCATGTGTGATGCATACATTTTCAGGCCACTTTATTGGGCACACTTCTTGAACTGCTTGTTATCACAAACAACAAACAGAATTATAATTTGGCAATTAAATGCAAATAATTATGAGTTCACTATCAAAAGTTAAAGACTAATAGCAGTCAAAAATTTTAACCTTTCGACAGCTTTAAAAAGACATGACTGTATGATTTGATTTTATATAAATATGTCTGTCTGCTGTTATGTTTGGAATCTTTGTTGAAGCTCAGTACATGCGAGGAGTGAGAGTTTTAATTTATTAAACTTTAATTTGAGTCAAATTTTGCAACAGCTCAAACAAATGACAGCTGCAAATATACAGTGATCAATTCAGAGCACAATATCAAATATTAGTCTGTGCCGCCTGTCTTCTTCTTTCAACTCTGTGCCATCAATTGTGCTTCTCTGCCAGGCCTGTCATTGTGCTGATTTACTGCTGTTTTGCCTAATACACTGTAATGACTCTGTTTATAAAAGAATCAAAGAAGCCACCCACGTACACAATGCTCATTTTCAACCAGCAGGCTGGATTGATGGCAACAAAACTGCTCGTGCCTGTTCAAAGAGACAAAAACTCACACACTCGAGCCGATCGCTTGATCTGCCGCCCGAGAAGAGAGAGCTGTAACTGTGTCTAGACGAGGCCCATAAATCAGGAGATTTTATATTAATAAAGCACTGACAAAACTGCCTATTAATCATGAGGGAGTGTGTGAGAATAAATAAGCAGTTTTCTCTCACTCAGCGGAGAATCAGAATCCCATTTAGGGTGTTATGAGACTGTCTTGTTGACCTGCAGGGGAGATACTGCGTCCTTCAGTGAAAATACTGCCGTTTACTGAGTGTCATTGCCATAATAACACACATATTCTGTATAAAAATCCCCCCAAAGGCACACACAGACCTGCTGTTGTATCCAGTCTTAATTTCAAATAATATAATCCTGACCATCGACTTCACTGAACTCATCTGCAAAACTTCATAATGAAGCTTGAAAACAAAAGTAGCACAAAGTCTGAGACTCAAACAAGCTCCGGCTGTTTGATTCTTCCTTCAGATATACAAGAGCTGGAAGGTGAAAGTGAAGTGGTGGGTCAAGAGGAAGAGCAGAGGTTTCTGTGGAAAAGATTCTTAAAAAAACTAAAAGTGAGGGATCAATGTGATTCCCAAAGACTTTGACCTTCAGTGTTGGGTCATTGTTAGTGTGTTCAGTGCAGGGCGATGTATCTTAAGTAGAGCAAAACGTTGTTCAGGCTCAGACTTGTCCTGCCCCAGGTCTCCCCATCCTTTCATAGAGCATGTTACGTAGGTGCTACTGAACATTTCAGGAGAGTTTAGAAATGCCACTACACCAGCAGCATTCATAATGTCCAGTAAAAATCCACAAACAGTAATGCAAAGTTGAGCTATGTCGATGAAAGTTCATCTCAGTTAAGGGTTCGATGTGTAAAATTGTCAAACGTTGTCTGACTGTTTCATGAGATGAGTGTATCGCTTGTTACTTTGGGTATTTTTCTTAAAAAAAACCTCATTTAATTGGTGGTGGACTGCTTGTTGCTTCCATTTGGCCTTTTTTATTATTTTATTTCTTATGTGAAGTACTTTGTGCTACAAATCTTTGTATGAAAAGTGCTATACAAATAAAGTTTGATTGATTGATTGATTGATATATGAACCTACTGTATACTGAAATGGATTTTCTTACTCCTATGGTTATTATGGTCTGTCTGCTGCTGTGGACCTGCACAGCTTCAACTTATATAATTGCCAGGCCCGTTTTAGCTCCAGTCCATCTTCATTATAGTTCTGTATATTAACTTCACAGTGATCAGTCGACCAAAATACATGATAGTTCCTGCCAACATGGTTGACTGATCCTGTGGACCAGCTTGACTTCAGCTGCTTCACCCCAGTGTGATGGAGAAAGCAGCTAAACTCAAACTCCTGATGACTGCATATTAATCATAGTGCTTTGTAAGAATAAACATATTTTCCACTCAGCTGGGAATAAGAACCCCATTTATGCCGTTATGAGCTGTCTTGTTTACCTGCGGGGAAGATGATGCGTCCTTCAGTGAGAGCACTTCTGTTTCTGTGTCACTGCCATAACACCAGTCATATACAGTACGCAATCCCCCCCTCAGGTCACACACATAAACCTGCTGTTGTTTGCCAATTTAACAGCAGACATTCGTCTCTGCTTATCTGTGTGGAAATATCCTCTTAAGTATTACAAAACACTCCCAGCAGCTGCCAATAACTGCGAAGAGTCGCCCTGAAAAATCAGCCCGAGAGTCGCTGTGTGATTTTTTTGGTCCTGTTCCAACCTCCCTCTGACTCTGATTTTTTTTTTTTTTTTTGGTTTGCGATAAGCAGCGAAGTCAGGAAAGTTGAGATGGGAATCTTCCCTCTGTTCTTATTTGTGCTGTTGTTTCAGCCATGTCAGATAGTGTAAACACACTGCAACAAAACTGCCATACAACTCAGGGAGGGGGAGGGGGGAGGTTATCAGATCTGTAATTGTCTGCGTCTCTTTTGAGAAAGCGCACCGCTGATTCTTCGGGTAATATCTACAAACATAATCCGCAGTCGACTTGATGTGCTTAAACCGGCTCCTCTGTCTCAGAGTGGCAGCGCCGGCACAAAAGCGTGTACAAAAAAACACACACAAAAGAAAACACCCCGTACAAACTGTTTATTTCCGGGTGTGTGTGCGTGCTCGAGTGGAGGCTGCGTGTGTGTTCCACATGCATCACGCCGTCCTGATAAGATTTGAGCTGTTTTTCTAATTAGAAGTTGCTGGAATTGTGATCATTATTTTCCCCTCAATTAAATGATACAGCCTCCTGCAAAAGGAGCGTCTAATCAGTTTGTAATTAATGCCGTGGAATTTCTCGAACTGCCTGCTGTTCACACTCCCACTAAAACAGAAAATAAAGGAAGGGGCTTTATTTGCTCTTTATTGAGGTTATTAATGTGCAATTGTGGGTTTGATCTGAAACTAAAGGACCATTTCACTAATTTGCTGAGGCAGAGTGAAGGCTGTATTTTAACTATGATGCTGCAGAGGCATAAACTCAGTGCTGCATCAGGGGGAAAAGTTAGGAGGATTTTAAGGCTGACAGGGGCTCCTAAAAATATTATTAAACATCACTGCTCTTTAAATATGTGTATGTGTATGTATATGTGCATATAAAATGAGAATGGCTTCAGCCTGCTCTGTTGTTAAGTTTCTTTAGATAACACTTGTTATGAACTGGTGCTATACAAATTTAGATTGATCGATTGACTAAATACAAAATTATCACCTTTTTTGTTGAGTTATTTTCATTTCGCATACAAAAATACCATTGTTTTCTTGTTTTAAACTGCAAACCAGTAACATTGAGGCATTTTTTAACTCCCATAAAATAACATTTTTGTAAAAAAGATGCCATTTTGGACATTTATTAAAGGACATTAGATTTGTTCATACTGTTGTTGTATTAAAATATGGGGACCCAGTGTCGAAGCAGGTAGCGCTTGTGCCTCACATCAAGAAGGATGCTGCTTTTTTCCTATCTCTCTTTTTCTTTCTTTTGTTGACCCTTTTCTCCGCCTATACAGTGGTCTGTGTATGTATGAATATATGTATGTACATGTGTATGTTGGTATGTGTATATATATATATACAGAGCCTCTTGAAGTATGACTAATTCTTTATATTATTTTTGTTATATTTCTCATTACTATCTCCCTCTCTGTGCGCAGACATATCTGTACATGTATGGATGCATGCATGTACATGTGTCGATGTATGACTGTATTTATCTGCACTGATGTATATTAAGGGGACTATTTTTTCCTGTTCTCTAGTGACAGGAATATCTGTGCAAGGATAGATGTCGTTCTTCGGACATACATTTGAGTTTGTTATATATATATATATATATATATATATATCGTTATTTTTATCCAATGCACACTGTCTCTGGATACCAACTGCAATAAAATATATGGATAAAAAAAAAAGAAGGATGCTGGTTTAACATTTGTTGTTCAGGGCCTTTCTGTGCGAAGTTTGTATGATCTCCCCAAGCATACGTGGGTTCTCTCTGGGCACTCCAGCTTCCTCACATAGACCAAAAACATGCTCATTAGGTTGACTGGGGACTCCTAATTGATCTTAGGTATGAATGTGAGCTAAATGGTTATCCGTCTCTCTATGTGGCCCTGCGACTGGCTGGTGACTGGTTTAGAGCATACCCTGTCTCTCACCCAGTGTCAGCTGGGATAGGCTCCAGCTCTGAAGTGCCAAGCAGTACAGAAAATGGATGGATGGATGGATCAAATTAACCCTGCAGTGGATCCGCCTGAGCATACAATGACTAAGAAGGGGGACCAAAGACCTTGGTTCTGGACCTTGGGTCAGGACCTCCTAAAGGGGACACTAGAGGGTCTCAGGGAGTTGTCCGAGGCTCCAACAGCTTTAAGATTGTCAAAAATTAGGTAACATAAACTAACTTAAACAATGACTAGCTAGTTAGCATTAGGGCTGAATGATTTCAGGAAAATATCTAATTGTGATTTTTCTGGCAGATATTTTCAATTTGATTCACAATTTTCTTCAAATCAAGCTTCAGTGCAATATTTGCTATGTTTACAATAAAGACAACAGTAAGGAAATCAATGACCAAAAGCACATAACACATTATTCATCATCTAATAGTGACGATAAATAATCTGTTTTCATTATTCAAAGGATACTCCAACTTCTTCTCCTGAACAGAAGCTTTGTGTTGTTGACCTGCTTACCAGCACTTCCATAAATGCAAATGATTAATCTTTCAGCCCTACTTAGCATGCTCTTCTTCAAATATCTCTGCACAAGAACCTACATCATGTTTCCATGTTGATCCAAAGTGGGCTGGACTGTTATTAGAGTACAACCTGGGGGAGGTCTACAGGAAAGAAAGGTCAGAACCACTGATTTAAGTGACTTTGGGCTGATCTGATTACTTCAGAAACTGTGAATTTACTGGGATTTTCATGCAAAAACATTTCTTGGGATTACAGAGAATGGTTCAAACAAGAGAAGATGTTCAGAGAGAGCCAGTTTTCTGGGCCAAAATAACTTTTTGATGGCAGATGAACTCAAATAACGTTGTAACAAAGGTATGCAACAGACCATTTCTGAACGAACATCTTTCTGTGTGGCACTCTTGTTAGCTAAGAACAGGAAAATGAGGTTACAGTTGGCACAAGCTCAACAAAATAGGGGATTATACCCTTCATGCCAACTGAGCATTGTTGAAACACCACAGTCTACCTTAAGTCTGCTGCTGATCATGACCATTCCTTCATGACCAAATGGGACCAAAACTGGTTTCTTGAACATGACAATGAGTTCACTGCATTCCAGTGGCCTCCAAAGTCACCAGATCTGGATCCAGTAAGACATCTTTGGGTTGTGGTGGACACTGGCATCATGACAAAACCATGTGATACTTTCATGTCAACATAGAGCGAAATCTCAGAGGAATGTTTCCAGCACCTTGTTCAATCTACACCACAATGAATTAAAGCCCCTATAATTCAATCTAAGCTCTGATAAAGTCTTTTGCATGTCTTTATGAAAGACTTGAATCTATGTTCCAAGTTTTAGCAGCAATACCTGCCAGAGATAAATCTACATGAGCCGTCAAGCTCTCACATGCTGTCCTCTCACCTCAGTCAGTCATTCAGTCGGAGTCAGGATAAGGATCTGGATGGGCCCGGCTGATTACACTCTTTAGGCCGGTACTAATTGCGAGGTCTGTGCTCTAAGTACTGTAAAGGTATTAATTAAAGAGGCCCATTAATCAAGTGCTTTGGCAGACCAATGCTGTGACAGACAGACAGGAGGGTAGATTTTCTCTGAACGTGTTCAAATTCTGCAGTTTTTTCTGCTTCACTTCCTGTAAAGTGTGTTTAGGGGGAGTGAGAAGAAGTTCCTGTGTCTTTCAGAGGAAGGACACGACAGATCAAAAGGGTCAGAGAGGTCACATAGAATGCACAACAGGTAACACCTACGACATATCAGCCTCTCGCAGATGGTGTGAAAAACATTTATTGCTTTACAGTAATGTCTCTGATTTCAGTTTTGGTGGAAAAAAAAACAAATTCAAAGAAATGAGTTATTTTTTTTAGAGAGACTAGATTTTGGTGACCTTAATTTTGGTTCATTTATCCATTTTTGACAACTGCTAAAGACAATCATTAATGTTGAAAAACCTTTTAAGTGCATATATACAAAGCATTAGGCCTGTGCTCAAAATATCGATATGGCAAAATATCGTCAAGAATCAATACAGCCTCAGTGTTTTGACAGTTGCTGTCAATACTCTTTGGGTAATGTTAACAATGGCGCAGTTCAAAGTAGAAGCCAAACTACATGATGAAGCACTTAGGTCTTAGGTCTACCATCTTTGAGGACCTGAATTTAAGTTTCTTAAAGGTCCCATGTTTTGCTCCTTTTCTGCAATTGAACATGGATCCTTGATGTCTTCATGAAACGTTAGTAACATGCTTTGGTCCAAAAAGCCTATGAATAAAGCACAGCTGCATTCTGTCCACACTCACATAACCCCTCTGTTCGCAACAGCTGGTTTTAAGGGCGGTCACCGTCATTTGCTAATAAGCCAGAGCAGAGCAGCGCACGTACGTACACAGACCCTTAATTCATGCCAGTTACCAGATGACAGTAAATGTTCCCCCAAATATCACAGGCTAACACACAACATGCTAACCGCAGCCAAGTCACCGCAGTGGGACACAGCCGCGACTTAGCCTACGTTCCGGGCTAATGTTAGCAGATACAGAGGGGTAATGGGGTGGGTAAAGGACTGATTATGTTCAGCCAACTGTTAAACTCCTCTTGACTAATCTCATACTTTGAAGTTTACCCTTCAGACATTCAACAAGTAACGTTAACATTGACAAACATGTGAAATTTGATACTCAGGTAGACGAATCAGGTTAGGCTTATGCAAATGAAGCCTGCTAAATACAGGTTTTGTTGTCTACTGTCACATTTTGTGGGCTGGGAGGAAGGCCAAATACCCAAAAATGTGTTCAAAAGCCTTAAAAGGGGTTTTTGCATAATATGTCCCCTTTAAGTTGTAGAATTATTCAAAACTCATTCCTTTTTCTTTTTGTAATAAAAAACAAAACTTGTTGAGAATTCTGTTAAAAGCATAATGTTGTCAATGTTCACATTTAACATGTATCGGGATACATATTGTACCATGGCCTGGCCGTCGAGATATGTATTGTATCGTGAGGTTCCTGGAAATACTCAGCCCTACAAAGTACACATGCATTTTCTTTTAAAATGCAGCCCTGTCTCGTTCTTAGCTTATCTTGCTGCAGCTTCTTTCGATGACAAAACTTGATTTTCCATGTTTTTTGAGCCCACCATCACATCATACCAATATTTTCAAACTTAAGAACACCTGAACATAGAAAGAATGAATTGGCATTTGACTTGATGAACAGAAATAAAATAAAAGGCCTAAAAAAATCCTCTTTCATAATTAATCTGCAGAGCTTTCTTTCGTGCTTGCCTGAACAGTAAATGATCATTTGTTGATTTACTTCCCTCCGTCCTAAAGCTTACACACTCATGAATAAGTTATGTTCAGCAGGAAGCAGTACGAGGCTCTAACCTTTAAGAAAACACCATAACAGGGCCAAACAGAGTCGTGCTTGGACATGAAAAATATTCATATTCCTGGCAGTTTCCACAAGTCCCCCCCAGACTTAAAAGTTAAAATTATACACTGCTTCTTATTAAAAGCTGCGATTATTGCCCCTGAGCCTTAATTTATACATATGCATGGATTTAAGCTCTAAATATGCAGACGGACGGTGCAGGAAGGAGCAGCAGTGAAATCCTATTATATCCTACCTGTTAGATGTAGAGTGGTAAGCCCTCTGACTCCCTGCAGAATGGGAGCGCAGAGACAAAAGGCATCAGCGCTAAACGACCGAGGTGATTCTAATCACATGCTCTTAGGGAAAGAAAGAGTGAAGAAAAAATAACATCTGAAAACCAATTCAGCGAACAAAGGCCCGAGTGTTCCCTTGTGGCGGGATCGAAGAGGACAAGTGAAAGAATGAAAGCGGAGAAATCGGGTTTTATCGCCGGTTTTGAGTCGCTGAACTGAAGGTTGGGGTTCAGAGAGGAGATCTGGAAGGGTGGAGCGGAGTTAGAAACCCCCCTGAAGTCAGCCAGGATATTTAATTTCAATCTCATTCTCCGCATCTCCTCCATAAACCCGATGATCATCATCTTCATGTCTGTTCTCGCTCTCTCTTCTTTCCCGGAGTTGTCATTTACAAAATGGCTGCTGAGGGTTGGAGGATGATGCTCAATTTGTAGAGAGTCGAAAACGTGAAAGCGGCCGTGAGAGACGGGGGGTCGGGCTGGGTGCTCAGGTTTCCATAATTGCTGAGCATGGATAGGCCTCCCCTCTTCTGGATGATTTTCTGGGCTCCGGGCCCAGCCAGGTCCACGACGAGTCTTTGTCCGGTGACAGACGGACAAAACGGCGAGAAGAGGGGGAAACGCTGGCCAGAGAGGAGGGAATGAAAGAGGGGAAAGCCAAACAGGCAGATCTCTACCAAGACCATGGAGAGAGGAGATGGATAAATTTTGATCTTTATTTCATAAAAAGTCGTTTTCATGCAACCTAAATATCATCTAAGGAGTAACCGTATTTCTTCTGTTGCTTTTGCTAGACAGTGGCAGTGCTGGTTAAAGCTCAAAGAACAAGGAAGAAGTGAAGGATAAGTGAAAGGTGGCATTTGGGGTTCAAGGAATTTGCTAATGCAAGCCTGGATTACCAGCATGGCAAAGCTCAAGACCACGTCCCAAACAGTGTTATAGTAGTTTTCAGTAATGCCATTAGCTGTGAATTTGCTTGTGAATATGTTATTTTGAATAAGAGTATCATGCTAAATGATAACGGCAGCTTTTGGTTGAACATACACTCACATTGGGATCAAAACAGTCATCCATTCCCAAAGCTGAGTGAGACTGTACGCCCTATGCAGCATGAAAGAAAAGACAAGAAGACTCTATCATGAGCAAGGGACGTCCGTTTGATCTTTCTCATGTTTTTAGTATGAATTCTGGTCATTATTGGGTGTTAAAATCAGTTGGATAATTCACTTACTGGCCATCATATTAGACACATCTTGCACCAGGTTGTACCCTCTTTGCCTTTAACACTGACCTGATTTTCCAGAACATAGATTCAACAAACAGATTTGTCGGCTGCACATCCATAATGAGAACTTGCTGTTCCACGACATCCAAAATGTGCTCTAATAGATTGAGATCTGGTGACTGTGGAGGCCACTGGAGTACAATGAAATCATAATCATGTTCAAGGAACCAGTTTGAGATGACTGGAGCTTTGGAGCATGGAGCCAAACTGATGGTTTGTACAACCATCAGTCCTTTATATATATTCATTTCCTTACACAGCTGCAAATTCTGTTACTTCAAAGAGCCCTCATAGTGTCTGTGTTGGTTCTTAGTAATTCAGGTTGTGATTATATAGCACTGTTCAAAGTGGCAACTGAACAGGTTCCGACTCTTGAAGACATTTCGCCTCTTCTCCAGAAGGTTTTCCTAAGTCGACTTGGGCTGTATACTCTGCCTCTTCCCCAGTCAACTCTTAGAACTTAAGAATCTGAACAAGTCCAGTTGCCTCTTTGAACAGAGTTGGCGCCCTTATAATACCTTCAAGGAAGCACCATCTTCTGAAAATCTACAGAAACAGCAGATGAAAGGATCAACGCTTTGCTGTCCCATCCATTTATCAGTTTACCTGACTGTTACAACTGTGCCTAGTGAAGTTTTACTGATTATTGCTACATTTACTTCAGATGATGAAAATAAAACATGTCAAAGAGGCTATTTGCGTTAATACTAATGCAGTGTTAATTCTGTCGACTGATTATTTTCGTCATAGTTTTCGCCAACAACCTTTTTTCCCCTGACAAAAACTAAACAGTAACTAATAAAAACAAGTGCACATGGACAAAAACTTAAACTAAATTAACTGACATTTTGTCAACAAATAAAAACTAGACTAAAATGTTCGACAGAGACTTAATCCAATCAGACCTAGAAAGTAGGTACAAGTTAGGAATATATCCAATCACACCTACTTTGGTTGTGTGGAAAGGTTGGATGAGTTAAGAGGGACATCCAATCACAGCTGCCTTAGCTTGGTGGTGGTGGGATAAGTTGTGGAGCGATCCAATCAGAGCTCCTCTCTTTATGAATTGATATATTCATGTAGAGCAGGTTCACTGTTTGTTGTCAGTTCTGGTATTGTAACTGAGATGCTCTGCCAGGTAAACAGAAAAAATGCTTTACCCTTTACACTTCATATTTTAGTCGACTAAATTTACAGTAGATTTCGTCGACTAAAATGTCGTGAAATTTCATCAACTAAAACTAGACTAAAACTAAAACAATTTAGATGACTACATTATGACTAAAACTAAAAGATATTTTTGGCAAAAGACTAAAACTAAAACTAAAATAAAAAGTGCTGTCAACATTAACACTGCTGTATGTTCAGAAATGGCCTTCTGCATACCTTGGTTGTAATCAGTGGTTCTTTGAGTTACTGTTGCCTTACTTTTGTCTCAAACCACTCCAGCCATTTTACTTTAACGTGAACAAGGTCATTCTCAGCTATGTAACAGATGCTCACTGGATTTTTTTCTCTTTTTTGGACCATTCCCAACCTTGAGTTGTTCTTACATGAAGATCCCAGGAGGGCGAAGCTGTTCCTCATTCTTATTCTGGCTTTGAAACTCAGGTGGTGGTCTTGACCAGGTCTACGTGCCTAAATGCATTGAGTCGCTGCCATATGAATGGCTGTTTAGCTATTTCCATTAATGAGAAGTTGATTGGTTGTACCTCATTAACTGGCCAGTGAGTGCAGATTGGGACAAAATAATCTGAGATAGGTCTGGATGATTTCTTTGGTTCTAGCTTCAAAACCTGAAGATACACTCCACTGAACGGTTCTGATGTTCATTCAGTCAAGATGGACGACATTTCACATCTCACAGTCAATAACGGAGATTTAAAGAGTGAAGTTACAGCTTAATCATGGTCCAGAGTTTTAAAATGAACACATTATTTCCAGTCGCCCAGCATCAGCCGTGCTAAAATTCAGCCCCCTGAAACCAAAATCTCATTAATCTGCTTTAATGTGCGATTTAGCTCAAATGTAGGTTAGCTGTGTCTCCATGAAAGGCGTCTACACGCGGCCTGATTGTGCTTTAACTGAGAGGAGGAGCGGCGAGGTCGGTTAGTGAGACAGTCTAGCGCAGGCGGATGATGAAGGTGCATTAACTCCTCTTTTTTTCATTACTGTTTAACTTATCCACGCTCCTTCACAATCCTTTTTACAAGGTCAATGTAAAATTAACTTGAAATGTATACCTCCTCCAGCAATCACTCCTCTCTATTCCGGAAATGTCTTTTATGCAGGAGGGGGGGATTGTGGGAGTGGAGAGCAGAAAAAGACCCTCGCAGACCCACTTTTCTTTCTGCTCTCCACGAAATCGTACAATTCATGATGTTGATAATGTGGAGAGTTCTCACTTAATTAAACTTGTGCATGCAGTGCAAAGTTGAAAAAGGAGAAATTGCACTTATGCCGTGAAAGTGGGCAAATTATCAAATACAAATTAATTAGTGTTTTTGAATCCATGTTCGGAACAGTGAAATGAAATTAAAAAGATATGGCAGGGTGCTCACTCGGGCTCTCAGAGAGTATAATTTATTACCAGAAAGTTCAAAAAATGAGAAAACACCACATAAACAGCACTTCTCTAATTTTATACATTAAGATATTGGGATGATTTTATAATTATTACCCCTTGGGACAATAGGACACCAAAGTCTAATTCATTTGAATATAAAATAAGACGAGTGAAACAGATAGATGTCATGTTTGGGTGAATGTTGCCACAGGTTAATACAGCTTTGTGTTGTTGAATGAGTAACACTTTAGTGATGACCACAGTACTTTTCTTTGTCCTGGAATGTTAAGAGATATATCATTAGAAAGTTCAAGTCAAGCTCAGCCAATGCCAGACTAAGAGGGTCCAACCCAGGACTGGCAAGGTGTCCCTAATAAAGTCAACAGGGAGTATACAGCAATGACTTGCAGATACTCAGTCCATCGCCCAAAAATGTCACTTACAAGAGGTCTTATTCTGTTTTTGGGTTCTTCAGTTTAGCATTTTATTTACATTTGAGTTAAGAAATATATTAGCATGACTAAGCCTCATGAAAAAAATGCATTTGCTTGACTTTTGACTTCAGCAACTGCAACTTATGAAGCCATTAGATCAGCGGCCAAATCAATATGGCGAGTGAGTATCTGAACATTAGGACGAAAGTCAGAATCTTTGGGTCCTTGGTCCTTCTGGTCTTGCTATACTCTAATGAGGCCTTGGACACCGACTCGATGCCAGCGATTCCGGCTTGACACCTCCTTGCCTATTTTGTCTGGAAGGAGTCCAGCATTTTTAGATACTGATGGCAGGACCATGTGTCCAATGCTGAAGCTGGTCAGTCTTGGTGCCCAGGACCTGGTAGCTTGGACCACGCCATGGGAAGAAAGCTGGAGGCATACAGGAACAGGTTGATATGGCATGTCCCAAACCAGCATATGCTCCCGTACCTAACCTACCTAAGCAACTTCCGTGATGATGTTAGACTTAGCTGCTACCTGACTTGTGTTCTGGGATATTTCTCTGATACAGCTGTGTCTATCCATCTCAGCCAGCTGGAAATAGGGTTAGTAAATGGACTCAAATTTCCGGCTAATCAGAAATCTTTCACACCACAGGTCACATATTCCCATTCACACCCATTCACCCTCACATTCACTCACTGATTGTTCTAAATTTCTACTCAAGCAGACTCAAATCCTCAACCTTGCAATTGATGGTGGAGTAGACTACCAGACTAAGTCAATGATGCCCCTAAGTGACCTTGACTGTGCTCCCCACATGGCTGTGGGGTTCCTCAAGGCTCCATATTAATCCTCATTTGCTTTTCATTAGACTATACCCTAATTTGAATGCAATTTGTAAGTCATTCATAAGGAATCATAATTGTTGATCAATTAGTTTCCAATAATTTCTGAAAATTTGGCCCTGTGGCGGTGACACTGAGATTGTTGTGGCCTGTTGGTAAGCAAAGTTGCTCGAGAGTGTCACAGCACGCAGGTTGTGCGTACGCCACGTCACACTGACCCTGCTTGATTTAACGAACGCAGCATGAACGCTCCTCTCATCTCTGTTCCCTATGCAAGGCGTAACCTTAATCTCTCTTCCTTTAACCTTGCCATTCTCCTCCTCTATCTCCCCTTCCCTCTCTCTTGTTCCATCTCTCCATGCGTTTGTTTATCCAGCACTCTCTTGCTGCCTCTCTGATGAGTGTTTTATCTTGCGGCCCACCTTTTCACACCGCCGCGTTCACAATCACGAGTATCACCAGTAATTATCTCGCTGTATTCCCCCTTCTCACCATATCATCGGCATTCATCTCTGCGCTGGAATTATATGCGTTTCAGATGGGTGCCACTGAGCACCCCCCAGAGGAAAGGAGGAGGAAGAAGAGGAGGAAGAGGGAGATGGAGTAGACTCAGGTGGGGTGAGAATAGGGCTGGAAAATATATCTGTTTTTTTTTGTTTGTTTTATTACAATATTTTAACATGTTTTAAGAAATGAGTCAGGGTAGAAAGGTTGTAGATTATGTTTCTGCTAAGGTATGGCCTAAGAAAGAAGCAATAAGATTTAGGTGTTGATCCGAAGGAGGATGTTGATACTGGATTTTTTTTTTTAAAAGCATCTGTTAACATTGTGAGACAGAGCAGTTTTCAACATTTTCGTTAGTAACTCTAAAAGTTCTCCATGGATTTTCATGACATTTTCTGTAAATATTGGTAATGGCACAAGAAGGGAGTGATTAAATTTATGTAGTGGTCCTGATCCAGATCTGGATCCAGGAATTTTTGAAAGGATTTATTAATATCATGAGGTAGCACAGTTTTCCTCATTTTCACTTATAACTCAAAAGTTTTTGCACCAATTCTGAGGACATTTTCAGGGAATATTTGTCAAGGCACTTGGAAGAATTGGTAATATTTTGGTGACCTAAATTTGAAAGTAGATCCAGAAACTTTTCAAAGGTTAACATTGCAAGATGGGGAGTTTTCGACATTTTCGCCAATAACTTGGCTAATAATATCAGAAATGCCTTGGTGGAGGTTTGAACTCTCTGAACACTTCATATTGATATTGGGTTTAAGCTTTAAGAAAGAAAAAATATTTAATTATTTTGTCAGTAATTCAAAATTCCATGATTATTCAATTAGACAAGCTAACCACCTTTATGTTGCCTTATATAAAACATATCTTCATCAATTTTCAGTTAAATATCAGGGAGTAATCTTATGGAAAAAATACATTAATTTGAATGCTTCCTCTCTGTCATTGCCCGTATACTAAAATAGACTTAGGAATTTTTCATAACCTCAACATTACCAGAAACAGTAACCACGTCCCTATTAAAATGTCATTTATGTATCGTTCCTAAGCACCTTACTCGTCGATACCGTTACTTTTTTCTCTTTGTTTCTTTGTATGAAATGGTTGCACTTCATAAATATATAAAAATGGATTATCTGCCTACATGACCGAGAGTGGCTTTTAGACAATGCAACGCAGTATGTGCTAGGGCTGTCACTTTCCCCAATATATTGGACATTTGAGCAATTCATTGTCAAGTTTGGTTTTTTTATTGTTTTTTTTATTACTTTAACAGTTACAGTGTCAGGATATAACAGATTTATTTTCATGCATCAGTCCTCCTTATAACAATGTCCTCATTGTCCAGTGAAAGTGGTGGTGTCCTCTTGTGTCCTCATGAAATCAGTCAATTTTCCCACTTTTCTACAAATTGTTTTCCTGTAATCTTAATTTGTGCCTTCATTATCAAGGTTTAAGATAATGGCAATGTAACATGTTTGTTTTTGCACATGAAAAAATATTGAGATACATGGTTTATCACCACTAACTTGAAGAATACTGATGCAGGATTTCTGGTCCTTGTTGCCTGGCCCTAGAAGAAGACAAATCTGGTAAATCTCAGGTTGGGGATTGTATTGCCTGGCCCAGCCCTGACCTGCATCACCATACAGCGGCCCGCACCCACATCCCAGGTGTAATTACTTTGTTTCACAGCTACTGTTATCTCCCATCGACTTTGCATCCGTCCCCTTTCATACTCCGGCGCTCCTTCGCATAATATAGTTGTGGTCTCTGTCAAAGTCGCCTTGACCTTCCCTCCTTTCTGCCGCCGCTATTGTACCAATAAGAAAACCAATTAATGACTTATCCGTCCATCTCAATGTCAAGTCTTTTTCTGAGGTGTACTATTATGTCTGCTTTCCCGACGTGCCGTTAATTAACTCAACGCTTCGCCTTCTCACTCACTCGACCACGCCGGCATTCAGGGCCTGCATAATAGCACTGTAGCTCACACGCACACGCTCAAAACCTTAAAGTTCTGAGAGCAACAGCGCATAGAGGGACAGTGGACTGGCAAAGAAGGATATGAAAGGATTTAATGAACAAGATGTGTGAGGCTGGATTCAATGCAGAGGCCAGATAAGGCAGTAAAGTCATTAAGAGTGGGCAGAGAGTGGAGCATCCGCCTCTTTAGGTGAGGACGACAGAGCTGTAAAACCCCCGCACCTTTCATGAGGGGAGCCCGAACACGGCCCGGAGCGTTTGCTTTTCCTTTTTATCACATTCATATTTAAATTCCAGAGTGAAATGTCAAAGATGATAGACATATCACTTTATGTGCTTCTGTCAGAGCCGGCTGCACTGAAAACCTTTTCACTGCCTGGTTTTAAAGGTGGAAAAACCCACTTTCTCGTGTCACCGTGTGATCTGTGTGGTTACGTTTCATGTTGCTTTGTGTTGACCTAGAAGTCACCTGATGTGCCTGTGATAAGACGAATGGACTTTTTTTAACTGAGGATGATGTAGAGGTGGTGACGAAGACGTAAAAAAAAAAAAAAATGTGAATGCTGCAGATGCAAAGTGCCGGTAAGACGATGAAAAAGATTGGAAATTAGGTCTGGTTGGACCCAAGGCTGCACATAAAAGGGGGGATAAAGGGCAAAACTTCCCAGGGCCCAAGGAGGTCAGCACTGAATTGGTCCACTATACTAGACCATCAAAACACATTTATACACGACTAAAATACCCAACATACTAAATTAAATAAAGCAAAATATCTAATGATAGCTGCGTATAAAAAGTTAGACAGATTTAAACAAGCCACAAGTCTCCTTTCACTTAAATGGCCCCAACAAACTGGTGGTACTAACCTTGCAGTGCAGCTGGATCCTCCTGATTCAATGTCGGTAATCAGGCACATCCATCTTGCAAAACTCCAGTCTACAATGATTGTGATCAGAATCCTCAAGAGAAGGAAGAGGTTGGAGATACGAACAAGACGCATCTGATGTTGCCTGCTTTTGAATTTCTATGGCTTCGACTTTGTTTAAAAGGACTGTTGCTAGCTTACCTGCTAAAAAGCTCTACAAAATGGCTGGGGACCCGACAGCAAGCATTTATGATTAGTTTTTAATAATCAATTAATTATTCATACACTACTGCCACAGCCCTGAAAACCAAATTGCTTAGGTCACTTGATTATGAGGAAACTCTAGAACAAGGTCACAACAAGATTTTAAACACTGGAAATAAATGTAGTAGCTTCTAAGCTGAACCACCGTGTTGTAGTTCCATAGTAGATTATGAATAGCTTTTCACTCTCGCCAATTACGTTTAAGCTTAAAACATTGTGAAAAGTAGGTTTGTTAAGATTATCACAAAGAGCAGAACATGCATGTTTCATAATTGTTTGTTAGCTACAGAGCTAATTATCAGCAATGATCCAAAACACAGTGAAAAATCCCATAGGCTTTCAGTAGGCTGGCCAGCGCTGTGCTAACTTCCGCATTAGCCTACACCACTCTATGCTAATTTTAACAATGCCAGGACCTAAAATCAGTAAGGACAGTAGCGCAAATGCTACAGAGGAAGATAAAGCAGAGGCAGGTAGCACAAGTAATACCCACAACAATGCTGCCCAAGAGCAACAGGACTGAGGGGAGTTTATCCGTGAAGGGCACTTTCATTTTAATCAGTCTCAAAAAATAAGGGGACCAATTCATCATGCCTTTCAGGGGCCCGGCCATTTCTCTTCTCTAAACCACTCCGGCATTCCCCTTAGACCCCCTGCATCAACAGGTATTTTCTCTTTTTCTGACCATTCTCTCCAAAGTCTTGAAATGTTAGTACAGAGTTTCTGAATGCCCAGCCCAGTCTGTTCGACACGAGCAATCATGCTACATTAAAAATCACCTTTCAACTCCATTCTGATGCTGTTTTGAACCTCGGCAGATTGTCTTAATCATGTCCTCAAGCCTTAATGCAATGAGTTGTTGCCATGTAATTGGCTAATAAGCTATTTAGCAAGCAGCTGAAGAGTATTATGTACATGCATTTGTTTTATGTTCTAGTACTAGCAGTGGTAGTTTATTTTGTGACATGTAAACAAATAAAAAATAAAAAACTTAAATGACTATTGTAATCGTACAACAGTAGACAATAAAAACAATAAATATGTAAAGAAAAAAATATGTATATGAAAACGAAAACTATGATTTACATATCCCAGTAATACTTCTTTATCCATAAGATATTATTTGGCTTCCTTATCAATATTAATCTGTACAAATAATTAATTACAAACATAAATACAGATATACACGTCACAACTCTTACATAAACTGAAAGTAACTCCCCAAATAAAGAAGGAGAAAAATGAGTATGAGACAACCAAATAATTCAGTTAACAGTAAACACCCTGTGATTGTCAAACACCTTCATTCCTATATCAAAAAAGCAGCATAGTTTTAAAGTCTTATTGCGGATTTGATAGCAGAGTATGATAGCCCGGCGGTCATGTTTAATAGTTATTTTGATACTTTTATTTTGCTGCCACCTAAACTAACTGCTGGGGCACCATGAGCGAGTACAGGGCTACAGGCTACCCTCTGCGTGCCCCTGCGCTAAAGGATCCAAACCTTGATTTTAAAGCCTCTTCTTCACTGGATAAATCATGTTTCCCCATATTAAAAATGCTGATGCGGAAAAAACGATTTTCATTTTCCAGTCTCGACAAAATTGAAGGAAAATCTCCACATTCTGATATTTTAATCAGCAGAATGAAGAATAGACAAGAAGATAAAGAAAGCAGGAAAAATGTCAGATTCCGTGCAACAGTTTGATTTCCTCTGTGCGTTTCCGTAGCGAGCTGTTGAGGTAGCACTGCACATTATCTCCACCGCGTGAAAGAGGCTGCAGGAGATAAGAGCATGTCAGGCCCGTGGCCTTGTTTGATACGTATGTGTGTTTGGGTTGGCGAGATGGTCCCCATGTCCACTCGTACAGGCGTACACGTATGTGGCTGAGGAGTGATTTTTATCACAGGCTGCTTTCCGTCCTTCATTCACTCCCTCTCTGTCACACTCTTTTCCTCCTTCGTGCAGAAACTGGCGATAAGCGACACAGATAGCGCTTTATGGCATGAATGATAAGGAGTCACCGCTTGTGTGTCCCATCGGGGTTAAAAACAAGAAAACCCAAATGAAGGCCGCCTTATCTCCAACATCTGACACTTAATGCAACTCCATTTTGAAGTAATATGCGCCTGGACGTAGCTCTAATGGATCTGAGACTTCAGGCCTTTTGAATTTATTGATTCATTCGTACACTTTGTCCTCTGTAGGATATTACTGCCCGGCCCTGAAGTGTGAACAGATTTCAGCCGATACTAGATATTATGAAAGCTTTTTTTTTCCAGTGCATTAAACTTGGTTACTTCTTGCTTAACTGTTATCTGATCAGCGCACAAGCTGTTATGATCATGATGTTGAGCCAACGTCCTTCCGTTTTCAAGAGAATTCATGCAATGTAAAATCCCCGAAATGAAGAGGTTGCACTGGGTCATGATCAATCTTTCATGTTTGTTTTGTTTTTTTTTGTTTTACCAGGTATGGGCAACTGGCGGCCCGCCGGCCACAGGAAGCACCCCAAGCTGTGCAGCCCAACAGTAGTCATGTTTTTGTAGTCATGTCTAGTACGTGTGCAAATTCTAATGCATTACAACATTAAAATAAACAAAAACAGCATTTTTTAGTTCTTTTTTTACCTTACAGGATATTAATAGGTAAGTTTTGTTGTACTGGCTTCATCAAAGGTCTTTAATAAAACATTTATAAATAAATTATTAGATTAAATTAGGTAGAACTTTATTAATCCCTTTGGGAAACTCCCTCAGGGAAATTAGGATTCCAGAAGCAGTTTGAAACGTAAATAAAAAGATATATAAAAAAGACAGATATAAACAAAAATATAAATAAATATGAATAAAAAAATAATAAAATAAAAATATGGCTACTGGCTGGCTACTATTAGTATATTATTATTACTTTATAATGTATTATTACTTATTATTATTATTTATTATCATTACTTTCATTACTGCTATTAGTAAAAGAAAGTCAGATTAACTTTAATAAGTATATATAAGTTTATTGCACTGACAAAACGCCTTTATTTGGCTTCAATTCCATGTTTGCCACATTGATTTTTAGTGCTAACAAGCTTAACATTAAAAATGTCCGTATTAAAGATTCTGATAAAAACGAAAAATTAGGGATGCCCTGTTTCCCTTCGGTTGTGGTGGGTGGGGGTTGTTGTTGGTAAATGTTAGTTGTACAACTGATTGTTCATAGGGAATTGTATTTTGTAGACGGAAAATAACAAAAATGAAAGTAAAAAAATAAAAAAATAAAAAATAAAAATTAGGAATGCCCTGATCAGGCTTTTTGTCCTACAGTAAGGATTTCTGAATGACACAATAAAAAGACTCATTTATCACTTGTTTTCATTATAAATAAACAGAATTATTGACAGACTGACTACAACTACTATTTCACTCCAACAGGCAAAACAGTGTACATAGTTTAAAGAAAAAAAGGAAACACACTTAAAATATGAACTCATTAACATAATCAAACTGATGTATTTGTTTCATAATGTCAAGAAAACAAATTTCACCCCACTCAATTTTATTTATTCAATGTACAGCCAAAATCTAAGTTTCCAACTTTGTAAAATACATTAAAACACGTCATGTACTCAGCCTCGTCAAATACTGAGTCAACCTGAAAGCATCACAGTGTTTCTGCCTGGACCTCAAATGCATCACGAAACATGACGGGCCTTTGTGTTGGGGCGATATGTTTAGTTTAGCTTATTAGCTTTTAGCTTTAAAAGAAATATGAAACATGGTTGGTAAATGATTAGTTATCGGTACGGGCTGAGAAAAGCGTGATCAGGGCATCCCTAGTTTCCATCAGTTTACTTGTTCCCCTGGTTAAATACATGATGCTCAAAAACATGGAGTCTAGTAGTTAAAGGGATGTGACCATAAAAATATACCTTAAAAAACTACGGCATATTTTCCTCCCCTCACATCAGAAGTTAGCCATCAGCTAAATGCTAACATGCATTAGCAGGTGAATTAGCTAAAATCTACCAGCCACTGTGGTTGATAGTTTATAAAAGTAACTTTTAAAAGTGATTTGTTGCAGAGAACAACTTTAAATCTAAAACTTTTGCTTCTAAGTGCTGAGTTACACCATTTCTCACACCATGGGGCAGACTACGTCCTGGGATAGCTTGTTTCAAGCTGCAGAAAATGACATATTTATCCTTTTCTTCCCTAGCCGCTCACATCTGCATCTGAGTTTTGCCCATTTGCAAAAAGCTAATGGGGCGGTTTAAACTGAGCTGGTGTACAATATACAAACACATAGACGTAAGAGCACACAAACATAAATATGCAGGTAGGCCAAGGGTGTGTGCATCGATTCGCCAAACACTCTGAGAGGCTCTGGTGGTCCTTCAAGACGCTGTGAAGCAAAGATTTGTCTCTGAACACATCGTATGCTGCTCCAGACTTTTTCTACACTTTCTGCTCCAGGTTTTTGGGCCAAACAGGGAGGTCAGCAATGCACACAGATCACACAATCCCACACCCTATGCTCTATACACTCTGTTATTCTACAATCAGCCAACAGCTAAATGCTAATGAGCATTAACAGCTGAATTAGCTAAAATCTACTAGCCCCTGTGGTTTTTAGTTTATAAAAGTAACTTTTAAAGTGATTTGTTGCAGAAAACAACTTCAAATCTGAAACTTTTGCCTCTCAGGTTCCAGCATTTCTCGTACCTTGGGGCAGACTATGTCCTGGAATAGTTTGTTTCACCTGCTGAAAATGACATATTTACACGCTGAGGGGGGTTTATTCACCATATCATGCTATATCACATTATGTGTCAATATTCCAGGGGTCACATGGGAAGCTGTAGGGGGTCTGATGTGGCCCCCGGGCCGCCAGTTGATCATCATTGGGGTACTGAAATCTCCTCATAAAAAGGTAAAACCTCAAACTTTATGTCAGAAGGTAGAAAGCATAAAAAAAGATAGAAGACAGATGAATGAGGCAAACATGACATATCACATTCAAGTTTAACCTTCAGTACTTTTCCTTCACAAATATCTCTCATGCAGACCACAAAAACTCCCCGGATCCATTTGTAAAACACTCCCATCACTCCTTTGTCACATTTCTTTAATAACACACACAATCTCAGCGCTCCCATCATCCCTTTAAGGTCAATGTATGAGAGGAGAAAGAAAATCAAACATTTAAAAGCAGCAAAAATGATTTATAACCTGTGTATTTCAGATATGAAATGGCTGCCGAGTATCTCCCGGCGATGCCATTACTTATTTCTGAAAGCCCACCTGATTGTAGTCCCCTAAAAACAACCTAAAACGGCTCCATAAAGCACCTTGAGCCACGATTGGGATCTCACTCATATTCCCTCGTCACGAAGATGAATGCATTTGCAGAGGAAGGATGAGCGAGGGGGCTGAGTTTTTAATAAATTCTGCATCATGCTTCCGCCACGGTGCCCACAAGCCGGTGACAACTGCATTTATTTAAAGACAGTTTGATAAATTAATTTTTTTTATCTGCTGGAAATACATTCACAGACGAATAATGATCTTGACTGAAAAATGGGACTGTTTGCAGCCCAGGAGACATGACGTGGATTTCATTCACGCCTCTGAATGTGTGTTGGGGGAAGGAGGCTGGAAACGTAGAAACATATTTTCTAGATATGGTAGATTTACCTATTTTATTCAGAATATTTCACCTTTTGAGGCGTTTCTGTTTAATCAAAGCTAAATTATAATATTGTGTGAATCACTGGAAGTGATGAGGTGATGATGCATGGCTGGGTGCTGCAATCTGGTCCTGGTGTTCTGTCAAGATGTGCTGCCTTTTTGAGAAATACGATCATAGCGGGAAATAACCATATCCCTCATCGTATAATGCCACCAGAATAAACAACTTAATAGTGTTTACCACCGACTCCAGCATTTTCAGAGCATTAGGGGCAAGTTTTGGTACTTTGTTATTCAAGATTAACCTTGTGCAACAGCCTGATGCAATGTCTGTAATCAAGCAGATCCTTCTTGCAAAGCTCCAATCTACAACGATTGTGCTCGGCCCAAAGCAGCACGGCCCAATCAGTGTCCTTTAGAGCAGGAAGCAGGGTTCCCACACTTTTATAGATATTCTTCTCCAGAATGTGTCTAGGGCCCTATAAAATCTGTGTTATTTTTTCACAAATTCTGTTTTAGTTTTTCCCATATTCCGTTTTTTTCCATTGTAATTTTTGGAGAATTTGGTTTTTTAGTATTTTACGCAAATTTAACCCCGAGACACAGTATATAGTAATGAAATATATATATATATCACTCACCCTTCAGGTGGTCCTCACATGTATCTTTATGTGTCCATTCAACAGTATGTCGACAAAATTTGCAGAACATTTTCTCCTGACACAAAATCATTGGCAAACTGCTCTGCCATGTACTTTGGATTTAGCCGGGAGTTTCGTAGCTTCTTTGCTGACTTGATGTGCCGCTCGAGGTCGCTCGTGTCGCTCGCTTCACGCCGCTTACTGCCCTTCGACGCCAGTGACCATTGAAAATGAATGGCAGCTGGATGCCGAGGACGCTCACATCGCTTTTGGCGTGAACGCAGGGTCAGCCGGTGTTTCAGACGGCCGCTTTTAGATGTTGACATCATTAATGAGGTGAGGTTGAGGGGGACAGGAAGTGAAGCGTGTGTTGTCCGCAGCCTCAATGACCCCCTCGGGGCATTTTCCCAAGAGATACGTTCCTTTTCAGTAAGAAAAAAATGCTTTTACGTAAAATGTCGGCCATTTCCATGATATTCCGTGTTTATATTGAATTCCGCGTTTAATGTCTAATTCCGTGATTCTGTCCGCGAGCGTGGATTTTACAGGGCCCTACGTGTCCATCATTCAACAGAGGAGATAAAAACCTCTCATTGGATATACAATACAGCAACACTCTTGAACTCAAAGTTGCTAGTTTTGGGCTATCTTTGGGGAAAAAGAAGTCCTTACTGGGGTCTAAAAAGTTGCTAAATCTAGCAACAAAGTCATGGAAATACCTGGTAGCGGGACAGCTTAAGGGGAACACCCAAATTTGCTTGGCTGGTAGCGTCACATGGGGCGCTATGCCGGCTAGAGGCAGAGAAACTCTGCAGCTCAATTTTAACAGCAGAGAACAGACTTAGGCGGTGCACACATTTTTTTAACCTGTTTGTGTTCACTAACAAAGTAGAGAGAAGCAGATGGAGGGTAAATAATTTTCCAGGACAATTCAAGCTTTTCCAGGACATTTAACTTTCTCTCATTTTCCATGTTTTCCATGACTAGAAAGCAGGTCATTGGAGCTATGAGCAAGGTGACGGCAGGAGGTGACTGCACTTATAGAGGTTAGCATATATGCAAACAGCTTCAGTAGCAGTTTTATCAAATATAGACCACACTTCTTTATTAAATGAAAAACAAAGAACACTACAGTCTTTTCTATAGTAAGAATAGCTTTGCTCCTCTTCTGACATACTTTGACTTGCTTGCTTGCTTTATGAAGTGGCGCCCACCTACTATATAATCTTTTTTCCCCCATGTGTTTATCGGGGATTTTGAATAAGTAACAAATACAATAATCAAAATCCAAAACTAGACACACCCACCCACCCACTCGCCATGAAAAAATTAAGCAAATAAATTTATAAAAAATAAAAGATATATGAAAATTAGAATACAAATATATAAATACAATCAAACTAGTAGGCACACTTAATGGTAGAAAGACAGAGGTTATAGTGTTCTTGGGCTGCTCCAAGGCCAAGCAGGGGTAATGATATAGTCACTCTAAGGCCCTAAGAAAACGAGAGCCCTGTATAAAGTCTATAAAGGAAGACCACATCACTTCGAACAATGTATACTTTCCTTTAAGTGAATATGTTACTCCCTCCATAGCAACCACTTGCACCATGTCCTGAAGCCAACCTCAGCATTTTGCGAAAGTCCGTCTGGCTAAGAGTAGGCTTAGCAAAATCATCGTCTTTTTTGTCTAATATCATACATCCCCACAAAAACAGATTTAATTGAAAAGAACACATAACAGAATCTTCCATGTTAATCTGCTATATTATCTAATTGGCCCGTAATAAATGTTGATTGACAGAACGATTGTCCAATCACCTGCCGTACATGCTTCTGGAAGGTTCTGCCCTCTCCAAACTCTTTCTATGGGCTCTTTCCCGGGATGGACTAGTGAGATATATTAACAGTCCATATCCAGGAGAAGCAGTGTTAATTTTGACAGCACTTTTTAATTTAGTTTTGCCTAAAATATCTTTTCGTTTTAGTCATAATTTTGTCATCTAAATTGTTTTAACTTTAGTCTAGTTTTAGTTGATGAAATTTCACAACATTTCAGTTGACAAAATCTACTGCAAATTTATTCGACTAAACTATGAAATGTAAAGTGTAAGGCATTTTTTGTGTTTCCTTGATCTTCTGAAGTCATGTTTTACACTTGGATCCCACCACCATGAAGCTAAGGCAGTTGTGATTGGATGCCCCTCATAACTCATCCAACCTTTTCACACAACCAAAGTAGCTGTGATTGGATATATTCCTAACTTGTCTCTACTTTCTACATGACCAAATTAGGTCTGATTGAAATGTCAGTTAATTTAGTTTAAGTTTTTGTCCATGTGCACTTGTTTTTTTAGTTACTGTCTAGTTTTGTCTGAGGGAAAAAAGGTTGTTGACAAAAACTATGACGAAAATAATTAGTCGACAAAATTAAATCTGAAGGGAAGCATAACTCAATGGACAATAATCCTCCTGCCAATAATACTTAAAGTTCAAGATCACCTTAAAGTGTCTTTGAAGACTAAAAATGTGCTCTTAATTTTGACAAATTAAGTATTTATTTTGTATAATTACGATGTGTTTAGAGACAAATTTTTTGCTTCTCAGAGTCTTGAAGGACCACCAGAGCCTCTCAGAGTGTTTGGCGAATCGATGCACACACTCTTGGCCTACCTGCATATTTATGTTTGCGCGCTCCTCCGCCCGTGGGTTTGTATATCGTACACCGGCTCAGTTTAAACCGCCCCAAATGGGCAAAACTCAGATGCAGATGTGTGCAGCTGACGGGGAAAAATAAAAAAGGAGACTCAAACCCGTCCAGACGTTATCTCCCTCTGATCCGAGGCCTCGAATGGTTGGATAAACAAGTCCCTTTTCCGAATTGTGTTTGGAAAGGGAATTGTGCCCGCCGCGCCGCCGCTGGGCCCGTGGCTGGAGCAAAGAGAGTCCACTTTGTGCAACACACCAGGCGGATATGAAGAGCAGATGTCCTGTCTGCTGCCATCCAGATCCAGACTCCAGCTTCACACACACACACCAACGTCACTGAAGAGCAGCGGCGGGAAAGTGGAGCCCCCAAAAAGCTCCCAGAGTTGTTTTGCATGTCTATTTTTGGGTGGCGGTTTTGAAGAGGTCTGAAAAAGGAGAGCTTATTTGTTGCAGGCCTGGTTTGCTGCAGTGGGGATGATTTACAGTGAGGAGCGCTCGCCAAGCCTCTAGTGGTCAGATGGAGGAGATAACTCCACCGTGAAACACATCTGAAGGTCAGCCATGTTTGCTCAAGATTGGTGGATTGGAGCAGTGACATCTTCGAAGTAATAAAACTGCTAAGGTGGCATAACAACATCCAGAAAACCAAGAAACCACTCTGCAATTTTCAAGATGATTTCTCTACGGTTTTGAGTCAGGATTTGTGCTTTATTATCATTCACTGTTCAAGCAGGTTCGTTGACCAATGGAGGTCCAATCAGCTGCTAATGACAGGTTGAAAATATTCATGTTTGAAAGTTTGTCGGTTCAACTCATTGTTGCCAAATGTTTCTACTGAAATAAGCAACCATGTCAGTAAAAACAAGCCCAAAACTGGTGTAGAGAAATCTACATGAAGCATGTTTTAATTTTCATCTTCATTACATTTCAATCTCACTGACATTTTTTCTTATTTGGCTCTTAATTTACTTATTCAACATCCTTTTGTTTGGAGGTGTAGTGGTGAAGGGAGGGGCTACTGATATTTATAACTCTATTATCGCTAAACAGTCTGTCTAACCTTGATTTTTTTAACCAAACAGACATAGTTAGGCTTTTATCTAAGTTTTATGTTGATCCTCTACAGCTTTATTACGGTGGAAACAGTCATAGCTACATTAGAAATAAATTTAATTCTGACTATAAGAATTTCTTTTAGTGAAAACATCATTTTTGCCAGTAAAACTTACATTTGTGTTTGGAGTGGGAGAAAATAATTTGTGTAACTTCTGAATTGAGTTTATGTTGGTAGTAAAGTGAGCACCAGATCCCTCCGGGGTTTGAGGGCACAACAAGCCAAAATAAGCAACTGCATTTTTGGAACAAGCCCAAAAAAATGTAACCCGCAACTGCCAATATTGACAAGCAACTTTTCAAAAAAAGAAGCCCAACATCGCTTATAATAAGCAGACCTGGCAACTCCGGCACACTCTTGAACAAGGAGAGCAGAGCCTCCCCCTCCTAGTAGTAGTCAAGCACCTACAGTGTGTTGCTGAATGTGGTCTTGGTATTGTCTTGCTAAAATAGTCTGAGGCATCCCTGATAAAGACGTTGCTTGGATGGCAGCATTATGCCCCAAAACCTGTATGTACAATAATCCAGATGTGGATCCGGTAATTTTAAAATCTAACTCAATAACTTCTAAACTGATGTTCATGACATATTCAGGGAATGTTTGTCATAGCACGAGGAAGGAGTGGTAAGATTTTGATGTTGATCTGAACTTGAATGTAGATGCAGGAAATTTTTAAAGGACTGTTCAGCAATTGTCGATTTGAACTTGAACTTGAATTGTCATATTATAGACATTGAATTGGGCAGGTACAGCTGCTGCGCAAGGTTATTACAAGGTACAAAATGTTATTGACTTTTGACTCTGCTAGTGTCTACAGTCTGCTGTTTGTAAACTGTTTACATGTGAAGTCTATGTATTTGCATTTAACTGTTGTAAGTTATGATAAGATAAGATTCCTTTATTAGTCCCACAGGGAGAAATTCCAAATTATCATGATGTCTTAAGCTTAACAGAGATATTAACACTTTTCTCTCTATTTAAAGTTTTTATACTCTTAGATCAAATTATAAAAACTGCTTTAAGTTGGGATAATATTATTGGATTCATATGATAATCAAATTTTTGCAGATAATGCCAGCTAATATACAGGCCATGTACCTATATCAGCAAAATACACAAATGTACCATCACCTTATTGCCATTGCATGGGTACATTTAAAAATCAGGTTTCAGTTTTTTTTTATGAGTTAAATGCTTTTTTTCTTGTTTTGCATGTGTTCCGCACACAAGTTGACTCACACATTGAAAGAAACAAGTCAAGTTTCATGACGTAAAGACTTTGTGCTCTTGATGAAAAATATTGGTATCGGGGATAATGAGTTCAGAAATATCAGCAAAAATCTAACATCATGCATCCCTACTTTTAAATGGGAAAAAGTACACTTTAACTTAAAGACTCAGCCAAAAAGCAATTAATCTAAAGAACATTAAGATAACAGGAAATGCATATTTTGAAGCAACATTTCACCCCACAAAAACATTTTTTTGAAAAGAACACATTACAAAATCTTAAATGTTAATCAGAGGTGAACTTTCTCCAAATAAAGACAATTTCTGTTCATAAAGAAAAATATATTTCATACAAAATATGAGTCATTACAAGACTGAATTTTATGAAATATGTAAAGATGTATTTAAAGCTGTAATACTTCACATTAAATGATTTCAAAACCACTGTACAGATTATTTGAGTAATACCAACACATTGTTCTGTTTTGACCTCCAGGGCCACCGTACCGCTCTCCCGTCCCTATTGTTAAAGTTTGAGCTCTACTTTTACCAATCACTCTGAACTTTTTAAAAATGACAGAAGAGAAGCAAAGCCAGTTAAGAATCTCCCTCACTTTTATAATTACCAGAGACACCATCTTTTCTCTGCGCTTAATTAGAAGAATTTTCTGCCCATTCGGTTCCTTTTGTTTCTCAGGACTGTCACCAATCCCCTCAGAGACACTAAAGCTCCAACTCCTCCGTCCCTCCATCCCTCCCTCCCACTCCTCATTTAAACTTTTTTTTTTTTTTTAGAATAATGCTGATTTTATCTGGATCATAATTGCGGTATAATTATGGGAGGTAATTCTCCCATGGTGCCCGGCCAGGTCCGCAGCCACAGCGTGAGCAGAATCTGCTCGGAGGTTAAACTCCTGATTTGAAATTGAGAGGCAGAGCGATGGGGAGGATAGAGGAGTGTGTGCATCAGAGAGAACGCTTTCTTAACAGCGACGGGAGAGAGTTCGACCTTGAGAAAGTCAAACTAAATTCAACGTTAGAGTCTTAAAACAAGTTTTTACTTTGAAAATGGACGACCTTTGCTCTCTAAAGAAACTAAAGCTCTGGTAAAGACAACTTCTGTCTCAATATTTCAGGATAAAACACGTTGATCAAATTACTGAAGGAATGAAAATATTCACAGTTTGGCAATAAATATGATTGATCCCCCTGGGAGAAAATACAGTGGCCCTCATGTGCAAAACATAACAATAAATCAAAAAATACAAGGAAAAAGTGAACACAACAACAACCACAAAAACACAACAAGAAATAAAAACCAAACAACAATAAAATCCAAGAAGAAATGTCATAAGCCAACAACTGATCAGAAAACATGACAAATAACAAAACACAAGTAAATAAAAGACAAGAAAACACTGCAGAGTATTAAAGACAACAACAAAACAACATATGAAGATAAACATCTGCAAACTAAAAATGCAAAAAGTCAAAAACATATCTAATAAGTGCCACAAACTGAAATAATAAACGGAGAGAAAATATACAAAACAAATAACACAAGCAGAACAACAAATTTAATATACAAAAATAAATAAGAACACACAACAAAATAGAAAAGGAAGTCAACAAATTAAAACAGCGCAAAATAAAAATATAAGTCAAAATTTAAAAACACAAAAACAAAGTTGAACTCACATCAAAAAATAAAAAGTAACAGCAAATAAACCAACTGAAATTCCAAAGACAACAAATCAGAAATGCTCAAATAAAAGATTAACATAAAAACAAAATCAAAAAATTAAAAGCACAACAAATCAAAGACAGAGAATCAAAAAGCACTACTACAAATTAACAAACCATAAAATCCTAAACACAAACGAGCAACTGAAAGAATGGCAACCAATAAGACAACAAAACTAAATACAAAACACAACATGTCATATAAAAAACAAATGAAACCATGATGACTAAGTAAAACTTTTCCACCTTTCACCTTTTCAAGCATGTAAATGAAATCAGTGGGTGTTGTTTTCTTTTAAGGTGACCTTTGTTGGCTTACTTTTGTATTATTATTCTGCTGCATCTGCAAACATGTACATACTATATAAGATTTATTTCTTACATGTTCTAAATAAACAAGTACTAAACACAAAAAGTGAGAGAAAACAACAAGTCTTCTCTCTGGCTGAAAACAAATATCTTTACATTACAACATATCAACCACAGAAAAAAATATAACAAATTAAAAAAACACTAATATAAATGAAAATCACAACAGCAAATCTAACACAAAAATACACCAACACACAAAAACAAGTATACTCCCACAACAAATCACGAAACACAGCAAATCACAAACCAATCAGTTGCCAATGATGGGATGAAAATATTCATGTTTGAAAGTTTGGTTGTACTACTCAGTGTTGCCAGATTTTTCTACTGAAATAAGCAACCAGGTCGATAAAAACAAGCCCAAAACAAGAGACCTCCAGCTATTTTTTGTGATATAAGTGTGTTTTAATTTCCATCTACATAGTGAAGGGACTGTTATTTGTAACTCTGTTATCGCTAAACAGTCTATCTTACCTCGATTTTTGTAAACAAACAGACAAAGTCAGGCTTTTATCTAAGTTTTATGTTGATCCTTTGCAGCTTAGTTATGGTGAAAACAGGAATAACTACATTAGAAATACATTTAATTCTGGCTATAAGGATTTCTTTTTGGTGGAAACAACATTTTTGCCTCTTTTTACAGTAGAATTTACATTTGTGTTTAGAGTGGGATAAAATATTTTAATTAAAATAGTAGTATTTTCTGAATTTTGTTTATATTGGTGGTAGAGAGAGTATCAGGTCCCTTCTGGGTTTAGGGGCACAAGAAGCCCAAATGAGAAAATGCAATGTTGGAAAAAATAAAAAAAATAAAAAAATAAAAATGCCAGTATTTACAAGCAACTTTTCAAAAGAAGAAGCCCAAAGTCGCTTATAGTAAGCAGACCTGGCAACTCTGGATTGCTGCTTGGGTTGAGTATGTGTTTGTCTTTGTCATGGTTGCCAGGTGTTCCTCATACATGACAAATAAAAGGACGAGAGCCAGCACCAATGGGGGCCGAGGAGGTCGGGGTTAAACCACATCCAGCAGCAGTGGGCCCCACCTGAAGGGGCACCGAGCCTTTTGACCTCATTAAGTTGAAAAGTGGTGCAACCGACTTCAACAGGACTGTGTGGGCTCACTTTCCCTGCATGTATCACATTCACTGAATTTTCTAAATCTGGGTATTTTGCTGCTAATGGAGCTTTTTAATCTTTCTCTGTATTCTGTATTCTTAGAGAGGCTTTTGAACCCTCACACATTTTTATAATTCTCACGAGAGTCCCTGAAATGGAAAATTATTCATTTAGAGAGATCAGGTTGAGCACAGAAAAGCAGAATATTCTCAGAATCTTTCTGCATCCTGGTCTCAGTATGACTGTCGGCGTGAGCTGGTCGTTGTGCTTCACGCCTGCGCAGGTGTGTGAAGGAGGGAGGCGGGCGGAGAGAAAGTCTCAGAGGACGAGGAAGGCACAGAGGCAAAGGTGAGTATTCCCCCTCCTGTCTTCTTCTCTTGCGTTCTAAGAAGGCTGCTGTGATCCCACAATCGACTCTGTGAATTATTTTGCTTAACTCGCCGCAGAATCTAGTCCCCTCCCCCTCAACCACAGTCTGCGCCTCTTTGATGGTGTACCCACTGTGGGTGACATCTCTGCAACAAGTCTGAGAGGAGAGAGCTGACGTGAACGACTCCACATCTGCAGCTGTGCTGGACAAAAACAGCCTATTGAGCTTCCAATAAGTCAAATAACAGATATTCAGCATTAGTGAAAACAAAATAGCTGATTCGCCACTTTCAAAGATTGCGTGGGCACCATCAAACACACTGATTTGCATCCTCCTGACTCATCTGCATGGCAACCCCACAGAGAACAGTTGGATCGGAGCTGAACCGGATCTACGTGATCAACGGGTAGTTTCCCAAAAGTCAGAGCAGCGCTCCATCTGCATGGTGCTCTGCAGCCTCTGGAGCATTTACACCCGTTTAGCACCACAACATGCACCCGCCATGTTTTCAGTGAAGTCACGA
Source organism: Cetoscarus ocellatus (assembly GCA_037902135.1). Classification (NCBI taxonomy): domain Eukaryota; kingdom Metazoa; phylum Chordata; class Actinopteri; order Labriformes; family Labridae; genus Cetoscarus; species Cetoscarus ocellatus. Next base: position 120,998 of record JBAMNC010001804.1, on the reverse strand, counting down.
ATTAATCTGAGCAGAGATTGACCCAGACAGGAAGTCAGGCTCAAGAGCATCCAGGTAGAGACAGCTGATCAGTTTAGTCATTTGCCTAAAATATCATTCAGTTTTAGCCATAATTTAGTCAGCTAAATTGTTTAAATTTTAGTCTAGTTTTAGTTGACGAAATTTCACAACATTTTAGTCGACAAAACCAATTTAGTCCACTAAATATGAAGTGTAAAGTGCACGGCATTTTTTACACTTGGATAAAATAAAATCTCTAATAACCCTTTATTGAATGCTAGTAAAGTTTGAACGTATAAATGAACAAAGTAACTGTGATTGGATATATTCCTAACTTTTCCCTACTTTCTACATGACCAAATTAAGTCTGATTGGATTAAGTCAAACATTTTCTGTCAAACATTTTCGTTTAGTTTTGTTGATGAAAATGTCAGTTAATGTAGTTTTAGTTTTTGTCCCTGTGCACTTGTTTTTATTAGTTACGGTCTAGTTTTCGTCAGGGGAAAAAAGGTTGTTTAGTCAACAGAATTAAGTCTTGCCGCTGATTTAAGACTCCATCACTGCATCAATGGAAGTAACTCCAGGAGGGCAGAGCTCTGCTCCAGAAACAGATCCAGTGGGCGAGGTCAGAGGTCAGAGCTAAATGGTGACTCTACCAGGTCAATGAACGCATTATTATAAAGCCAAAACTACAGCTATATTTCAAAAGTCCTGGTTCTCTGATGGTTTGGCAAGTCCAGGTGTGTTTAAGGAATTTGTGCAACCACAAGATGTTAATACAAGAATCCAGCAGCCGGTGATTCAGTTTTCAGTTTACTTTACCCGTGCTTTACATGCTTTAATACCCAAGAGGATAAGAGCCACTGGTTATTTTAACGAAGTGACCGTATTTTTAAGTTTGTAAAAGAAAATGTAAGATTTAAGTTAAAAAAAATTACATTATTATGAAATAAAGTCAAAGTTTTGAGAGAAAAGTCAGAATTGTCTGATTTAAGTCAGAATTTCGAGAAAAATTAAAATACAGAGAAACGTTAAAATTCTGCATTTAAGTCAAAGTTCTGTGAGTAAGATCAAGTTAGGATTCTTAGATTAAAACTAAATTTAAACTTAAGTAAGACTTTTAAGATCAAAGTCTGAAGTCATAAATTACTCAAAATTTTGAAATCCAGCAAGATTTCTGAGAATATATTATAATTCACAGACTTAAGTCAGAATTTCAAGAGAAAAGTCAAAATTCTCAGATTTAAGTCATTTTTTTCAGAAATAAGTCAAAGTTTGAGTTTTAAGATCAAGACAGAATTATGAGATTAAAACTGGAATTCTGAATTTAAGTAAAAGTTCAGAGATAAAGTTTCTAATCTCAGATTTAAATCAGAATTTTGAGAAAAAAAAAATCTGAAAGTTGGAATTTTGAGATCAAGACAGAGTTATGAGTAAGAGTTTGTGTTTCGACATTAAGTCAGAATTAAGTTGGTATTCTCTGAGAGAAATTCTGTAATTAAATCTGAACTCAGAGAAAGTCGGACTTCTTAAATAAAAGAATTCTGAGACTTCAGTCAAAATTTTGAGAAAACAAAGGTCTGAGAAAAACGTCAACATTTTGAAATGAAGGTCAGATATTGAACATTAAAGTCTGAATTCCTCTAAATTTCCTTTTTTTTTTCTTAAAATGTTGACATTATTCTTAGAAATCTGACTCCAATCTCAGCATTGTGAGTCTATATTCAGATCTCTGACCTTTTTATGTATTTAAATGTATCTCTGCATTTCCCTTTATTCTCATAATTCATGAATTTTATCTTATATAATTTTTTTTCTCAGGAGTCTGAGTTTTGCTTTGCTCAGCATTATTTAACAGCAGTTCCTTGCCTACCTATTCTTCCTGCTTGTTGGCCTCATCGATGTCAAAATGAAGACACTCGTGCCCCAAACTGCTGTGCAGCACCAGCTTTAAGACAGCACATGTCTGCAGGGTTGAGTTATGACTGTAGTGAAGGCTGGTTTTCAGGGGCACGGCAGTGTAACTGTGATTGGTTTCTTGGTATTCTGCTTTTGTCTCCCACATTGGAATCAGTGAATGTCGCATGCTTTAAGAAATCAGACTTTTCTTCTAGACTTGCTCAAACAGTCGGACTCTTCTTCTTTAACCTACTTTGTGAATCAGCCTCTTCTTTTTAAGCCTGACGTTCTCCTTCAGAGTGACTCTCGAGCTGGATGCCTGCAGAGTCTCAGAGCCATCTCTCTCTTTGCATCACATAATTAGAAATGCAAAGGTAAGCCCGGGGTTTGTAATAATTCACTCGCCTGACGGCAGCTTTTGTTTCATAAAGAATCTCTCCAGCAAACTTTAAATTGGGGAAAATTAGAGGAGTTCATATGCGTGTGTTGTTTTTGTGAAAATCCCGGCCTGAAGCTGCAGCTAAATCTGCAGGAGTGTCTCTGTCTGCGCTGTGAGAGAGTTGAAGTCCTGGTTCTTCACAGGAAGGTCGACGCTGGTCGAAGTTTCTCTGCACAGAGCTGAAAGAGCTGAAGTGACTCCTGATCCCGTGTGTTATATATACAGTCGACTCAGTCTTTCCTCTGGATGAAGTGGTGTTACAAAGGCCAGGTGTCGGCTGGAGAGAAAGTGTCTGAGGGCAGGAAATCCCTGTTGACCTACTTTTACCAGAGAGAGAAAGTGATGAAGAACACGGAGAGGAAGAGGAAGTCACTGTCATTCACATTACGCTACATTATTGAGCCAGAGGGGCCTTTATGTGTTTAACCAGGCTGTTCTGCAGGAGGACATTTTAACTGTTTGACCTAAAGAGGTCATGTGGATCATATTAATGTGTAATTTAGTGTATTGATCCTTATGAAAGCTCTTTATTAGGACAGCCATACACCAATTTAGACTCTGTAATTGTAAAGTTTTAAAAGGGAGAAAAACAAAAATCAGGAAATCACAAGAGACTGTCAGAAACTATTTTTCCCAAACTGTCCAGATCGTTTCTGTGCTACAGCTGCTTATTCATTTATTCAAACCAAGAAATAAAAGCATTATGAAGCCTGTTTAATTTTATAAACATGTTATTAAATTTTAGACCACATAGTATCAAATTTGGTAAGATCTTCACCAAGGCCTTTCCAACATTGTCCGGTGAGTTGTTGTGGAAAAATTCGGAAAACTGCCCGGTTAAGAAATCCTCATGAAAATTTTTGGAGCTGCATTGGGATCACCACCAAAATCAAATCACTTCTTTCTTGTGCCATGACCAACATTCCCTGAAAATGTCATCAAAATCTGTTCATAGGTTTTTGAGTTACCCTGTTCACAAACAAACAAACCAAGGAAAAGAAAAAAAAAAAAGTACACCCGTTCAACTGTGAACTATAGACCAGTCACTAATTTAATATTGATGTCACCATGCCAACACGCAAAAAGCATCTGCTAGATTAAATTGTTATATTGTAACATATACATATCGGGCTGAACGATTCAGGAAAAGATCTAATTGCGACTTTTCTGGCAGATATTGTGATTTCAATTTGATTCACAATTTTCTTCAAATCAAGCTTCAGTGGAATATTCACTGTGTTTACAGTATTGACAACATAACACATTATTCATCATCTAGTATTGATGACAAATAATCTGTTTTCATTATTTAAGGGATACGCCAACTTCTACTCCTAAACAGAGGCTTTGTGTTGTAAGTTGTGATTAAGCCGTTCGTTTGTGAGCCATTCTTAAATGCAAATTCCCTTTGAATTTGTTAAATAGTTGACACGATTGACTGCGATTTCGATCCAAAAACGATAAATCTATTAGGGCTGTAACTTTTACCAAAAATAAACTCAAAGCATAAAGGCTAATAAACAAAGTATATTTTATCAATCAGTCTTCGTTTGTCTAGCGCCAATTCATAACGAGTGTTACCTTAATACACTTTACAATAGAGCACAACATCTCATAGATACACATATATGCATAGATACATATAAAAACATATGCACACAAATATAAACACATTTGATCCAAACCCACCATGAGCGCAGCACTGGGCCAACCTACAGTGCAGCACACCTGTGGGAGACTCACAGTAACAGTAGCAATAATAAAATCAATTAGGCAGGCACCAGCGTTGCCAGATTCTCCCAAGGAAATAAGCAAGGCCGATAAAAACAAGTCCAAAACGATCAACCTCCAGCTACACACACACACTGACGCAAGCTTTGTGTGTATATGACAGATGGATGTATAGATGAGATTTGTTTGGTTTTGTGGGTAATACTGTGTTAATGTTTGCTTACATGTATGTGTTGTTGTGTTTTATCTGGACTATGAGTCTGTCGTAAAGTTTGATTTGACTTTAATTTGATAGATAGTGGGGCTGAAGGATGTTGGATATGGATAAGTGAGAATTGATTTTCTTTTGGGATATATTATTTTATATCATATATTAGAACCTCCATCCACTTGAGCTGCAGCCAGTGTCTAATTTGGTCATAAATCAGGTACTATGATGAACATGTGTGTGATTAATGTTGAATTAAATATCAAAAGTTGGAGACTTATTATGATTAGATGATTAATCCTTATGTATATTAAAATGCACTCATCATTCAGTTCATTTGGTTGATTAATTTTCCCCTTTAATAAAACAAATCACTATTTTTGGGGGGCACTGCCCACACATTAAGCTGTGCAGCTTGTTCAAGGATTGTTCAGCCCTCTCTGTGCATATTCTCTATAATGATAAAAATAGTGTGGATTCAATCAAACGTCACAGTGCCCGACCTTTACCCACTTCCAGGATGTTGGTCATTTTGCCCTCTCCAGTGAATCAGAAGGAAACAAACACCTGTACGTGTGAATATGAGTGAGTCAAAGTTCACCAGACGTTGTTTATGCCGCATTGAAAGTTAAGAACTTAGTCAAGACCAGCAGAATAAAGAAGAAAACCTCAAATGTGCCCCATGTTTACGGGCCCTGCAGACTCTGAGGTTTGGTGGTATTTGTTGTTTCGTATTGATCCGTCATCGAAGCTGCCTTTAAACCACAAACCTTTTCCACTTGTTTTTATGTTGGCGCATCATGACTCAGGTTTCAATGAGGGCACAAAAACCCCAAAAGTCAAGGTTGGAATGGTTAAACTCATCGAGCTCGAACTAAAAAGTCTGTCTCAAGGTCTTCGTCAGGACGTGATGTTTCAGCGGCTGCTACTCGACACCCGTGACATATACGGCGCCGCTCTTACTGTTACAGAAACTATAGGCCCACACAGAGGGAGATCCTGTCAGTCAGCTGCAGGGACACTGAAGACGCTCGATGTGTATCAGACGTTTCGCCACTCGAGCGTTAAATCTGACCCGGCCGCTGAGTGCCCACCCCTCTTTTATTCACCATATCCCGTCTTAAACCCTCCTCCTCCTCGTTATCTACCTGTTTAGGGATGCTCGGCTCCTCCCCGGCCTCTTTGTCTTCAGCTGGAACTTGAGAAAGTCGGTCTCTGAGGAGCTGAATGGGCCCTAAAACCTTCAAACTTAGTCCGGATTCTTTAAGGCGGGGTACCAGAGGCAGCATGTGGTGCTAGTTTCATATTAGCTGGACGGAAATGTTGCATTCAAGTATGATTTTATCTTCATGCCAAGTGATTCAACGACTGTGTTTCTTTCATTTTAAGCAGGTTTTTGAGCATGTGGAGGGCTGCAGGCTGGGAAAAAAATCAAGATTTAAGGGATGTGTCACTTAAACCAAACAAAATGGAGTCAGACTTGTGATTTGCCGACCTCTGAATTACAAATTTATTTCTTACAGGATTTGGGGGCATATAAGCTAAAAAAAAAAAAAATTGATAAGATTTGATTACATTAGTTTAGTTACACCTTTATTGATCCCTTGGGAAGACTCCTTCGGGGACATTATGAAAAAAAGTGATGAAACTGACTCTTGGTATCAATTGAAAGGTTAAAAATATCCATGGGATATGAATAAAACAAAAAAATGTCTTCATAAGAAGAGCAGAAAGGTTGAAAAGATGGAAAAAAAGCTAAAACTGGATAAAGCATAGTATATAATCTTAAAAAAAGAGCTAAAAAAACTGGAGAGCTACTGAAGAGGTAGCTATTTATTTACAGCGCCATGACAACAAGATGTAGGATGTAGTTATCAGAATCATGAATACTTTATGAATCTCCAAGGGGAACTTCGTTTGTTCTAGTTGCTCCTGTACACAGTAGAATATGGATATCTAGTTATAAGGAATAAAACACCAAACAAAAATAAAGCACTGAGTAACTTGTAATTATCAGAAAATATCTGCCAATGAAACAAGCAAAATTTTACTCCTGAGGGTCTTAACCCTTTGACTGGCATTGTAACCGTGCGGTTGACTTTTTGCTGCATTACCACTGGATTTAAAATTGGAAAGACCACCTTTGTCTGTTTTTCCTTATTCACCTCTCTGAACAGTGTTTGTAACGCCAGTATGTACCTACTGAGAGGCGCTGCTGTACATGAATATAATTGTTTGTAAACCAGAAAAAATCGGAAGTGAATCGTTGCTGCATAGCTCCTCAGAAATCTAACAGAAAGAGCAAACATTGGAGTGAGGGAAAATCTTTTCAGATATTTCCAGATCCTCTATAATGTAGTTGAAGGAAATAAATTTAATGATAAAAATGTATCTATGATTCCTCAGAAAACTGGGTCAACAGCTAAATATCTAAATTTTGCTCTCTGTGATGTTAGGTAGGAAATTAGAAAGCACCTGGAGAGCACAAACCTTCGCCAAGGTAGCTCACATATTGCTGTCACATGTATAAGCAATAGTTCCATGATAAAGTTACCATCATGATATGATTCATGACCCTGAAAACCAACAACTAGCACTCAGAATCATGTTGATTTCACTATTAGTTAGATAGTTATTGAGCAAAAATGATTTCATTTTGAGTTGGGCCATTCCCAACATCTACGGAAAAATTCAGCAAAATCTATCCAGTAGTTTTTGCAGAATCTTGCTAACAAAGTAGCGAACAAACAAACTAAACTTTTACTTTAAAAATTAAGTAAGCAGGTTGTAACATTCGGAGTCTTTAAGCTGAATGCTGAATTTATTGAATGGTAGTAAAGTCTGAATGTATAAATGAACTTTTGTGTGAAATGCAGTCACCTTTATTTAGGCTACCTGGCAGAGCATCTCAGTTACAATACCAGAACTGACAACAAACAGTGAACCTGCTCTACATGAATATATCAATTCATAAAGAGAGGAGCTCTGATTGGATCGCTCCACAACTTATCCCATCACCACCAAGCTAAGGCAGCTGTGATTGGATGTCCCTCTTAACTCATCCAACCTTTCCACACAAACCAAAGTAGCTGTGATTGGATATATTCCTAACATGTCTCTAGTTTCTACTTTCTTCAAATGTCAGTTGATTTAGTTTTAGTTTTTGTCCATGTGCTCTTGTTTTTATTAGTTTATGTCTTGCTGACGAAAACTATAAAGAAAATAATTAGTCAACAAAATTAAAACCGGTAAAAAAGGTATGGGTATGATTGTGTTTTTTCTGTATGAGTGATAAATTGTACATTCACTGTACCTGTTTCAAAATGATTGCTAAATCTAAGACAGTGTTATGACTTCAGTTAGGAAGCATCGTAAAATTTGGGGGGGTTGGATTAGATAAGGTTATACTTCTTCTTGCTCCTCTTCATTCATGTAAGCTGAGAGGCTTGAGAAATTGCAGATTCATGTAACTGAATTGTTTTTAATTTTTTGATTATCACTTATTTTGTATTCTTCAGTGTTTTGTAAATTGTCATTTACATTATCGAAATAAAGATAACAATCAGAGGCTTTGTGACTGAAACTGCAGAATTGATGTGCACTGTAGCTTCATATTTCAGATGCAACAAATCACAAACTATACGTGGGTAAGTTGTTTTTTTTTCAAGAAAGCAGCTGAATAATTAACAGGTGCACATTTTAACAGTATTTTTTTATTTAATTTTGCTGTAATCTATGTACCCCATCTTGTTCTCTCTTTCTTCACACGCCAACCATTTGCACGTGTGGTTGCTACAGACAATACAGTTGTTGTTTCAGTCAAAAATATTGGTTATTGACAAAGATTGAGAGTGTGAGAAGCATGAGAGAAGGTTCAGCGAGTGGAAAATGATGCTTAGATAAGAAGTGGCCTGACGATGGTCTGATAAGTCTTGTGGTTTGACTTTGAGCTCCTCTCCTGCTGAAGAAAAGTGGAGTGCTTTAAAGAGCCGTGGTTGGTTATAAATAAAGGGAGAGCTAAGTTATTCTACGAGGGCGTTTCGATTTGCACACAGCCACTGCAGGGCGATATGCCTCCTTCTTTTTCTCGATGCGCCGCGCGTGCAGGACTGCATTCCTCAGCCCGAGATAATTAAGGGTGAAAAATCCTTGTCATTGCAGGGGGAAGCTCTTTAGGTACCAATTCACCCTGATGAATAAAACCCTAATTAATCCACTTAATCTGCTGCATGAGATTATTCCCGTTTTCACAGGCATGCACTGTACACTGCCTGTCCTGAATAATAAGAGGTCCAGGAGAAATATAAATATATATATGAGGGGGAGAAATTTCCCATCCAAACTTCTGCGATAAGGTCTTGATCTCTCTATTATTCCAGCGCTCAGTTTTACAGCCCGAGCTTCACTGTTCAAAGTGTGCCGTAAAAAAAAGACAAGCACCACGGGGCAAAAGAGCAACAGTAATCAGACTTGTCTTCGAGGACCTTGTGGCGGCATTGTGCTGCCCTCCATCGTATTTCTGCAGACATTTTTCATACAGGCTGTAAATGTGACAAGATGGGCTGCTGCACCTTCGAATGATTTAGAACAAGGAAATGTGAAATTCTCTGCACTGGAGCTACCTGTAAGGAAAAGCTCTGGAATGACGGCGGTGCAGCTGAGCAATTCTGCAGGCATTATAATCTGTATAATCTGATATAATCTGTTATAAGGCTGGAGGACCTTAAGACAAAATGCAGAGATGAATGCTAAACTTCATACACTGCAAAAACTCAAATTTAAGGAAGTTTATTCATCCAATTTCAATTCTAAAAATCTCACAAGACTTATTGAAAGCAAAAATTGCCTGACATGTCCAGCTATATATCTTATTTCAGTATTTAAACGCAGAAAATAAACCATGGATTGCTTGAGTTAAAATATCTATATTTCACTTGTAGGGTGTCTGGACCCTTTAATGCCTTTTGTGTCATATTTGATACATACTTTTATGATAACTCTATCTAATCAATATGATCAACAAATTACTAAAAAAACATCTGAATACAATCAGATAAATGGTAAAAATGTCCTCAAATGGATTATCGGTTGCCAGAGACACCAAATGTATCAAATGAGATAAAAAAAAAAAGTATGTTAAATTTTATGGAAATTTTGTTTTTTTAGGATTTCAGTAGAAAGTGAAGTCCAAAAAAATTAGAATTTTCCAGCTATAATTTGTGTTTTCAGGCATTAAAGGGTGAAGTAGTTTCCAAACCTGATCCTAACCCTTTGACTTTCAAACTAAGAAATACTTTAGCAACAAATTTGCTGGTAAAATTGTGCTCCTTCCTCTCCATTCAGCAACATTTCAGGTTTTATTTTTCAGATTACCCAATCGGGAAGCACATATGTTGGTCAACCTGCTGGTTGGCTTGCCCGTTAAGGGTTATTCTGGGCGTGAAAGGATTTCTTTCATTTCTGCAACAATTTTTTTGTTTTTTCGTATGAAAACATCACGGAGAACAAAATTTAGATATTTAGCTGTTGACCCAGTTTTCTGAGGAATCATAGATACATTTTTATCATTAAATTTATTTCCTTCAACTACATTATAGAGGATCTGGAAATATCTGAAAAGATTTTCTCTCACTCCGATGTTTGCTCTTTCTGTTAGATTTCTGAGGAGCTATGCAGCAACGATTCACTTCCGATTTTTTCTGGTTTACAAACAATTATATTCATGTACAGCAGCGCCTCCCAGTAGGTACATACTGGCGTTACAAACACTGTTCAGAGAGGTGAATAAGGAAAAACAGACAAAGGTGGTCTTTCCAATTTTAAATCCAGCGGTAATGCAGCAAAAAGTCAACCGCACGGTTACAATGCCAGTCAAAGGGTTAAGACCCTCAGGAGTAAAATTTTGCTTGTTTCATTGGCAGATATTTTCTGATAATTACAAGTTACTCAGTGCTTTATTTTTGTTTGGTTTTTTATTCCTTATAACAAGATATCCATTTGACTTGTCAAAGAAATATAAAATTTTAGTCAATATTGTGGATATTTTTGACTTGACATAAGACAAATAAACTTGCTAAGATCTGAGTTTTTGCAGTGTAATCTTTGTCATTGATAAGCTAAGAAAATAAACTAAAAACACTGCTGGATTTTGGATTGAAAGGAGCACTCTTGCACACATTACTGGTATAAAAATTGTCCTTCATAGTTGGTGAAAGCTAAAATTAGATTAGATTAGATAGTACTTTATTAATCCCCTTGAGAAAAACTCCCTCAGAGAAACTGAGATTCAGTAGCTGTTAACTATTACAGATCAAAAAGACATATATAAAAAAGGAAAGATAGATATAAATAAAAATAAAAATAAAACAAAAATACATGGCTACAGGCTATTGCTCCTTCCCGTCCTTTGTCATCCTGTCACTCCTCATCCCCTCAGTGAGGAGGTCTCAGTCTGATCCCCTCGTGTTTCACGCTTTGCTGATTTAAAAGATTCATGCTACGACTTCTTCAAACTTACACGCAATGCCAAAAAATAACACCTTATGAAGCAAACACTACCAGTAATACTATCAAAACTGCTGATCTTGTGACACTGTGGGTGACAAGCTCTCAAAGATCTGTATCACAACCAGGCACAGGCCTCGTGCAGCCCTCCTGTCCCCTAATGCAGCCCGGCAGTCGATTAGAAATACAAAAAAAAACAAGTATAAAAGGATAAAATCTGCTATGAAAACATCAAAATAGCAAAATAATACCTCCATCATTTAGTGCACGTGTTATTCCTTTACATGTGTAACAAATGCACTGATTAAAAAAGACTTAAATATTAATTTAAAATACTTTTATAAGCAGTAAATACCTTCTTACTGTATCAATAACAGTCACTGAAACTGGTCTGACAATCTGTTGAAGATCTGTGTTACTTAATTTAGACATTTCTGCAGGATATCTCACCATCTATTTGGGTACTTTTATTTTAATCTCTGACAATACGAAGGAAATTGAGCCTGAATGATGTTTCACCACCATGACTCTGTTTGTAGTTTTGTGAATTAGTTTTGTGAAGTAAAATGGTTCCCCCAAGGACCTACATGTTGTTTTCATTTAAAGCAAGAATGACAAATATTAAAGCTGCAATTCGGCTCAATTTTTGAACAAGTGAACAAAAGTCCTTTGAAATCAAATAATATATTACATTTAAATGCTTAAAGGTTACCCTTAGTATTAAATATCATTAAAGTAAAATGATCACATATGGTGACATGCAGTCAAGCATCTGTATGTTGTCTCTATGTAAAGAAATTATTAAAGATGTTTCAGTTTCAGTTTTGCATAACTTTAGGCTTCTAGAGTGTGAACATCTTTAAAAATGCAAATATATACAGAGCACATATGATGGCATGACTCCATCAATGTGGTTTTATGTAAAAAAAAATCTACTGCTTTTTTTCTCAAAACGGATAAATATCATCACACCACCAACTGTCCATGTCCATATAATAAATTATAAACATATAAATACATACACATGTATGTCAACACAACAAAGCAGTTTAATAAGCACAGAATAAAGAAGAAAGCTGATCCAGTCCTGCCCCATCTTTACAGATCACAAACTGAATTATAATTATTTACCAGCTTTCATTGTTCATGGAAATAATAAAATATGTATATGGACATCAGTCCCATTTTACAATCTAGAGTCACATTCATGGAATAATAAAGATCAGCAAACACCTGGATGAATCCTTCATGAAACAAACAAAAACACACTAATAATAAAAAGATCAGCACTTCAGAAAAATATATACATGTACACACTCATCTAAAGGAAAAGTACAGAAAATAATAAACTAATACATCTCTCTCACAGCACCTGCTCTAAACACATTAAAATCTCTTATTCTGGTTACAGTGTTCCTGATGTGAAAAACTATAAGTTATATTTAAAAGAAGTATATAATTCATACCTGTATATGAAGTGATATATATTTTAGATTGATATTAAAACTGCTTCTACGTGGACGGTGACAGACTCTCAAGTATCTGCATGTGTTAACAGGAAGGAAGGAAGAAACGGCAGATGCTGTTTCTTACATCGATAGATAGATAGAGAGATAGATAGATAGATAGATAGATAGATAGAAAGATAGAGAGGTAGGTAGACGTGTATCAAGTACCTAAACAGTAAAAGACTCCCAGCAGCATTGTGTCATACATTTAGAATAATAGAAAAGATTTAAAAAGTAGCAGATAAGAGGCTGTCAGGGATCTGTATGCTCTCTTTGTTCAGAGCAAAAATGTCAAATATTCTAAAAACAGAAAAACTGCTGCAAATTTGCACAAATTTAAAACATAAGTGTAACATACCACACACACACATACACGAAAACATATATATGTGTATATATATATGTATATGTATACATATATATATATATATATATATATATATATATATATATATATATATATATATATATATATATATATATATATATATATATATATATATATATATATATATATGTATATATATATATATATATATATATATATACACCAAAGGTAAACTTTCAGGAATCTACATGTTGTGTCAATTAACAGAAAACATTAATATATTCTGTCTGCAGAAGTTGACATGATTTTAAGTTTCTAAGAAGAGAAAAACTGCTGCAAATTTGTATAACTTTAAAAAAGTGTAAAAAGATTTAAATAAAATATATAAATATATGTTGCACCACAATGACTAAGGACTTTGTTTGAATCACACCTTAGGGGGGAATATATATATATATATATATATATATATATATATATATATATATATATATACACACACACACATATATATATACACACACACACATATATATACACACACACATATATATATATACACACAAGCCGAGAGAGAGAGAGTGATTTCATATAGTTGTTGGTTAGCTGTTCAGGATCTCAAAGCCACCTCAGTGACGCAGGATTAAACAGCTACAGTTCTGCACCACTTCAAACAGTTAATTCTTTGATAATATCTAAAAATGTAAATGTACACGTACTTAAAGCATGTTTAAAGGGATTATTGCAGCATATTTTACCTGGTAAACAGTTTCATCATTTATATGGTAAAAATGTTCTAAATACGAGACGATATGTCGAAGTTTAACAGGTTTGTGTTGCTCATTATAAAGATACAATCTTGTTGTAAAATCGGCTTTTTGATTTAAATCTGCTTGGAAAACTCAGCAGATACACCCACATGTACTGAGTCTGAGTAAATAACCTTTGACCTTTGGAGGCTTGACTGGCTCATAAATGACCTTGTGTTCGATAGTCATTAATTATAAGCCATTTTATGATGTTTAAAAGTGAAAAACATTGATAATGATAAAAATAATGAAAACACTAAAACCGTGACATAATTACATAAGAACATACTGATTCTAAATTAGGACATTTTCACCCTTTTATGGCAGAATTTAGGGTCAATTTATGATCAAGCATTTCTCATAAATTGTAGAAAACTTTCGGTTAATGCACACTTAAGTTTTAGAGCAAAATGTGGAGACATTTCCAAACTGACAAAACAGTAGTTTTTTAATTTAAATATATTTATTTTATATTTAAAGTATTTTTTTTAATGTATATGCAATTGTGACAAACAACATTAAAAAAAACTTTACTTTCTGGAGGGCACTCATGAAAAACTGCCTTCATATAACAAACAATAATAACAATATTAATTTATTTTTTGACCGTATATCTAATTGCTGCCCTGCCTGCTCTAGAAATCCCTGCTCATGTTGAAAAATGGGTCATAAAAAGTTGCTTCGAATCACAAATTTTCCAAAAATCCCTTCACTGTAAATATTTTCTCCCATCTCTTCTAATTCAGTCATTTTTTAACCACAGCCTCGAGTGATTATCATTCACTTTGTTCTTTAGGAGAAAGAAAACAATACCAGGTAGTCTTCATAAATCACCTTCTAAGTATGAAAGAGTGACACAAACTGCGAGGAGTTCCAGTGATTTGTGAAGCCGTGGAGGATTCATAGAAAACATGTAAAGTGAGAGAACACCTCTTCACTCCAGCGTTTAGTCACAGCAGAGAAGTTTATCAGTGCAGGAGGAAAAAGAGACGCCGACAGTGTTTCAGAGAGAGTGAGCGTGTAAGTGTGAGTGTGTGTGTCGGCTGTTTGTCAGTGTGTTTGGTGACCCTTCCAAAAACAGCTGGGACATCCAGTCTCTAAGATTCATCCACTCTTTCTGATAAAAACAGAATCTGTGTCTAAATGTGTGCAGTTAAAACAAAACAGAAACCAGACCTCAGACTCAGTAGATTGTTTACAGCAGCGGCTCTCAAATGGTGGATCGGGACCAGAATATGGGCTGCAGAGCTGTTTTCAAAGGGGTGCAAATGTCTGCCAACGGTCAATGTGATCAAAATTAAATAACTTTCTCCCCCTGGGATCTTCACTTATTTATCTTGTTGGGATACAACAAGATCGTGTTGCATTGAATATATCTTTTATAATTTCTACCAAAAACTTTAAAAATGCTGAAATTTATTGTAAATGCAAGATATTATCTGCAGATATTTGCTTCAAAAGCTAAATGTAAGTATTGGCAGATCTACAAATTTTCACCATTATTACTGCAGATATTTTAGTTGTACATATTTGCATCAAGTTTGGATAATTTTTGCATATGAATTTTAAAATTACAGCATAAGCTTCCCAAAATGACCACATTTATTTTAACAGATAATTAAATTGGTGTTTTATTCTCTAAATGGCAAAAAAGCACAATTTTACTTGTACTGTTTAAAATAAATTTTTGATGTACAGTAGGGCAATCAAAAAAACTACTTTGAGTCATTAAAACATTTTGGTATCGATATGTCAGGGTGATTTTTAAAATCTTTATTCATCCTCTTTCTTCAACTTGAATTATTGGGCAAGTGTTTGTCAAAAAAGTGAAAGACCCTATCTTGCACTGTAAACAAATCTTTAATAGATTCCTTGATCCACATGCAGATTTGATCACCACCAAAATTTAATCACTTCTCCCTTGTACCATGATCAACATTCCCTGAAAATGTCATCACAATCTGCTGAGCACTTATTGAGTTTTAAGCAAAAAAAATAATATGGAAAATATCCCACAGTGTTAACAAATGCTTAAAAAGTTCCTGGATCCACATTCAGACTGGGATCAACACCAAAGTCTTATCACTTCTTCCGTGTACCATGAACAACATTCCCTGAAAGTGTCTTAAAAATCTATTGAAAAGTTTTTAAGCTAAGGAAAGAAAGCAGAAAGCAGGACTTTAAAAATACTTGTCAGTACAAAAATATAAATAAAATATCCATATTCATATATTCATCGATATCAACAGATTAATAGACATAAATAATCCTCTTGCTACATTAAACACTGGATCTTATATCTTCTTTTGCTCTGTTTCTGCAGCTTGTGAACAGCGTTCAGATTTGCTGCTGCCCCGACTGGCAGTAAAGTCACATTACAAGTAGGAGCCATGGAAAATAATGGGGAAAAATAGACTTTTAGGACACGTTAAAGTCTTTTAAATCAGGCAGGATTGACTATTTAATATCAAAAAGATGAGCTTGAGTAGTGTAGGGCCATTGTATGCAGTATTTATGTACCAATATAAAAAATATTAATATAGGGTAACAAACGCGATGGATCTTTGTTTTTGCTGCCATCATGAAAAAAAGACAAAAGTTGTTTGAATTTTACTTGAATCATACCAAGGTTTTTAATTTTGGCATTGAAACAACAGTTTATTTTTAATTTGCAGAAAAAAAATATCAGGACCATTAACGATTCTGCTTATCGATTCAATTCCTTTATCGATTCTTTCTGATTTTCTGTGTGGAAAATCGTCAGCCTACACAGGTTTTCAGTGGCAACAATGTCAGACACATGACACTCCTGATAATTAATGTCAATCTGCATGGATGAAGACTTGTGCAAGCTGCTGGTGTTTTCACAGCCTGGGCAATAACACTTTATTGATAAGGGAACTCTTTATGGAATTGATAAGGGAATTGTTAAACAGACTGATGTTGATTCACTGAGGGAGTTGCTGGTTTTTGATTCCCACCCTGAGTCATCGTCCTGCTAATTTATATGGAGTTATGATTGTGTTTTGGTCCGTTTGCCCACCCCTTCACCCTCTTGTCATCAGGCTCCATTACACGGCTCGGGCTTCTGCTGACACACTCCCTCACACACCCTCACACTCTCATACAGAGAAAACATTCGTTCAGCTCTTTTCAGCGGAAATTTCCAACAAAACTGCACATTAGAATGCCGGAGCAGCGTGTGTTTTTTTCCTCTGAGTGGTATTAAAGTGTTTATTGATTCAGTTTTGTGAGTGAATGATTGAATGGATGGTTTCAGTGATACGGCTCTGAGCTTAATCATCATTATAATCCATGTTGGATCAAATATTCAGCAGCGTTCATGAACGGAGGCCGAGCCCCGAGAAGCATAAATCCTTATCGCTCTGTATCCTGGAAATCAATATTAACGCTAAATCTGATGGACAAATAAGGGTTAAAAACAAAGCTTCTGTTTAACATGCTGCCCAAATTAAAATACTAAAGAAAAAAAGTAATCATTATTTTTAAATTCTTTTGTGCAGATCATCTTTGTTTCAATTATTGCAAAAGTCCAGCTGTGTCAAAGTTCACAAAATCCCCCCAAAATACAGTTTAAACCAGCCTTTAGGGCATTTTAGAGGCCCCCAGCTTTTTATCTTTATTAAGACCATACTGTACGTCCCCTTAGACAGATACTCCTGTGCAGCTCCATAAAACAGGTCTCTAAAATGACCACATCTGTTTGTTGAAAACATGACACCTGGCACTCTGAACGTGATGTACATGTCATACACTTGCATACATGTCTGAGCATATTTGTATTTAAGTGTCACTTTTAATATTAATTTACTAATTTATTCAGCTATTTTTTCTAGTGTACACATATTTGTTTCCCTTTCCCCTTTTATTCTTATTTATTTACTTCTGTATATGGATTTATTTATTATTATTATTATTATTATTATTATCATTTATGCATCTATTTTTTCCCTGATGTACTCATATTTCTTCCCCTTTATTCTTATTAATGTATTAAAGAATTTGGATTTATTTGTTATTATTATTCATTTATTTTTTTTGTATCTAGTTTTTCCCTGACGTACTCATATTTCTTTCCTTTTTCTCCTTTTATTCCAATTTGTTCTTTTACTCTTATTTTTTAGTGATTATTATTTATTTATTTCCCTTTTTGTGTACTTCTATTTCTTTCCCATTGCTCTTTATTTGATTGAATCTTTTTTATTATTAATTTATTTAACCATTTTTTTAGTGTACTCATATTTATTTCCTATTTTCCCTTTTTTTTTAATTTATTTTTATTCTTATTTATTATCATAATATATATTTACTTATTTTTTGTGTATTTTCTTTTTATTTATTTATTTTTTTTACTTATTTATTTATTCACTACCATCCATTTATGCACTTTGATATTGTGTGGAAATTGTTGTGCATTCCTAATAAACATATATATATAGAGATGTTTTTCTCTACTATAATAGCCACATTTTTGGTGCAATTTAAGCCATTTTTCAATCAATGTACCCCATATTTGCTCCTCATCCATAACTGTTCCTCGAGGCCCTTTGAGCACGAGGCCCCCCAGCTGTTGCCCCTCTCTGCCTGACGTTATGTCCCTGTAATCGGCGTGGGTCCGAGTCCGTGTGCTTTATGGTATCTGTTAATATTGAGTGTAGTGGTGCACACGCTGCAGACTGCTGGATCTTATCAGCCTGCTGTAAACATATTTTGTGTGTTTTTCCTCCTCTGCGGTGGCGATAAAGAGATGGGCGCCGGTCCAGCGGTGGCACAGAGACTCTCTCAGGTTACCGGGCTGTCGCTCAACCAGCCGCCGCCGTCATCTACAAGATCTGCTGCAGACTTTACAGCCGAGGAGAGATCGGTGTGAATGGGCTCTGATTCTGCACCTCAGTTTAGTCTTATTTTAAAGCAGAGTTCTGTTGAATAGATGCTGACGAAGCAGGATGAGAAAAAAGTGGTTCGAAAATAAAAACTGAGATACACTGACTGGCCATTTTATTAGGCACACCTTGCTAGCACCAGGTTGGCCCTCTCGTGCCTTCAGAGCTGCCTTAATTTTCCGTGTCATAGATTAAAGAAGGTGTTGGAACATTACTCAGAGATTTTGCTCCATGTTGACATGATAGCATCACACAGTTGCTGCAGGCCTACGTCTGTGCGGTAGCTTTGCTACCAACAGTGCACGTCCTCGCCCACAAGACAAAAAAGGTTGTGTTGCCTCACTTACGATGATTTCCTGTCTGAAACATTATTTCCATTAAGTATTTTGTAATCACTCGGAGACTCTTAGAGCTTGTATTCCTGTTTTAGGTTGATGTGCTTGGGTTTCAAGTTAAAAATTGACTCAGTGCATAATTCCAGCGAACCAGCCTGGAGCTGAGCTGCTAGCAAACACTTTGGATGGACAGAGATGCAGGATGTGGAGACCAGTTGATGAGAAAGACTGGGGGTGATTTGATGAGGAGCGAACACTACACAGGCAGACACCTTCAACATTCTGATGCTCAGTTTGACCTTCAGGAGGTCGTTTTGACCACGTCTGCGTGCCTAAATGTTATGATTTGCCACCATGTGATTGGCTGATTGGTTATTTGTGTTTACGAGCAGTTGAATTGTTGTACCTAATAAATTATTTTTGTGAGACCATGACATAATTGCATCACACTGTTGCTGCACACCTATGCATCCCGTATGTGCTGTAGCTTTGCTACCAACAGTGCACATCCTCGCCCACAAAACAAAAAAAGGTTGTGTTGCCTGACTGACAATGATTTCCTGTTTGCCTACAGGAATCACC
Source organism: Cetoscarus ocellatus (assembly GCA_037902135.1). Classification (NCBI taxonomy): domain Eukaryota; kingdom Metazoa; phylum Chordata; class Actinopteri; order Labriformes; family Labridae; genus Cetoscarus; species Cetoscarus ocellatus. The sequence goes on along the minus strand of JBAMNC010001804.1, from coordinate 101,751 downwards.
CAGAGACTCTTAGGGCTTTGTTTGTGCTTGGCGAAAATTGACGTGGGTTTGATGTAAAAATGAAAAAATGACTCGGCACGTAATTCCAGCAAACCTGTCGGGAGCTGTGCTATTGAAGCACATTGGAGGCAGGTGATTTGATGAAGAGCGAACATTACGCAGACGGATTATGTGGAAAGTGCGGTCTGGTACCAATTTCCTCGTCATGTCCATGGGCACTTCAGTTACTTCCATTCTGATGTGTGTGTTTTGAACTTCAGGATGCCCTCTTGACCACGTCTGCATGCCTAAATGTTGTTTTGCCTGACTGACAATAAATACCTGTTATTTCCATGAAGTATTTTGTGATCACTTGGAGACTCTTAGAGGTCTTATTCCTGTTTTGGGTTGATGTGCTTGGCAAGAATTAACGTGGGTTTGAAGTAAAAAATTGACTCGGCAGGTAATTCCAGCGAACCAGCCTGGAGCTGAGCTGCTGGCATACACTGGAGATGGACCAAGGTGCAGGATAACTGTTTTGAAGGTGCAATTAATGTTATGAATTTCCACCATGTGATTGGCCAATTGGTCATTTGTGTATATGAGCATTTGAATGGGTGTACCTAATAAAGTGGCCAGTGCATTTTATTTATGTGAGGTCATCTGCACCACTGTCAGGGTTTGAGGAGCACCTGAAGAGCAGCTGACCTTATATGGCAGCCCTCAGAGAAACTCAAGGACGCTCACACTCAAGAGATAAAACCCCTTTTTTTTTCTTTACTCCTCCTTTATCTAATCTTTAAAATCAGATGTTTGGGCTCTTTATTTTCTGTTCGCCTGTTAATGAGACAAAGTGTGTGAAAAAAAGAGATAGCATCAGATCAGCAGGGCATTTTATTGTCGCAGAAGAAGAGAAAAAAGTCCACGTTGACGGCAGTGTGACGGGATGAACCGTGGGTTTTTTGGGGCCGTCACACTCTACGCAACATCTTCCTCCTCAAAAATGCTGATCTGTGCTCTGTTTTTCCTGCATGAATCACTAAATCTGATTCTGATCATTCATTTCTGAGTATTTTCGAAATTCAGGCAGAGTGAATAATCGGCAGGAGTAAGTGACGCACTCGCACATCAACAGGCAGAGTGAGGAGTGTGCGCTGCAGCCTCGTATCTTATCACCGCTGCAGATTAAGCTCCGGCCTTCGATAAGGTCCGACGACAAACAGGAGGACGGCCCAGCTCCAGATGGGCGATTAGGAGGCCGCCGTGGCACGGGGGGGGCTGTCGAGAGAGGCGACCCCACGGTTGTGTGATAACTAACCTCGCCGATGCTCGCCGCCATTATCGCTCTGCTCCCTGGCCTTCTCATGAGCCGGGGTGACGCCGCTCAGGACGGATCAGATCATGAGACGAGGGGATCTACGCACCTGTTGAAGCAATGCAGCGAATTTGATTTTGTTTTTTCTTGCATTTTTTTTTTAATTTTGAGGACTCTTTTAGACCCATGATTTTTGTCATAATTAAGATTTAATGATTTTATCTAAATTACCTTTTGGTCCAGTTTTTCTTTTAAAGTCAATAGAAGAACAACTTTATACTTTATAAGATACACCCCTTCAACTGGTTTACAATGTAAATATCTAATCAGCCAATCACACAGCAGCAACTCACTGCATTCAGATATGCAGACATTGTCAAGATAACAGTGTTAATTCTGACAGCACTTTTACGTCAGTTTAAGTCTTTTGCCTAAAATATCTTCTAGTTTTAGTCATAATTTAGTCATCTAAATTGTTTAATTTTAGTCCTGTTTTAGTTGATTAAATTTCGCAACATTTTAGTCGACGAAATCTTCTGTAGATTTAGTCGACTAAAATATGAAGTGTAAAGGGTAAGGCATTTTTTATGTTTTCTTGAATTTCTGAAGTCATGTTTTACTCTTGGATAAAATGAAACATCTAATAACCCTTTACTGAATGCTTGTAAAGTCTGAATGTATAAATGAACAGAAACAAATTGAACTTTTGTGTGAAATGCAGTCACCTTTATTTAGGCTACCTGGCAGAGCATCTCAGTTACAATACCAGAACTGACAACAAACAGTGAACCTGCTCTACATGAATATATTAATTCATAAAGAGAGGAGCTCTGATTGGATCGCTCCACAACTTATCCCACCACCACCAAGCTAAGGCAGCTGTGATTGGATGTCCCTCTTAACTCATCCAACCTTTCCACACAACCAAAGCAGCTGTGATTGGACATATTCCTAACTTGTCCCTACATTCTACATAACCAAATTAGGTCTGATTGGATTAAGTCTCTAGACTCTCATTTTAGTTTTAGTTTTTGTCCATGTGCACTTGTTTTTATGAATCTCTGTCTAGTTTTCATCAGAGGATAAAAGGTTTTGGATGAAAACTATGACAAAAATAATAAGTCAACAAAATTAACACTGCTGCTGAAGTCCAAACCGAGCATCAGAATGGAGAATAAAAGTGATTTATGTGACTTTAGATGTGACAGGTCGGCCTTAGAATTTCAGAAACTCATGATCTACTGGGATTTCAACCATCTTTCAGGTTTAAAGAGAATGGTCAGAAAACAGAGAGAATATTCAATCAGCATCAGGGTTTTGGGTAAATAGTTTATGCTAGAGGTCAGCGTGAACAAACAACATGAAAACACTCAGGTCCCATTAAAAAACTGATCCAGAAGCACATCAACTCTAGAAAGTGGATGCCTTAAAAAATGCAATTAAATTTCAATATAATATTTATTTTTCTTTTTTCATGAATCAAACCTCTTCATCCACTGTTGTTTTTAAATATATGAAAAAATAATTATTTTTGGATGTTCAACCCTTTATATACCAGTTTAACAATTCACTGGTATTTTTGGTTTTAATATTATTTTCCTCAAAAACTGCAGGTAAATAATCTTTTTTAAAGGATCATCTGAGTCTTTTACTTATGGATCATCAAAGTCTAGGACATGCCAATGATCCAAAACAAATGTGGACTTCTGTGATTTGGCTGACTTTCTTTCACACAGAAAAACATCTGGAATCGATACACAATCAGACTGTTGTGCAGAATCAATGATGGCATTGATATAAATAAATTCTTATAAATTCCCATCCCTATTCATGGCACTCTTTGGGCATCTAAGTGCCAATTGATCCACCCATCTACTCATTATCTATACCCCTTCTCCCTTTCAGAGCCGAGGAGGGCTGGAGCCTATCCCAGCTGGCATAGGGCGACAGGTGGGGCACACCCTGAACCAGTCGCCAGCCAATCACAGGGCCACGTATAGAGACAGACAACCAATCACGCTCACACTCATACCTAAGAGCAATTCGGAGCACCAATCAATCCAATAGGAATGGTTTTAGTCTGTGGGAGGACATGCAAAGTCAACACAGAAAAGCCCCAACTGACATGGGGATCAGGCTAGCAACCTTCTTGCTGTGAGGCACGTGCACTACCTGCTGCACCACCGTGCCAACTGAGCATCATTTAAACCACACAGCCTACCTGTGTATTGTAGCTAACCATGTCCATCAGTTTATCACAACAATGTGCCCGTTTGAGCCTCGGTACTCCAGTGGCCTCCACAGTCAGCAGTTCTCAATCCAAAAGAGCACCTTTGGGATGTGGTGGAATGAAATGGGCAGCCAACAAATCAGCAGCAAACATCAATATGGACCAAAAATCTCTAAAACTAACTGGGCATTTAACTGTTCGCTGTTGATATTTAATTTGTATTTTCTGTCTTTAAGTATGCTTGATTTTTGTCTTTATTGTGTCTTCAATTTATTATTTAAAACAAAATCACGTGTACCTAATTTTCCGTCCTTGCTTCACTGCAGTAAAAGACATAAAAGTAAAAGAAAGCCTTCTGTGGAGGAATAATCAGAGTTAAGAGCAGCAGATCACATAATTAGCATTCATTAGTGCCATCTAGTGCCCACTCCCCACAGCCCTCCACCCTCCTTCACATGAACACAAACACCATCCACAGGGTGACTTCCTCCACGTCCTCTGGAGAAACCGTCCCATGAAACACCTCAAACACTCTCAGGTTACACAGCTCCTTCTTCAGTCCCCTCCTCCTCCTCCTCACTGACCCTTTGATACTGATACCGAACACATATCGCGTGATAGAGAGAGCATATCTTAATTGGCTAGCGTGTTATCGGCCATGTTTGATAAGCTCCTTTGTCTTGTCCATCGTTAGATAGTCGGCATTGATGGAGGGAGAGGGAGGATCACGTCATCCGGGGACTGAGGGGAGAGACCTCGGACAAAGTGATGACCCTCAGTTCATCAGATTGATAACCATAGCATCACGTTTTGGGTTAAAGAGTTTAATAAAGAAGCCACAGGCTGATAAAAAAAATCAAAATCAGGCAGAAAAAGAGTGAGTTCCTCTGATGTGTTTTGATGGTTGTCAGTGACAGCTCAGATAAAGAAAAGCCCACGTTCTTCTATTTTTAATGCCTGAATATTTGAGTCATTAATTGACAGTAAAAGCTTTTAATCTTTGATTCTTGGTGCAGTGATTCAAAGGTCAACTAGTAATTGAAAATATTCTTGGCAGAAGCAGAAGAAAAGTCACCGTGGCTTACCCTTTTAACACCTGCACATCATCAGTAATGAGATTCCAAATGTCAAAAATGTGTCATAAATAATTAATTTGACAAACCAGGATTTCTTTTCTTTAATTTCTTGTGATGGTAACCTGACACACCAGATGGACCATTAAATACTTCACTAGTTCGTTAGAAAGGAGCCTACAGAAAGTGTTTGGGGATGGGCAGAACCGTTCAGCATATCCAGCAGGTGATTAGATGATCATTCTGTCAATCACATTCATTACAGACCAATCAGATAATGTAGTGGGCGGGAGCTACGTCACGGTGTAAAGTACACTGCTAACACTCAGATCTAGGCAAATGTGTTTGTCTATTTTCAAGTCAAAATATCCAAACACTTATTCTAATCTACATTCACTTAAGCAGTTGAGATAAATATCTTCTTTCAAGGAATGAAAGGCAAAAATAAGGCATTAAAATGCTTGTAATGAAGAGAAAATATCTGCCAATGAAACAAGGAAAGTTTGACTCAGTGAGGCTCTTAAATTAAGGTTTAATATCTGCTCAAGTTAAATTTGTCTTGTCTTACTGGCAGATTATTTTACTTATTATTACAAGCATCTCAGGCCTTATTTTTAGTTTTTATATTTTCAAATAAGATCTCAATCCAGACATGTAAGGAAAATTGTTGATCACAGTAAGTCAAGTGAGATTTTATTGTCTTGAAGGAGACAAATGCGTTCACTTTGATCTGAGTTGTTTTAGTGTAAAACAAACTCTTGCCAAAACACGTCAAAAGTGGAGCAAAAACATCCTTTTCTATGGAGAAGTTTGTAGTGTCGTGTTTGTTCTTCATTTAAAGACATTTGGTCCAGATACTGAAGCTGTTAGCATCAATGCTAGTCTTCAGCTGCACTGCAAGGTTAGCTATTTGTGTTTACCTCAATATTTGTGATTTTTTTTTTTTGGTAGATTTTGGTACTTTGTGAAAACTGCTATAGCACTAAGAAAACAACCCTCTACAGGTCAGGAATCGATGAAGATGGCAGATGGAAGTAATACAAAGTAAAATGTTTGATATCACAAGGTTCAGACCACTTTTAAGCAGACTGATGCTCTGTCTGAGTTTTTAAAGGAATATTGAGATAGTCAAAGGAGTAGCAGGGTCCTTGCTTTGCATCAGTGTGGGAGCAAGATAATAAGAGGGGGGCTCTCTGCATCAGGTGTGTGCTTGGTCAACAAGCAGCATGTTCGACACAACAGACATGGGCTTTTGCTCCAAGAGTTAATGCAAAAATACCTTAAAGTCCATTTTCATGATCTGGTACAGGGTATTTTCTTGCATGGTTCGTGGAGGGATTCTTTTCAAGGCAATGTCCATGACATCCAGCTGGTTTTCCATCAAGTCAGAGTTTTCCTAATCTTCAAAAGTGGTGTAATGTAATTTAGTTTAATAAATAAACTTTACATGTCATTGTGGTTCATCTGTAAATCGTTCTGTTTATTCAATTCAAAAACGTCGTTTCTGCATCCAAGACAAATCGAGTTAGCTCATTTCAGCTGTGATTATTTGACTGCCAGCAGAACATAAAGTCAACAAGTATGGTTCAAATCTTTAAGTTTCGACTTCAAATCGAGCAAGAAGAGACAAACTTCAGCATCGAGCATCCAAACAACAACAGTAAGTGAGAGAAGTCTGGGGAGGTAGGGGTCGAGTGGTGGGCGGGAGGTTGAAATCTGCTTCCTTTTTACCTTCTGAGATGGAAACACGTAGGTGAGATGTTATATAACTTGACTTTCAGGCTGTCGTCCAAATGTCAGACCAGTCATTTGGACCCATTGTCTTCCTGTGACGGCTCGGGTAGCTTCTCTCGTTTCATGTGGTTCAAACAGGAAGCTCAGCACTAGTGAAGTTTCTAAGTCATTCAGCTGCTTCTCTCTCAGTATTAAAGAGTCAAAATGTTCGATATTTTCTGTTCATTTAATGATCAATAAACATTTTTATATCTTCAGACATATTTTTGACCCTCAAGGGGATGAAGCTGTTCTCTAAACAACTCAGAGTTGGGAATATTTTGGGTATAAATAATGTTGCCAATTTTTTGTACAATTATGACAATGTGTTTGATTTTCCTGCAAATATCAGAAAATAAGAACAAGGTTCTACCTAAAAATATGATTTTCTTTGTCATTGCCAGAGGGCCAAATTGTTGTAATTTGAATTACTTTCAGGACTTAAAACTGCAATTTCATACAACTACATAAAAAGAATAAATGCAAAGCACTATAGTAAGAAGAAGAAGAAGAAATTATGACTCAAATGTAAGTAGTTTTTCTTAACTCAGCCAGCTAAGAATCTGAATTTGGGATGTTTCAGATACTTTGTTTTTCTGTTAGTTGCCAAACATTTACTTCCAGATCTAAAATATACAAAATCTGTGAAGAACAAAAATATCAATAAAGGTCTTTAAAGACTGAAACTACGACTAATGAAAAGGTTTTGATGAAGATTTTCAAAGAGCAAACACTCTGATGATTCAACAATTACTCACCATTTTATTAAAAAAAAAAAAAAGACGGTTAACCGAGAATTATTAGATCTAGTAAACCAAATATAATGAGGATTTCTCAAAGTTGTTAAGATGCTTATTTATCAAGTGCTTAACTGAGATAAAAACAAGATATTATGATCAAGCAGGTTTTAGTTAACAAAAAAATCACAACGTATCAATTTATAAAGTTTTTAATGAACTACAATGCAGAAATACATGATGATTATCAAGTCTTAATGTTTAAAGTATCAATAGATCAAGTGAAAAAAAACTTAATAATATGACAATTTATTAAGTTATTATAGAGTAAGAAAGTAAAAATCTATGTTGATTTAGTGGGTAAAAAAATACATATGACTATCAAAAAGTTGATCTAGTAAATAATACTAATTATTTGATTGATTATCAAATCATTAAGGAATAAAGTGTTTTACAGGATGATTTAAGTAAAGGGATGCATGATATTGGATTTTTGCTGATATCCTACATGCTGCCATTTCTAAACTCATTATTATCGATACTCATATTGATACCAGTGTTTTCTGTAAGGAGCACCAAGCTTCCACTTTACTTCAGTTAACTTCTTTCTTTTATGTTTCACTTTTGATTTAAATGAATACAGCATTAGTTATTTGATCAGTTATACTTTTGATTTATAGTAGTGGTAACCAAAAGTTGCTTATAAAAAAATGTCAATCAAATAATTTTTCAAGCTTTTTTTGAATAATGTATATATAATATACGGTGGCGTGGCAGGTAGTGTGAGTGTCTCACAGCAAGAAGGTTGCTGGTTTGATCCTCAGGTCGGTCAGGGCCGTTCTGTGTGGAGTTTACATGTTCTCCCCGTGCATGCATGGGTTCTCTCCGGGCACTACGGCTTCCTCCCACAGACCAAAAACATGCTTGTTAGGTTAAGTGGTGACTCTAAATTGCATGAGCCAGACTTTCTGAATGTCACTGTCTTAACTGATGACTTACTGAAAATTGTTTCCTCACTTCTTCTGCTATTTTGAGTCTGAGTGTAACGTTTGATGAAACTACGTGATGCTGCCATTCTTGTTCAGGTCTCCCTTGCAAATAAGATCTGTTGATCTCAATGGGACAAACCTGGTTAAATAAAGGTTAAATAAAATAAAATAAATAAATAAAATGAGTGTGAGCGTGATTGGTTGTCTGTCTCTCTATGTGGCCCTATTATTGGCTGGCAACTGGTTCAGGGTGTACCCCGCCTCTCACCCAGTGTCAGCTGGGATTGGCTCCAGCCCCTGCAACCCCAAAATGGATAAAGGAATAGATAATGGATATATGATGAACTAGAAGGAATAAATAAAGAGCAACAAAGCTTTAACAGCATCATATTGTTATTATTTTGGATTATTTGTTAATTTCTGTTTTTGTTTTCTGCTCCCTGTGAAGCACTTAGAACTGACTGATTGATTAATTGATTATCAGTGAAGTACACACTGAATATTCAGCCAACAGCATACAACTTAATCAAGAAAGGTAAATTGAGGGGGGGAAGCGATAAAAATAGATCAAAATAGTACAAAATATAAAATCTGAGAAATAAAAGATTGAATAAATAGACAATCACAACGTGCTGTCATCACAGATTAATGTCCTGCAGATCTTATTGCTCTACGTCACTGTGAGGGGCAGGACTGCGAGAACATCTGATCACCGGAGAACATCAGGTACCTACACAGATGGACAGAAGAACGTACGTACAGGACGGACAACCTGATGCCTCCAGTCGTCAGGAGCATCACGAAAGCTTCTCTGTTTTCTTCTCCATCCTGAATTTGTTGAGTGATTATAACTTCTGTTTGTTTTACGTCACAGTCGAGAACCTTTGCTAACATTCATCAGACAGACATGGAAAACCCACCAAACTACAAAATAACTGCAGCACGGTTTTGTTAAAGGGTCCCGTCTCCACCGCGGCGGGGCATTGACAGGGGGAGGAGGGGGAGGGGGAGACCCGGGGCTCCCACCGCCGCCCCCCCAGCCTCCCGCTCTCCCAGCGGAGCAGCCATGGCGATGGTGATTATGTCACCACTTAGTGAACTAACTGACACTGATGGGTTTGAAATGCACTCTGCGTCCCAGCGGGCCCCTGCCCTCCCGCCCCCCCTCCTCGTCCCTGGGTCTGTCAGGCCCCTCTGTGCCGGGTGTTTGGTTACAGTGGAGTGACGGCAAGGCCAAGTTCAACAGCAGAGCCAGGCTGCAGCTCTGTGAAGAGAGAGACTGGTCTAGAGGGGAAAGGGGGGTATGGAGGCTCTTCTGACTCACTTCTGGACCCCTTCTGGTGGACCACGACACCCCCCCAAGACAACCTCCTGTTCACGTCCTCCTCGTCTTACAAACTCTCCTCAGTCTTACAGAAAACTACCACTTTGTTGTTGTTATAACCAGAATTAATTACATTTTTCGGGGCTTGTCTAAAGAAAACATAATAAATGAAAATTGCTAATTTGCAAAACAATTTTCACTGGCCATTTGATTAGGCACACCTTGCTAGTTCCAGGTTGGACCCTTTTTGTCTTCAGAACTGTTTTAATTGGAGGCAGGTATATCATGTATGTTAACAATTGGGGACGCACAGTGTTGGAGTTTTCCTGATGTTCAATGTGCTGATGTTTCCAAATCTATCATCCCCAATGCCAACGTCCATGTTCATGTGTTGTTTTATTTATTTATTTTTTTGTCAAGAGCACAAGATCTATTTTTTGTTTTTGAACTGGCTTGCTCCTTTTGTGGTAACAGTCTTTGTTATTTTTTTTTTCAAATTCTAATTTAGTGTTTCCCATATTCCGTCTTTTCTGTTTTGGTTTTTTTTGAGAATTCAGTTGTTAGAATTTTACACAAATTTAACCCCAAGACACTGTCTAAAGTATTAAATATAATCACTTACTCTCCAGGTGGTCCTCACACGTGTCTTTATGGGTCCAGTCAGTATGTTGACAAAATTTGCAGAACATTTGATCTCCTGACACATAATAATCGTTGGGAAACTGCTCTGTTTCGTAGCCTCTTTGCCAACTTAGCCGGTGTCTCAGGCAGCTGCTTCGACATGTTTGCATTGTTAATGGGGGGGGGGGGGGGGTCATTTTCCCAAGAGACGTGTTCCTTTTTATTCCGAAAAAAAAAAGCTTTTACGTAAAATGTCGCCCATTTCCGTGATATTTCGTGTTAATATTGAATTCCGCTTTTAATGTCCAGTTCCGTGATTCTGTCCACGGTTCTGTGATCATAGATTTTATAGTCTGTGTTGAAGGCAGACGTCGAGCAGGAGAAATGACTTTTGGCTATTTTGAGAATTTCTGATTTGGAGAGGTGGACGTTCAACGATGACGGGGACGGACCATTTTGGTGCATTTGTGCATTTTGCTAGTTTAACAGCGGCTGTGTGGGAAGTGTGGTCGATTTGCGCAACCGAAAAGTTGTTTATAAATAAATGTTGGCAGGAATTTTATTTATTTTTATTTATTTTGTATTTCTGATGACATTGATGTTCAGGTTTTGGGGCAGTCCTCTGCTGATGCTGAGGTTGGGTTAATAATATCGTGCATCCCAAAAAATAACAGGACCCGTATACATGCTCCTGCTGGTCCGGGTCCAGGTTTGAATCCAGCCTGTGGCCTGTTTGCAGGGTCTCTTCTCCAACTCTACCACTGTCTCTCTCTCTCTCCTGTCATTAATGGCCTTAAAATGCCCCAAAAACACTCACCAACTCTTTTTCTTTTTTTCCACAACTTTTAATTTTAATTTTATTTATTAATATATTTTACTATTTTTATATTTATTTACATTTTTGTTTACATCTGTCTTTTTTTGTATAGCTTTCTATCTACTTTTTCAAACTGCTGTGGGAATCTTAATTTCCTTGAGGGAGTTTCCCAAAGGGATTAATAAAGCTCTATCTAATATAACTCAGGACTGTCATAGTTTTTTGCACATATACACATGTGCATATATTGTAGTACTGTGTATATATTGAAACAAATCCTAAATTATTTTTAATGCATATTTTATTTTTATATAATATTTTATTACATTACATTAACATTTGTTGCTATTTTATCACTGTGCTGTCCAAGACAGAAAAACATACTCTTGTTTTGATTGTAAAGGTGCAAATCTGAATGACAAATAAATAAAGTCTAAGTCTAAATGAGGCCCCCTCGGAACATGAGGCCCCAGGCATCAACCCACTTCAGCCTGATGGTTCAACCAGACGTAAAATATGACAAATAAATGGCTACAGCTTCTGCTAATCAAAGCACCGTGGTGACATGTGGCCAAAATGGCAACATCCCATGTTATTGTCAATTTCCATTAACCATTAGACAGACCAATTATGAAGTCAGTCCACACCTCAGCTGCCCCCCCCATCCTCATCATGTGTTGCCATAGGGAGACATATGTGTTTAGTCTATTAAAAGAGACAGCCGGCGTGCTTTGGGGAGGTGACCCCGGGGCAGGATGACAGCTTCAGTTACACTAACACATGAGCTCTCCCCAAACTCCACCCCCCCCGACACACACACACCAACACACACACCAAACCTGCCAACTGAGCCACGCAGCCTAACCTCCAACCTTGAACCTCTAACCTCCTCGTCGTGGTCGAGGTGGCGAGGGAGCGCCGGTTCCTTCGTCTCTTTCTCGGCTCAGTAAAGGGGCTAAATTGAAAATTAAACTACTGATGTTGATGGTCACTTTGATAGGCATCAATCGCTCCCCGCCTCCTCGTTCTCACTCTGTCGCTGATTTAATTAAGTTTAGGAAATGATAGAATAACTGCATCCACCTGTGGCCATTCACATTGTACTAATCTCCTCGTTTAGCCAGCTAACCTCTCCGTCTGCAGATAGCTGCGTTCACACTGTGGTTGACCTCCGCAGAACACCACTCAAGGGGGAAACTCTCCGCAGTGACACCAAGAAGTTAACCCTTCATACCTCCTAAAGGTGTTTAATGAAAGTCAGTAGCTTCGTCTGTAAGAACACGGGTGGAAAACCAAAGGGTTCAAGTCCTGGTTGGACCAAACCAGAAGACCAGGTGGAGGGGTGCCAGTTCATGTCCTGAACACTTGAGCATGGCCCCAAATCTCCAATCAAGTGCACCCTCATTGAATCACTGCACTCTGACATCCCTCCATTATTGTTTTTGTGTATTTATTTTGACCTATAGGTTTGATAATATGTTGAAATGAGTGTAAAATTAATTTCCAAGCTGCACCACGTGGCTTGACTCCCTGTCAATTGTCCTCTTCTAGTGGCTGTCCACACAGAGTCAAAGGCATTTCATTTGACCATACGATAACTAAAAGAGGGCCACAGTTGGCCCCAAGACCATAGTTTGGACACCCTTGGACTAGAACCAGAAGGGCCCTCTCCTTTGGCTTTACCACCTGAATGTAAAAGCACAACAAACAGAAACAATTCCAGCCTGTTTGGTATCAATTTTATGTAAAAAATAAACTAATAAAAATTAAATAATATTTATATAAATTATATATAATAAGACGCACTTGTTCACCTTGGGCTTTGGCAGAGAAGAGTCACTTTTTTGTTTTTTTTTATTGGTTTTTAAATTGATTTATACTGTATTGTTTTGTTTTTCTTTTTATTGTTTTTTATTGCTTTTATTGTATTTATTGTTTCTGTCTATTCTACTGTAAAGCACTTTGATAGGCCACTAGCTGTTTTAAGCAGGATGTATAAATAAAGCTGACATTGAAATATAATGATTTTATTAACATACTAAGAAAGAATAGCCCATAAAAGTTTAGTGGAGACTGAAATTATATAGCATTTAGTAAAAAGATGGTTCAAGAAGACTTGCAAATATACAGTTCAATTAATTCAAAAGTGTATATTTTATGAATTATCTTCATTTTTGGACAGGGTATGCTTGGGAAAAAGTATTTGGAAAGATGTAAAGTCAAGTTTGAACCTCAGTTTTATTTAATATTTTTTTCTAATTGTAAAAGGATTTATTAATTTAAGTGTTGGCATACTTATATGGTCAGTCCTTCCTCTGTATTTGTTAATTTCTAAGGATTGTAGCATTTGATATGAATATATCTGACAGATTTACTGGCACCCATATTCTAAACAAAGAGGTAAAGTAATTAAAAGATTTTAATTCTAATAGACGGACTGAAAGTGCAGCAGAAAAGACAATAGTGAAGCATTTCCTCAAGGTTTGGTGTGTTTTTTAGAACCAAATAAGAGGCATAATTTCTAAAAACTGACAGGTGATGATCCAGTAGATGAGGTTTTAAAGTGCACAGATGTTTAAAAACATATACAGTACATGCTCTCCTGGTGACCTGGATTATTCAGTTACATCATCCGTCAGGGGAAACTTTCTCCCACCAGGACGGACAGCCAGGCTGGAGGCGAGTTTGGGTCTGTTAGCAGAAATGAAAAGATACCTGGAGTCTGAGAACCGAAGTGGAAAGTCTGATGTCACCCAGAGTCCCCCTGATGAATAGCCCTCCTGCTATAGTGCCCTGGAGCAAGGCATTAACACCTCAAACTGCTCCACTCACGTCCCCGGCTGCCAGCAGAGCCGCACTGAAGCTGTACCGAAGGGTTTTAAAGCTGCAGCGCTGCTGACTTCAAATGGCAGCGAGGAGCAAATGAAAGATGTGAACTTCAATCTGTGGAGTCTATGAAGGGCATCGGTGAACGGCGTACGCCAGATTTATACGAAATAACTGAACTGTTGTGATACTGAAAAGACAGAGAGGCAGAAGATCCAGAGAAGATGAGTCCAGGTTTGTAGAAACGTCTTTTTAAAAAGGACAATGCAAAAGTTTGGTGCTTTTTTTAATTAATTAAATCAAAAGCATCTGAAAAAGTGGCGATAATATACTTTTTTTTACAATTCAGCTTGTGCAATTACAATGACCAGATGGTTTTATTTTAAAAAATTAGTATGATACAGGTAATCCTTTGAAAAAAAACACTATCAGATGTTTATTTTGAGCAGAAATGATTTTTTAAGAGGTAATATTCTGCTTTTAAAAACGCCCTTTAGTATGTTTTACATGTTTCTTCTCACATGTTGAAGTATACTTCTATGCACAAGGCAATATAGTCTGCAACATGTGGATAGCTCCCTCTCCTCATCTGAACAGTGCCTGCAGCTGCCTGACATGGCTGAATCCCCTTATTCTTGAATAGACCTACCACTGTGATGTCATACCACTGTTACATCAGTAGTTCAAGCCCCATTGGTTTCGGGTAACAACCTTAGCACAGAGCTAACACAAATTTCGCAATGTCATATTCCAAATATTAAGCCAAGAAAAAAAAAGCCATAAGGATGGATAATTTGATTAAAATTAAAGAAACTTGAGGGTAAAACAAAGGTGATGTTTTATTTCCTGTTGATGATTTGTGTGCTATATGTGGCTTGCGAGGGTGGGGGGTGGGGTCGTATTTTTTTTCCATTGTATTCAATGTTCTACTTTTTATTTATTTTAATTTATTTTATTTCTTTTTTTTATGTAAAGCACTTTGTGCTACAAAACTTTGTATGAAAAGTGCTATACAAATAAAGTTTGATTGATTGATTTGCGTCATTTGCACTGACCCATCCTGCTAATGGCTTGTCTCTAATGAAGGAGACATTTCAATAAAATCAGTGCCCATTTCATTAGAGGAGAAAAGCTGTCAAATAGTAGCTTGATGTTGTGTAACTTAGTATTTTGGTTCCTAACCTGGGGTCCAAGTCCACCTAAGAAGGACACCAGGGATCTCATGAGGGTGTGAGGCTCGGCCATCTTTGAATTTACAAGGTTTAATTGATTCAAATGATGATTACAAACTTATTCAGTGGTCTATTGAAAAGACTGTTCGGTGGAGCCTATGCCGTCTACATTTTATCAATGGAAACAATTATAATGGACATTCGTTTTGGTCAGCAATTTTTCATATTTTCACGTGGGGGCTTGTTTCCAGCCCACCATCATAGCTGTGATGAGATCCCCGAACAGTAGCAACTGGTTAACACTAACATCACTGTTTTGAAGTTTTAAATCATATTGGCTGCTGAAGATGAAACATGCACGGTATCCATTAAGACGTGAGCAAATGTTAGCCAAAATATTGCAATCTACTGCAGGTTCTTTCCACTGTAAAATGTTTTCGTGTTGTGCACCATGATTCAATACCTTAGGTCAAAATAAATGAATACAATTGTTGAATTATGAAATGAACAAGACTCAAAAACAGAAAATCAACAGTTAGCTGTGGATTTAAAGCATCTTGCCATGTTCAGAGATGCCACAGCTTTGGACACATACAACATTCCTTGACAAAAAGTCACGTTCACAGTTCTTTAAAGTTCCCCTCTGTGAAAATACGTCCCTGGTGAGCCATTCATTTCTGTATGTAATGCTGCTGATCACGTCCTGTGTAAATATTAGCCGTTTGGTTGACAGCACATTAAGCCTGGAGGTTAAATCCACTGAAGTTCCCTCTGAGTCGCTGCCACAAATGACTCACAGCATGATGGAAGGAAACTGAATAGTGGTGGAGGGGGTAGTAAAAAAAAACAGGAATGACAACAATGTGAATGAGCGAGAGAAGGGCAGTGACGGCTCCACTTTGCAGAGACATCATGCATTTCTCGGGTATTTGAGCGCGAGGGGCTCGTAGGGCTTAGCATTTCCGTGAGGCTGAGGCCTGCGTTTTGACTGCGAGAGAAGAGACCAATTAGGCCATTAATGTGAGTGCTGACGGGTGGATTACTCCCCTGGCTCGCCCGGCCCTTTAAAAAACAGGCAGTAATAACAATAAAGCCAGTAATAAGCCAGCTCTTAAAGAGACAGCTGGGGCCACGGCGCAGGGGAAGTTTGTCCCGGAGTTTCTGACTCGAACATACTGTACGAACGGACTCTGAGGGATCCTGGCGTGGAAAGCCTAATGTCCTTCACAGCTGGCTTCACATGTTTGAAGCTGCCAAACCGGCTTCTGTGCACTTCCTGGGCCCTTTGTTTGAACCCTGGACTTGGGACTCTGACACTATTGTTTGCTCATGTAGGAAGTTGTGCATTTTCAATCAAGAGGCGCTACCTTGAAGTCCCAAGGTAAACGGAATCCGCAGATGACCTCACGGCACACCTACAACCAATGCATTCCCTTAAATGGACACAAACAGAGTCTTAGCACTGGAAAGTCCATACATCCCTGCTGTATCCCAGGTTTACAGTTACAGGCCAAAAGTCAGGAGTGAACAGGTCGAGGTAGAGCCCTTACAACAAAGATGCAGGTGCACCATTCAGCTCCATTCAGCTGAGGAGCACAGACATCCAAATGGTCACTCAATTAAGAGGACAGATCAACAAACGCACACACAAATGCATGCATTCATGTACACTCAGTGTCGTGACCACTCCTTGGACCCCATGTAGTTGGGGTATTCTCTTACGCAGCAGGGAATGGGAGCGGGGAATCCGAGCAGCGCTGCCGTCCTGGGGACAAAAGGCAGGGTGGCCCCGGGGCTTGAGGTAAGGAAGCTCCAGGTCTGGCCTTAAGACCTGCAGGTCTTTGGGAAGCAACCCTGAAACAGCCAGGTGTTCCAACAGGAGGGACTTTGTGGGACTATAAGAGCACTGCCGTTTGTGTCTTTTGCTTTGTGAGGCTTTGTCGCTGTTTAGCATGTTGAGTACAAGCAACAAAACAAGCCTTTTCACCTTAAATGGGAGTTCTTTAAGACCAAGCTAACATAATAATGGTGTCTTTCTCCTTTCCACAGAGTGCCAAAGTCACCTAAATGTAGCACTGTGTAAGTTTGGAAGTGGGTCATTTTCGTCTTGAGTGGCAAAAGGCAAAAAGCTATGATTATAAAGGTAAGGCAAAATAGCAATTAGCAAAATACAGATACAATAAAGCAAAAATTGTTCAATATCATAGCAAACAGAACATAACTATAAGTGTCAAGGCCAACAGTAGGATACTGAAGTATAGCTGGTGCAGAAGAGCTAAATAAAAATAGTCCAAGCTTTTGTTAATAAATATATTCAAGCAGAATAAATGCAACAGGGCTACACTGTAATAGATATTGCAGGATACACCGTAGTAATAAAATACACAGAAGCTCTCAGACAAGACCAGAGGCAAGTCTTGGCAGTGTGGGGAAAGGTATTGAGGATTATGATTAAAATTAGGTATGATTTTAAATCTTTTATTACATTTTAGGGCAAAGGAATTGATTTGCATGTAAAGATTTTTGTTAAAGAGTTATAAAAAAAACTATGATACAAAAGTAGGTAAATGAAGATTTAAGGAAACACAATCCATATGAATAAAGTGAATACTAAAAATGTCTTCAAATTTATCAGGAAGAATTTAGGTTTTAAAGCTGTTTTTCACTTTGCACCCAGTGGTCTAGTTGTTTTAAATGACCTAGTTGTAAAAGTATGAATCATCTGGCTGATTAATTATCTAAACTTAGCAAAAAAAGTAAGAAAAATTAGTGTTTAGTAGATTCTTCCTTCTAACAATGCCTGGAAAGCTTGTTCATTTCCCTTCGAAATGGTGCCTAATTGGCAACTGATTGCCTGGATAGGGTTATTGGTAGGGCAACACAAAGGTGGGTGAGCACTGTCACCATCTCCAAACTGAAGGCCAAGTTTCATATAATGGGGGATGTCAAAGGCAGACCACGAAGCAGGCATCCCAAGACAACAACACCCCAAGAAATATGGCTGAATGAATTACTGTTTTCTGAATCAAAATCGCGATTTTCAGACAACCTGATCATGTGATCGCCAAAGCTGCAATTTTTTGCAGCGCTCCTGACTGACCCAGGATCTGCTGTATCAACTATTTTTTAGTAAAAATGTTGTCACATGTCAGCACTCCTGTCCAAAACCATCAAAGGTTGACATGCTGGTTTGGCAGAGGTGGCTTTTTTCCTTGATTTGAATTTTCGAATTTTGATTTTTGTATTGTTAACTTATTTAACATTGTTTCTTTGGTAATTTGGAAGCAATTCCTACCTTTAGTTTTCATCCTTGCCTTAGAGTAATAGCATTTAATGTTTGATGGTATGATGTGATTTTCTGTCATGTTCATAAATGTTACTGTACACATAGTGAATATTGCACTGAAGCTTGACTTAAGAAAAAATTGTGAATCGAATTGGAATTGCAATATCTGCGAGAAAAATCGCAATTAGATCTTTTCCTAAAACCGTGCAGCCCTACCATGAAGAAGACTGTTTCCTCATCCTCGCCCTGTCAGCACTCAGGAGGTCTTCGACTGATTTACAGGACAACATGGCCAATGGCTCTCTGGCTCTGCTCTCCCAACAGGTTTTGGTGAGGGTTTGCTGTTAGCTCACATTATGTGCTTGACTGTGGCAGTAGTGCCGGCCTACTCCATCATCTGATTGGCTCATGATGAATGAATTAAGTTGACTAAGATAAAGATAACTTTTATCCTCCTCTTTTCAACACAGATTTGAAAACAGGAGAACTATTTTAATCTGATATTAAATGTAGGTCTCCTTACCACCGCTGCCCGAAGTAGCAAAGGACGACTAACCTGCAGCAGCAGATGAGTTGACACTTTTTTTTAGGGCTAGCATTTAAAAAAATGCATTTTCAAATCTATGAAGGCAAAATGTAAGTTGGCTTAACTCTCTATCATAACAGGTATTAACATTGTTTGATTTTTAGATGTAGCTTACTACAGTTACATTTTAATCGTCAAACTGGTGTCCTAATCCACTAACAAGAAAAAGTTGATGTCTCCAGACTAAAGTGTGACAGTCTGCTGTCTCACATCTCCTTGAGGTCATTCCCACAGTCCTTTGCGGGTGACAAACCCATGTCCGAGTCTGTTGTCGGTTTTTCTCCACAGGTGAAAGTTGAGGTAACATGAGTGTGCGTGGCACAAAGCTCAATTCTTTACATGCTGATGGCTGCAGAGGACACGCAGATACAGATACAACACCTGCAGCACCTGACAGACTCGGCCCTCAGTGCCCGGCTTTACTGTTCCTTCATACACACCCTTATATTTAAGATCAAGGTTTTAGAGGATTTAAAACAGCTGTTATTGACTTTACTTACAGCCTCACAGGCACATCGTCCACTGCAAAGCCTTTTTAATTCGAAGCTCTTTGAATGAGTCCGTGCAGACCCTCCCAACTCCCATATATATTAAAAATAAATGATATCCGCTTTATTTTAAAAGCCCTCACTTCCTTCTCTCTGGTTCCAGGAAAACATATATCACAGCCGGAGTCCAACGCCAGAACTAACAGCCTCTGTTTGCCCGTCTGGGCCGGCCCTGGACCCACGCCCAGGTCAAAGGTCAAATAATCAGTCCTCATCTGATCCCTGTCTCTGTTAGTCTCTCAACGTCTTTGTTAGATTTGATTTTTTAGGTTGTTCTTTTTTGTTTCCTTTAACAACAAAACTTCTCACAGTTTGTCTTGTTCAAAGTTCAAACCAATAATCCAGAGAAAGGAATCAGACGCTTGCGTAATGACTCAGATTATAATCTGAATTTTTTGACCTGGCAATTTCCCCAAATGGCTGCTAGCTTTGCCCAAGCTGGTTGATAAGGCACATAAAAGATGCCTGTTAAGATAAAGGCAATATGTAAACATACAAAAATGACTAATCCAATGATGCATAGACAGTGAGGGGCTTTTTGGACATTATTGATAGTGGAAAGAGAGTGAATAGATGTGGAAAGGGGGAAGAGACGAGAATGAAACCCAGGGTGCCCACGCGAGATAAGAGCCTCAACATTTAGTAAAAACACGGTTTCAACTTGATCTGCCGTACTGGCATCACAAATGTCTCAATCTGTTTAACCATTTTGAACCAATTTTTTAAACTTTTCGTGAGTTGGGCCAAAAGTAACATTTATGTGTAATGGAATAGTAAAAGTTATTGCCATTGTTGTGTTTAAGGGCCTGTTTACACGACAACAAAAGCGGATGAAAACGTAGAGTTTTTGTCGCATTTGCACCTTCTTTTTACACATGAACTGTGCCTGAACAAACTTTTGAGACTGGAGTCCAGAGTGGAAAGTTTTGAAAACACTTTCGTTTTCATCTCCATTTAAATATGAATCAGCGTTTTCAGGGAAAACGGGGATGCGCAGTGCATGTGCAATATTCTTTCAGATGAAAGTTGCGTACATCACAACAACAACAACAACAACAGCTTTGACTGACTACAGAGCAACATATGTGCCACTTACTGTGCTCCGTTTGTTGTCCAGACAAAAAACTCCTATGCCTTCGTGCGTCCACTTGCTCTTGCTGTTTATGAAAAGTTTGTCTTCACCTGATAACGTCAGTGCACAGATGTAGTTGTTAATTTTGACAGCATTTTTTAATTTAGTTTCTGTTATAGTCTTTTGCCTAAAACACCTTTTAGTTTTAGTCATAATTTAGTCATCTAAATTGTTTTAATTTAAGTCTAGTTGTAGTTGATGATATTTCACGACATTTTAGTCGACAAAATCTACTGTAAATTTAGTCGACTAAAATGTGAATTGTAAAGTTTAAGGCATTTTTTATGTTTCCTTGAATTTCTGAAGTCATGTGTTACACTTGGATCCCACCACCATGTAGCAAGGACAGTTGTGATTGGATGTCCCTCTTAACTCATCCAACCTTAATTGGACTTATTCTGTCAAACATTTTAGTCAATTTTTTTTTGTTGACGAAAATGTCACTTAATTTAGTTTTAGTTTTTGTCAGTGTACACTTGTTTTTTTTTTTAGTTGTAGTCTAGTTTTCGTCAGGGGAAACAAGGTTGTTGACGAAAACTATGACAGAAATAAATAGTCTACAAAATTAACACCACTGTTTCACTTCAAACCTACATCGCCAACTACTGGCCTGGCATGTATGCTACAGTGTTTTTAGTCATTCTCACGGATCCATGTGCATCATTTTCAGACCATCTCCGTATGAACGAGGAGCACTTTTGAAAACAAAAAGGAAAAATGTTTCTGTTTCTGGTGACAACCTTGTTGTGTAAACAGGCCTTCAGTGGCCAAAATGAAGTTTTTAGTTCCTGTAAAATGATCAAACTGAACAAAAGGACTCTCGAGTCTTTCAAGAGTTAAAGAAACTCATTAAAAATACAGATAAACCTCTCATAGTACCTCTGCACCAGTCCTTCTGCCCTCTTTTGGTGGCACTGTAATTTGGGAATGGGACAAATCCCTAACTTCAGTTCAAAAGCTCAGACTCTCTAACCTCTACGCTCCACTTTGGTCTCATGTCCTTAAAAAACACATCAGGCCACAATCCCCCTTCAGCCGACACTTTCGGTTCCTCGACCAACACCTGGCTCTGCTAGCGTGTCATATCACGGCTAATCGTATTAGGCTAATCACTCCCAGATCAGCACATCCACGCCGACCCCGACACGACCCGCTGACCCGGCCAGGGAACCCTCGCACGGGATCAGACCGTGAACTTATCTCCCCCGAAAAAGCAGACCCCACCCTCGCCATTGCTTATGAGGGACCAAGGGGAGGTGATGTGACCGGGGTCCTCTGGGGGGGCTGGAAAACAGTGTTGTGTTATGAACTGGTGGCAGTTTGGTTGAACCCTGTCCTGCAACGAGGGGGGATATGAAGTCACATAATGATTCGATGACTGATGCTGCAGATTAAGGTAAATTATCCAAATAAGGAAAATTATGCTGCCAGGTTATTATTTTAAAATACGAGCTGGAACGAGATCTCAGTTTTTTACCCCAGCTGGGTTTGAGAGCTGAGAGAGCCTGAGAAACCTTCCTGTCTCTTCTCTCTTTCTCCTCGCCTCACCTCGCTGCCTTCCTCATTTTCTCCCCCTGTCATCTGTCAGGCGGCTCAGTTATTGGCACTCTCACCACCTGCTCAGGACCCGCTGGATTTCTCTGCTGCAAAAAGAGCTTTTGCTCTGTGCCACGGCCAAGGTGGCTCACATCTGCCAGGCTATTTCCCTTCTCCTCTGCCTCTGCGGCTCACTCTGTCACTCCTACACTCTGCTCCTCCACCCATCTCCAAATCTCTTTATAGTTGGCATCTTTAATAAACCTTTCCATTTCCAAGTGGATTAATCTACATCTCTGAGTCTCCAGGTTATCGTTTCTATTTTCACATTTGACTTTCAACTCCATCACAACTTCATGAAAAATATACTCGGTTAACGAATGAAACAACAAGGAACGCCCTCTTAATTTGGAACAGCTCACCCTGCTCATTAATGCCAATATCCGATCAGCCAATCACATGGCAGCAGCGGAAAGCATTTAAGCATGTAGGCATGGTCAAGACAACCTGCTTAAGTTCACATCGAGCTTCAGAATGTGGTAGAAAGGTAATCTAAGTGACTTGGCATGGTGGTTAGTGCCTGATTTTCTGGTCTAGTGAGTATTTTAGAAAATGCTGATCTACACACAAAATCAGCATTTGCAGGGAGTGGTCCAAAAAAAGAGAAAAATACCAAGTGAGAAAAAGGCAAAAACACTTTGTTGATGCCAGAAAGGCAGCAAATGTTAACTGTATAAATAGGTACGAAAGGGGGTGAATTGGTAGATGTGACCCGCAGTGTAAAAGTGCTTGATTAGTCAAGAAAGCTAGAAAAGGTCTATATCAGTGTTAATTTTGACAGCATTTTTTAATTTAATTTCTGTTATAGTCTTTTGCCTTAAATATCTTTTAGTTAAAGTCATAATTTAGTCATCTAAATTGTTTTAATTTTAGTCTAGTTTAAGTTGATGAAATTTCACAGCATTTTAGTTGACGAAATCTACTGTAAATTTAATCGACTAAAATATGAAGTGTAAAGGGTAAGGCATTTTTTATGTTTCCTTGAATTCTGAAGTCATGTTTTACACTTGGATCAAATGAAACGTCTAATAACCCTTTATTGACTGCTAATAAAAACTGAAAGTATAAATTAACAGAAACTAATTTATCTTTTGTGTGACATGCAGTCACCTTTATTTAGGCTACCTGTTACAATACCAGAATTGACAACAAACAGTGAACCTGCTCTATATGAATATATCAATTCATAAAGAGAATAGCTCTGATTGGATCACTCCCTAACTTATCCCACCACTGACTGGATGTCCCTCTTCACTCATCCAACCTTTCCACACAACTAAAGTAGCTGTGAATGGATATATATCTAACTTGTCCCTACTTTCTACATGACAAAATTAGGTCTGATTGGATTAAGTCTCTGTCAAACATTTTAAAGGTTGTTTGTGAAAACTATGACGAAAATAATTAGTCAACAAAATAAACGCTGCTCTATATGAGCTCAAGTCCATTTACCATTTGTTAATTCACATTGTGTAACGGTGTTGCATAAGTGCAAGGGAGCATGTCACACTGAAAGCTTCATGTTCACACACAATCTTCTACGATCTGGTCTAGCTGTGTCACACCTCTGTTACAGGTCTGACACTGGCACAGAAAGTAAAAGCCAGTTTGACATTTATAGGAACATAAAGGCCCCAGGTTTGTTCATATAAGCCTTAAAATGCCAGAGTGAATGAGCCATTAGTCAAAAACGCGAGCATCAAATGTGAAAATGGTTAGAAAATTCAATCAGACATAATTTTGTCCAAATATTGTCCCTTTTTCAGCTTCTGTTTCTAATTATTTACTCTGATTTAACCACTAAACTAATAAACATTGAAGCATCAAACCAGCAGCCTGTAGCCATCAGCTGATTTTGGCTCTGTGTGCCACATTTCTGTGAGGACTCATCCTGCCAAACCAAACACAACATGGGCAACAAGCAGCCAGAGCCTTCATTCACTTAGAACCTGAAAGCACCCCCATCACCCCGCCGACTCCTCCATCCCCTCGCCTCCCCTCTGCATCCCAGCGTACGAGGAGGGGGAGCGGTGTGGAGAGAGGGGGGGGTCAGGCAGAGGTTAGTCAAATACAGTGAGCTTAGCCTCTCCACACTGTCCATTAACTATGAAAACATGAGAGAGCTGTGGCCGGGCTGAGAGCGCCCTGCTCTGGCTGCCATTGTTTTTCTGCCTGTGTTAACTTTTTGCTCTAAGCTTTATTTATACAGGGAGAGTGGAGCGAGCAACATGTACTTTTCCAGCTACAGTCTCATATTCATGACAGCTCTGTGTATACAGAGCAGGACATCAACATGGCAGGGCGGCTCAACTCGGGCAGTAAGAGGGTTAGAGGCCAGGCTGCAGTGGCTTCAATATTAACTTTAGAGAGGATTCTGTTCAACTCAGCTTCGTCATGAGGAGCCAGTTTATCCAAATCCAGGGAAAGGAAGGGTGTGCCAGTAAAAGAAAAGTAAGTAACACATGCTTGGTTAAATAAAACGTGAGAAATATACTACTTTGGAAGATATCAGAAGATGATACAAGGTTTAAGATATACTTGCAATTTTTCTGGCAGATATTGCGGTTTGATTTTCTTCAGATCAAGCTTCAGTGCAATATTCACTATGTTTACAGTACAGAAACAGTAAGGAAATCAATGCTCAAAAGCACATAACACATTCATCATCTAATATTGATGATAAACAATCTGTTTTCATTATTTAAGGGATACTTCAACTTCTTCTCCCAAACAGAGGCTTTGTGTTGTT
Source organism: Cetoscarus ocellatus (assembly GCA_037902135.1). NCBI lineage: Eukaryota > Metazoa > Chordata > Actinopteri > Labriformes > Labridae > Cetoscarus > Cetoscarus ocellatus. The sequence goes on along the minus strand of JBAMNC010001804.1, from coordinate 76,998 downwards.
GACCTGCTTACCAGCACTTCTATAAATGCAAACTGCCTGCAAATGTGAAAACTATTTGACACAACAGATCCTGGGTCAGTCAGGAGCACTGCAAAAAATTCCAGCTTTGGCAATCACATGATTGCGTTGCCTGAAGTTGCGATTTCAATCCAAAAACGATAAATCTTTCAGCCCTAGTTTGGTCAACTTTTGGCTGTATAAGATTAAACAATGAGGTGGTGGTTGAGTTAAAAGGATAGTCCAGGCTCGGTTGGTTGCGGAGAGCGCAAACCTCCGCCAAGGTAGCTCACATATTGCTGTTACATCTATAAGCAATAGTTCCATGATAAAGTTACCATCATAATATGATTCATGACCCTGAAAACCCACACTTAGCACTCAGAATCATGTTGATATCATTATTAGACAGTTACTGAGCAAAAACGATCGTTGGCTAATGACGGTTATCTGGATCACCACCAAAATCTAATCATTTTTAAGTTTGGCTATTACCAACATCTGCTGAAAAAAATCAGCAAAATCTGTCCTGTAGTTTTTGCGTAATCTTGCTAACAAACAAACAATGAGGTAGAGTAGTGTGATGGTTGAGTTTAAGAGATTGTTCGGGTTTTGTGGGTTGCTCAAGGCCCATGGCACAAGGATATAAAAATGCGAATAACTGTTCAGCAAACAGTGCCACCAAAAGCCTTGTAATTACCCAATTTTTTAAGGTAAATCTACACAAAAACTATGCGGGTTCTTTTCCTTCCTATGTTTGGAACTATTTTGTGATGCAACATATGGGCTTTGTATCCTCCCGCCAGAAACGCAACGCTTTCCTCTCATCAGGTCAGAGTGTTGCAGCGGTCACTGGAGCACAAAGGGATATAAATCCGTTTCGGGTCCGGCCAGGTTTGTGGACATGGGCTCAAAGTCCATGCATCTGCACCACCAGGTAACTATTAATGTATCCTGCTCCTCAGTTTCCACAACAGTTTCTCCATTCCTCTTTCTACCTGTGACTCCATCTATAAAAGTCCTTCCTCTGGAGGTCTCAGGCAGCCTGATCCTCTTCCAAGACTATCATGAAGGACAAAGTGATTCTGAATACGCCTCACACCAATAAGAATAATCAGGTAAGATAATGTTAAGGACCAGCAGATAATCAGGCCTTTGCTGACTTTGGTCAAAAGTGGGGATCTGAGTCAAAACTCGGGCCGATTATTTTGTAGTGTTTGCCCCCATTAAGAGTCCAAATGCCTTTAATGCTCAAAAAGACTAAAAAAATACAAACACTTTTCAAAAGACTGTTTTCTCATGATATGTCAGGAACTGAAAGAATTTGAAGAGCCCATATGATAGTTTTACAAGTTTGATACTTGAAAGTTCTTTGGTGTGGAAAGTGTTTCTTCATCAGGTTTTTACCCCAAACTCTTTAAATGACGGAGTGGAGTGGCCCTATCTGCATCAGTATGTAGCCCTGGCTTCCATGCCATCTCTCCGTTTAGATGCAGAGCTGATCGCTGTCACTATGGCTAATGTTCAGGCTAATTCCTTGTACCTCATACGACCCCACTTCAAACATCATGAACCTTTCCTTTAAGTTTTGTTCTCCAACTAAAGGTCCATACAATATTGGCTCTTATACCAACTCTGCTAACAGATGGCACAGAGTCACGGAGGATCTTTCTGAAGAGATAAAAAGTATATACTCATGAGATGTATGCGCTTATCTGTTTCCTCAGCCCCTCAACCCCAACGACCATAACACTAAACGTGGCAAATGGCGGCCGTTTGTCTCCATGAGAGGACTAATGGGGAAGTGCAGCCTGCGGACACTGACAGCTTTATACCGGTAATATTCTGTCATTCCTTTGACTGCATTAACGTTTTCAACACCGCACTTTTAAATCTTTTTTATGAACAGCATAAAAAGCCAGATCTGGCCTAATACGTCTCCATACGAGCCCTCTAGAGTTCCTCTTTGGGCCGTGTGCAGACAGACATGCCGTGCTCCCGCGCTGTCCCCACTTCCGATCTCTCTAATGTTTTTCAGTCATAATAAATCTGGCCCTGACTTTCTAAAGCAAACAATGCTGTGGGGACTGAGTCCTCCAATAACACTTTGTCAGTTCCAATCAGGCCTGAAATATGACTCAACTGTCTGTGCCTCCCCCCTCTGCTCCAGTTCCTCCCCTCCACCCCCATTTCCTCTCCCTGACTGCGTCTCCCTCTGCGATCCTTTCCTTTACAATATTTTAACTTCTGTCCTGACGCCTCCAAAAGTCTCTTTTTCCCGATGCAGCTATTAATATCTGCAGGAAGCTCAAGTACTCCGGTAGGATAAATATACAACACAGTGTGGAGACATTGACACCATGCATGTGGACACCCATAAAATGACCTTTAAAGATTGTTTATTAATGCCTGAAAAAAAACATTTATGTTGTTTAAAGCAGCTTTTAATCTATCGGATGACTTTGCACTGAGTTTTAGGGCCTGGCTGAGGACTTGTCCCCAAAGTTACTCGATATGATAAAGGTCAAGGCACTTAATGGTCTTTCAAAGCCAGGAAATGACCTCCAGGAAGTATTCAGGACAGGTTTAAATCCAGTTTATCAAACTACTTTCAGAAGTTTCATTGTCATTGTGTGGCTCCCAGCTTTTTTGTACCACTGTTTGGTTTTATGCTATTCTACACACACTGAAAAATTCAGATCTAAGTGAGAGTATCTGGCAAATTTTAAGGCAAAAAATTCTCACTAGACTTATTCTAATGCACAATTTCCTTACATGTCTGGATTAAGATCTTATTTAAATATATAAAAACTAAAAATAAAGACTGTAACACGAGACAATTTTAACTTTAGCAGATTTTAAACCATATTTTTAGACCCTCACAGAGTCAAACATGCTTGTTTATTACAAGCAATTGAATGCCTTATTTTTGTATTTCATTCCTCAAAGTAAGAAAAGTATCTTGACTGATAAGTAAATGTGGATAAGAATAAGTGTTTTGGATATTTTTGACTTGAACATAGACAAACACACATGCCAAGATCTGAGTTTTTGCAGTGTAGTTACACGGAACAAAACACATGTTTTGCATTTTACAACCAGCCATGATGTTGGATCAGAGGAGGTCATGGGCTTGTTTCTAAAAAGAGACATTCATGAGGACTTTTTTATCAGCTGATTAACAATGACATTTACAAAATGAAAGTCACCCATTGCCACAGCATCTTTTTGATGTGTGATTGGAGGGCAAATGCAGAAAACCAGCATTCAGGTTTCATCCATCAGTCAACCGTCTGAGCTGATCTGATGTTTCTCTTGATTATTGATTAGTGTTTTATTCTTATTACCTCTGAAATGAAGCTGTCCACATCAGACAGTTAAGCTCTCGTGTGCCTCGACAAAGTCAAATAAATTTACAACTACATCCCGAGCTCAGGTGGAAGAGTGCATGAGCAGGTTTAACAGTGAGTTTATCACAGGTTGTACTTTTTCATTCATCATAGCTGTGACAGAGAGTGACGAACCGGTCTTCTTGGAGTATCATCTGTTGACTTCACCAGTTTCAGAACTTGGTCCTAAGTTTGCAAACGGTACCAGGGCTGCTACCAAACACTGCTGCCAGTCTATGTACCGGGACACCAGCACCAGTTGCAGAAGATTTTGGCACATTATTTTTGGGGGCTACCCACACGTTAAGCACAATCCCTACAAGTAATATTTCATTTTAAAGGCAACTAATCAGGCTTTCCAACAATATAAAATAAAATACCAATTGCTATCATTAAAAAGGATAAATAATCAACTGAAATAACATTTCCAGGAGTAAGATGTCTTATAAACTAACAATAATTCAATTAAAGTGTGTATAATTCCTGAAAAGTATGCAGTTAAACTTTAAATTTCAAGCTTAACCCTTTAACTATCAGCTCAATTGTTTGGCAGAGGTCAATAAATTCAGGAATATATAATGTGTTAAAAAAAAAAACAAAAAACACTTCATTGTTTGTTTCGGTCAATGTTTTAGGATACAGAAAAAAAACTGCAAACAAACCATGGGATTTAAAGGTTTAAAAAGCTAAAAGCTATTATTATTATTACCATCATTATTATTTTAAATGCTTAACCATTTCCTGATAAGATGATTTGTATATATATAATCTGTTATTCATCAAAATAACTCAAATGCAGTATCATCAATTTTAAGTTATTTTTGATTGCTGTTTAATTTGCAAACATTTCTGTCTTTTCTCATTGACTTTGTCCCAAATTTTTGTGCATTTTAATGTCATCACGTAACCAACTGTTAGCTTTTTAAACCTTTAAATCCCACACCAAGAAAATATCTGGTTTTTGGTTTGTTTGTAGTTTTCTCAGTTCCCTGAAATGTTAAAGGACTCAAACAATGATTTGATTTGTTCTGTTTTAACAAAATAAATATCCCTGAATTTGTTGACGACTTCTGCCAAACAGTTGAGCTGGTAGTTAAAGGGTTAATGATGGGTACAGGCTGTTAAGTTTGAAAATATTTGGCGTAAAACATTACAGTGGTTATTTCTTTTAGCACCCCGAGGAGACTAAAATGTTAATATTGGAGAAAAAGGTTTAAAGCTGCAAAGTGATGAAAGATAATGAATGACATTCAAAGAGTACTGATGTTACAATATGCTGAAGCGTTCAGCCACAGTAGAACATATTCCATCAAGCAATATTATGCATTTTATTTGAAGTATTTTTAGCACATTTTAACTTGTATGAGACTGTTTGTCAGTGCGGTTCAGTCTACTCGTCAATGCCCACATCTTCCCTGTAGTAGCAGTTGTTTCCATGCGACTATGACCACACCAAAGTTAGAGGAATAACTCCAAACTTCAGTAAACTGGACGACCCTAGCAGCAGGTAAAAGGGGCTCGACTCCCCTTCACTTGAACTGTAGGATTTGGCCCAAACCATGAAAACTCCTGGCCATATCGTGTCCCATTTTGCATGATTGAACTATCCCTAGAAGTGATCTCCCTCTCTATTGGCTGGAGAAAGAGGGGAGAAACTTCCTTGTTGTAAAATTCAATTGCCTTGAACTCTTCTATGGTTGAACGAGCTGACCCCGTATATTTATTTGTTGCGCTTTCTCTTTAGTGCGTTAGCCTTTGGCCATGTTAATCAGAGCTGCCGCCCCCTCTGGAGCCCACCCCTCCCTCCTCCATCTCCACGCCGAGACTAAGGGAAGCCATCAGTAGCGATGCCCGGCCGACCACAGAGCGAGCATGTTCTCTTCACGCATGATTAACGCTGTAGAGAACGGGGGGATAGACCACCTCAAAGAGAGAACTGCCCCGACTTCAAAGTCTCGCCACTGAGAAAGAGACTCTGTCCCTGTGTGTGCAACCCCCCCAACACACACACCCTTAAAACTTAATATAACATGGCCTCAACCAGCCTCGTAAACACACACACATGCACGCACACTCATACAGGGAAATGTATGCTTTAGGGAGGCTTTAGCTCGTATTATTGGTGAATGATTGACTGCTGCTGATGGACTCCACTCTGCTCGAGCTCCGCTGCTACACAGGCAGGATCAGGATGTGACATGGACTCTTGAAACTTAACTTCATGATCAAATACGGCCTTCAGTGAAAAGATAATTCACTGATATATGCTTCAAATCTGCAGCTTTAAATGATTTTAAATCACAAAACAAAAAGGCAGTGATTATACATCCACAGTAACGATCTTTACAACCACATAGACATGAGGTCCCTCTTAAAAATGAGATGCCACATTTCAAGGGGCTTACCTTTAATAAATTTATATTCAACAAATGTGATGCGACACAAATAAAGATTGATCGATTGACTCTATTCAGCAGAGACAAATGTGATGAGGACAGATTTATGATCGGGGCGTCCATGGGTTTTGTCACTATCATCAGTTCTTATTTTGTTCTTGTACATATGCATATATGTGTAACTATAAAATCAAGAGAATGGCTTCAGCCTGCTCTATTGTAAAGTGCTTTGAGGCAACACTTGGTATGAAATGGAGCAATATAAAATAAAGATTGATATACTGATTTGGGTTGTCAACTTTGTGCAACATCTATTCCATTTGAAGCTTGACAAAAGATCTTACAAAGTGCTTTAAATAGCACACTGCAGTATTTAAGTGCAGTAAGATACAGTGAGAAAAGCAGCTATGCTATCTTTTTTGCCTTTATATGAAGACCTAAGTTCATTTTTATTTTGTAATTGGACTGGTTTTTTATTTTTATGTTGGGTAGATCCTTAGTTCTTGGTTTTAATGTCTCACAGGTGCATTTTGTGTGTTTCATAATCTCTTTTTTTTTAATCTTCTACCTTTTCCTTTTTTTTCCTATTTCGACAGCATGAGGCATGTTGTCTAAAAGCACATGGTGCACAGCAGTTTGCGGTGTCAGTCTACATTTTGTTTTTTTGATGACAAATTCTTGCTGCAAAACCAGGTGCAAATGCAAGGAGGATGGATAATGTGCTATAATTTAATCAGAATAAAAATTCTGATTCTGATTAAGGACCTCACGGCCCCCTCTCAACTCTGGGCTTGAGAAAGTTTTCCCTTTGTCCGCTCTTCTGGGCGTCCTTGTTTATAGCTATTGGATAACAAAGAGGGCATAACTGCACACAAGAGTTCAAAACCTCTGCTGAGTTTTTGCTCCAAATTTGAAACCCAACAGCTAAAACTCCCACAAATCCATTACAAGATTTATTGCGAGGTTTCTTTATTTACTCAAAGATTAAAGGCCTCGCAGGCTTGACTTACTTTGTGTCTTTACACGGTGGCATGCTGAGGAAAGAAGAGGTCAACTGGCATTTCCTAGAGAGCTTAAACCACTGATGTGTGTGAGCCTGTGCGTGTGATCAGCATGAACGTGGAATTTCGCTCGAGGCAAAACGACTGACAGGCTCTTGCTTTTAACCCAACACCAACCATATTTCATTAGGGGGGGAGAAGGAAAGAGGAAGAGCTTTACACCTTTACCTGCCGCATGGAGAAGAATTACAATAAACCATTCATCACTATTTGAATAAATAAATAATGAGGCCTTCTGTTTGTGGTGAAGCGTAGGAGTTGGTTTTGCCTGCTTCATTTATTCAGTTTCTGACTATTTTAAGGTGGGGGGATTATTAAAGGTCAGACATTTAATATATGATTCTAAATAAAGACAGATTGAGTTAAAAAAAAAAACATATACATATACAACTCACCACTTTAGTAGGTAGACATTACTAACACTGGACCCAAACTTCCTAAAGTCTTACAAACCCCATTTCCAAAGAAGCTGGGATGTTGTGTAAAGCATACACTGGAACTGATTTTTTGTTATCTTAACAGTATTTTACTGTAATATCTACAGTTACCTACTGTAAAAAAAATCTATACAGTAAATTACTGTAAATAGCAAAAGATCGTGGGAAAATATACTGATTTTTGTAAAACCAACACTACTTAACCATAAAATCTACAGTTACCTACTGTAAAATGTCTATACAGTAAGTAACTGAAAAGGGTAATAGATCAAGAGAAAGCTAATTTTTTCCCCAGGAAAACCGACCAATAGCAGGTAAGATTTGTTTTAGTAAATGTTTCACATTTTTGGTAGAATAAATGATGGATATTTCTTTATTTCTTTATTGTTTTTACAAAGTGATATATTCCTTATAAATTATCAGTTAAATGGTCAAAAATATAGTCATATAAATCAAAATTCAGCAAGTTCACTGTAATTTGAAATACTTGAAAAAGTTGTGGAATAAAATATAGTAATGACAGTGTAAATGAAGAAAGAGTAAGGATACCGTTTTTGATAATACAGTAATTATGCTATAAATTGAAAGACTAAGTAATGATACCTTGAATTAAAAAAAACAAAAAAAAAAACGGAGGAAACTATTATAGAAAATACAGACTAATGCCTTTAATGAAAATAGAGTTATGCTACTGTAAATACACTTACAGTAACTTCTTGGCATCTTGTTGCCAGTAAGTTAAAGTAAAATTTACAACAACCTTTTTACAGTGTAAATAAAACAGAATACAATGACCTGCAGCTCCTTTTTCCCTGTATTCAACGGAAATACACTACAAAGACAAAATATTTAATGTTCAAACATTAAGCAGCTTGATTATTTTCTAGATATTATTCACCCATTTTGAATCTGATGCCTGCAACATGTTCCAAAAAAGCTGGGACGGGGGCAACGAAAGACTGGGTTAGTTGAGGAATGCTCAAAAATCACCTGTTTGGAAGATTCAACAGACGATCAGGTAAATCAGAAACAGGTGTGCCATGACTGGAAATAAAAGGAGCATCTATACAGTAAATTATAGATAAATTACAAAAGCCTCAGTCAATCACAAACAAGGACGGGGCGAGGTTCACCATTTTGAAAAACAACTGCTAAAAGCAAATACTCCAACAGTTCAAGACTGTGGCAGTCCATAATATCATCAGAAGACTCAGAGAATCTGACAAAATCTCTTCAGATAGACAGAAAAGCCCAAAATTAACATTGAATGCCAGTGACCTTTGATCCTACAGACCAGACCTGTCTTCCATTGAAAATGTGTAGTGTATCATGAAGCACAAAGTACGACCCGGACTGTTGAGAAGTCGCACATCAAGCAAGAATGGGAAAGAATTAGTTCAAAATGCTTATTGAGTATTGTTGAAAGGAAAGGTGATGTAACACGGTGGCAAACATGCCCTGTCCCAGCTTTTTTGGAACATGTTGCAGGCCTCAAAGTCAAAATGAGCGAATATTTACACAAAAGACAATTCTGTTTGACAATTAATATCTTGTATTTGTCAAGTATGTAACTGAGTACTGGTCGAAAAGGATTCACAAATCATTGTATTCTGTTTTTATTTGTCCTACACACTGTCCCAACTTCATTGGAATTAGGTTTTGTAGATTCAACAAACCCGAATCTTTGTGCCCTGACAGCAAAGCTTGCCTCACATTTTTCAGCTTTTGTCCCAAACTCTCAGTCTCAGCTTTTCCAACATTCCCCCCCCCCCCCCCCACCCCCCCACATATCCATGTAGGAGTCACGTCGAACACAATATGGCAGCCGCTCTGGAGGCAGAAGGTCAGGGTCTTGGTGGCACGAGGGGGGGGGCGACAGTGAAAAAGAACATTTGGGTCAGTGGGCAATTACCGACACTCTCCATCACAATAAATGGAGCCGAGCATACTTCCACTTCAATTAATGCATTAGGGGGGTCAGAGGTTATGTAAGCACCAGCCTCTCTGCCTGGAGTGGGCGGAGTTTGGTAATCCAGGAAGTGGGGTGCTCAGATGTGATTGGTCATTGGGGAGTGTTGAGTTTCAGGGAGAGAAAGTGCTGTGATGGGGGAGTTTGGGTGTGTGGCCCATAATGAACAGAGTTTTAATCATGTAGCTCTAAAAACAGGTTAAAAACAGAACTAATAAAATATCCACTGACATTTAAAGGAGACATCATTTTAGCTTAGACTGATGACAGTATCAACTGCTCACTGACCCAAATAGCTAATCAGCCAATCACGTGGCAGACACTCAGTCTCAACAAAGCTTTGCAGATGTCTGAATGCACAATATGCCAAACCTTAAAGAAGATGGGCTACAGCAGCAAGACCACACCTGGTGCCACTCTTGTCAGCTAAGAACAAGAATTTGGGTATCGTCAAAAAGCCACAGACAACCTGATTACTGTTGCTAGCCATGTCCAGCCCTTTAGGACCACAGTATAACCATCTTCTGCTACAGGTTGCACCATTTATGTAGGGCCCTATAAAATCCGCGATCACAAAATCAAGGAATTAGACATTAAACGCGGAATTCCATATAAACGCGTTTAATCATGGAAATGACCAACATTTTACGTGAAAGTTTTTTTTTCGGAATAGAAAGGAATGTATCTCTAGGGAAAACGCTCCAAGGGGGTCACTAAGGCTGGGGACAAAGCAGGCTTCACTTCCCCTCCCCCTCCTCCTTCCTTCATTAACAATACAAACATGCGTAAGTGGCCGCCTGAGACACCGGTTAAGTTAGCAAAGAAGCTATGAAACTCCCAGCTAACTCCAAAGTACAGGGCAGAGCAGGTTCCCAAAGATTAATATGTGTCATATGTGGCGATCAAATATTCTGCAAATTTTTTCAACATACTGTTGACTGGACCCGTAAAGAGACGTACGAGGACCACCTGAAGAGTGAGTGATTGTATGTCATTACTTTATACTGAGTCTCTGGGTTAAATTTGCGTAAACTACTAAAAAACAAATGTTCAAAACATTAAAATAGAAAAAAGAACAGAATATGGGAAACACCAAAGCAGAATTCGTGGAAAAAGAAAAACAAAACAGATTTTATAGGGCTCTATTTATGCCTAGCTTAAATTTAACTTCTTACTAACAATGAAGTCCTTACTCTATGAGCATTTGAGGTGTTGCAGCACCTGAGATAGTTTTAATTTTGGAGTAACTTGTAACTCATATCCTACACCAACCTTCTAGTAGGTGTAGAGTCCTATGTAAAATACGGTTGCCATACTGTTTTGTTTTGAAAGCTGGGATAACTTAACGAATTAGGACAAGTAGAGGGTCTGGACTGCTTGGTGGATCCACACCATTAACCAACATTGTTGGTGTCAATTTTGGTTTCCGTTTTCCCATCAGCAGAGATGCTCAGCATCAATGCATCAATTTCAACGAAGTCTCTAAGTTTTTAGTAAACTCCCGTTCATGATATTTTTACATCATTTACACACATTTTCGCCACTACACATTGATTCACGTAGTCACGCTATTATTTCCAGATGTTAGTCTGTACCGGTGTGTTCCGTTCACCACAGAATTGCCTTTTTTTGTTTTTTAAGCATAATTTTGAAGGTTTTTGCCTTTATTAATAGCAGAGTGGCAATGGATAGGTTTGTGAAAGGGGGTGACAGAGAGTAGGGGAGGACATCCTGCGAATCAGCCGCAGGTCAGATTTGAACCCGGGCCCACATGCCTGGTTTCTTACCACTCTGCTAAACCAGCAACTCCCACCCCCACCCCCCCATTGCTGGACAAATGAAATTGAAACATCATATCTGCAATAATATTTTACAAAATTTGAGTAGTACACTCTACTAGTTAAGGTGAATCTTGTGTTTCCGTGGTGCAACTAAACAAAAATGCAACGTAAGTTAAAACGTAACTAGTTCCACTGTGGGGTTTAATGTGGACTTCACACCAGAACTGAAGATAGAACTTATGTTCAACTGGTGCAACAGGCTACTGATGGCTATGTCCAGCAGGGTAGCATGCTGTGCCATGAAGCTCAAATCATCTCAAACTGCTTTTTTTTTTTTTTAAAAAACGACAATAAATTCAGTCACCAAATCTCAAAATCAGTGGAGCACATTTGGATGTGTTGGAATTAGCATCATGCAAGAGCAAGCAGCAATTCCGCAGCACCTGTGCGATGCCATCATGTTAATATGGGGTAAAATCTCTGAGGAATGTTTCTGGCAACTTGATAAATTCGTCACAAAGAATTAAGGCAGTTCTGAAGGCCAATAGGGGTTCAACCCTGTATTAGCAAGGTGGACTCGATGTGTCAGGTGAGTGGCGATAGAGCATTTGACTGGGATTTTGGTTCTGTATTGATAAGCAGTAAAAGAATCATTCAAACAGACCTATTCATTTTGTTCAAGCTATTTTGTCACCCATATTAAACTGTCAAGCTGTCAAACCATGCACATCTCTACTTATAAATACTTTCGTCAAGCCAATAATGTCATGTCAGCACTGTTAACTGTGAAACCACCAGCACTTGATGGTGGGAAGATTTGAGCCTGAGCTGGTCTCCATTTTGGATCCAAACTATTTGGCTTTATGACAGTTTAGTATCAAAAACTGTACATCATTAAAATGATGAAAGAAGAGTGAGAATAGACCAGGGTCTTTCATTTATTTGTCTTGTCAGGATTAAGGTTGATAAAAACTTGCATCTGTAATTTAAATCTGTAGTTATTATATCCGTCTGAGGTCAGAATCTTTTCTGGGCAGACTTTTTCCATTTCATCTGCCGTCTAAATTTGAACACGCTGCTTGTTTTTGTTTGTGTGCCGCAGGCGTACACATACCCAGCCGGCCGTGCGGCTGTCTGTGTGGAGTTGTTTATGAGTTATGGTCAGGGCAGAAAACATGTGTCAATATTGATTATCATTACCGAGTCACAGAAAGCCTGTCGATCAGCTCGACAGCCGTCTGCCTCCTTCAACCGCGTCAGACATAGCAATAACAAACGGCCAAGAGGAGGAACTCAAGCTCAGCTAATTAATGACGGCTTTATTTTCCTTTCAAGGCGAGGACTCCAAACCACCTACACACACACATAAACACATGGGATTGCGATAGGATCAGAGTGGTGGGAAATGGAACGGTTGAAAAAGGAAAATCAGGGGGAATTATACGGTGGCCTAAAAGTGCAAATATTAACAAAAAATACTGCAGAACAACAAAAGACAAACGTGACAAAAATCACCACAAATTCAGCAGCAACTTAAAAAAGTACAACAATAATTATAATACACAAGATTAAATTAGAAATTCGACAAACACCTAAAAAAAGACATGATAAAGGGAAACATACAATAACAAATATAAAACCAAAAACGGGACAGCTTTATAAACATAGCTACAAATAATACAAAACATTAAATAAAAAAGAGAAAAGAAAAAAATGTAAAAAAACAAACAAACAATAACACCAAATAAAGATTCAATAACAAATAAAAAGCACAACAAATGAGAAACTGCAATGACACGAAAGAAACATGTCAATAAGTCAAAAAATGTGTCTAATACTAAAAGCAACCAGAATTTAAAACCTTGAAAACAAAAAAGTCATATTAAATGAAAATCAAGAGAGGTAAAATAACTTCAAATATATTCAAAAAGGGAAAAAAGAGAAAAACAAATAAAAGATAGAATTAAATCAAGAAAAACAAATAATATAATAATATACAAGGAGAAAATTCAACCACACACTAAAAACTGCAACAAGCAGAACTCAAAGAGACAAAACCAATGAAACTAATCAAGAAAAAAAATAGGAATCAATAAAAACACAAACAAAAAACAATTTTTTATTAAAATCAAATTCCACAAAAACATATTGAACACATAAGCACAAGTATGATTTTTCAATGAAACAAAAAATTCAAAAGCATCAATAACAAGAACAAATAAAATTTAAAAAGCAAAGGACAAAATCACAAAACCAAATCTAAATACTAAAAACAAAAACAAATTAACAAAGTTGAGATATGACTACATCAAATTAAAAAAATGCAAAAATAAATCAACAAAAGAAGAAATGCAACAATGAAAATGTATTACTTGTTTTTTTCATTTTTAAAGTGTTAATGTGTTTCGTACTTGTTACTGTATTTGATTTTATTTGGATTTGCATTGTATTTTACATTTGAGGGCCTCCTTACAGTTTTCCTGTAATCAGTCAACTGAAGGGAAAAATGTTGAGTCACACACTCACACACACACACAGACCCTCTTGCGTCACTCAATCTCATTATGAGAGTTGGCAGAGTGGTCCCGCGTGGCCTACTCTTGAGGACGGGCCCCCTGGGACCCCAAACACATTAAGAAATTAATGTTCACCCTGGGATCCTTCCAGAGACCCCAGACTTAACCTGTGGCTGTGTGTTTGTGTGTGAGAGCAGAAAATGGGAGTCCAAATGAGTCTGGGGGTCGAGCATCGAGGTCAGTAATTGATAGGCCTTGTTTTCGATCCCCCCCACTCGGCGCCTTCTGTTGGCCGAGGACCCCGTCCTTAAATAGGAATCTAAAGCAAACACCAGGCTCCAGTATGACTCTTTATGGAGGCAGAAATCTGACATACAAGCCTCTATTCCATCCACAGTAAAGTTTTTAATGAGTCTTAATCAGGATACGGGCTGCGCGGCAACAATACAAAACAGAATGCGGGGTCCCACAACAGGAAGTGGACTTCCAGATAGGATCTATGTGTTCTGGTTTGGAGCAGTGAAAATGGCAGCTCTAATAATAATGGGTGGCAGTGATTTGTAGCAGCGGGGAGAGAAATTGGATTGATTGTGTTGTGTTTTTGTTGGCCGCTCCAGTGGGAATTCATCGGGTCGCTGATTGTTGTTAATGGATATTTTTGAGGAATAATGGCCGTGTTTGTTGGCAAAGCATGACAGCGAGGACAATCCGTCTGTTTTCTCACATGTATTCACGTCAATAAAGATGCTCTTCAAACTTCAAGAAGACATGTCCAATGATTTATGGCCTCATGCTTAGGCAGACTTAACTCTTTGTATAAGATGATTTTTGGCCTTTATGTGCCTTTATTTCATCTTCAACTTTACTTTATTAATCATCCCTTAAAGGGTGATATGGTGTGCAGCAGATAATACCAAAACACTCACAATAAGACAGTCAAAAACTCACAATACAAACAATAAATACCAGCTAATAGAATGAGCAATCATGAGCAGAGTGGCGAATAACATGCAGGAAAGAAGCCATGGATCCAACTCAAAGCCTTCATGCTGCCTAAAGAACTGTAGCTTCTCAAGATGGGGCACACCCGAAACATTCAACCAATCTAGGGCTTAGCCTGAGACAGGGGTGGGCAACTGGTGGCCCGGGAGCCACATGTGGCCCTTCTGCTCTCTCAATATGGCCCACCAGTCAATTTGAAATATCAAAAAATGCATTTTTGTAAAGGAAATATGACAAAATCTACCATGAAAACTTTAAACTAGCAATATTTCCAGGAAAACAGAGCTGGAATTACGTCTTTATAATTCCCCTCTGTGCATTACTAAATGTTTGCTGAAATAAAAACTAAACTTTCAGTAAAATAAACAATAAGTAATCTCAAAGCCACAAGTTCAGTGTACAAATTTCAGCAATGCGGCCCCCTGTCACCAAGAATTAAATTAACGCTGCCCTTCTTGGTTACCAAAGTTGCCCACTCCTGGCCTAAGATATGCTTTCACCTGACGCTTTATAAGCCACACTTGATCAACTGCTCATTAATTAGGTAATCTGGCAATCACATGGAAGCAACACAGTGCATGTAGGCATATAGACATAGTTAAGGCGATGCTGCACTTCAAACCAAGCATCAGAATTGAGAAAAAAAATATAGTTTAGGTGACTTTGTTGTTGCTGTGTAAGTATTTCACGATCATCTCTTCAGAGAATGGTCCCAAAAAGAGAAAATATCCAATGAGTGGCAGTTCTCTAGGGGAAAAGGTTCATTGACACCAGAGGTCAGAGGAAAATTGACAGAGTGGTTCAAGGTGATAGAACAGCAACAGTAACTCAAAAGACAACTCATTACAACCCAGGTATAAAGCAGTTAGGCTACATCAGTACAAGCCCACACTGGGTGCCACTTCTGCTAGCTAAGAACAGGAAAATAAGGCCACATTTTGCACAGGCTAACCAAAATTGGACAAAGGTTGCCAAACTCTAAAACGGTAGGTCTCGGTGCACTCCAAGCAGACCAGAGTTCAGTCCAAACCAGGCAAGCAAACCACAAGAGAGAGAACTGTGGCTTGGATTTGGCAGAAAAGCTAACATAGGCTGCAGCTAACATTAACATTGCCTCTGGTGCTCTGAACAGGTTAATATCTACAAATCAGTACAGAACATGATGACACATCACATCACTCCAGTCAATGTGCAAATGCCATCTAATGCTGTCTAAATGCAGCTTTAACTTAATCTTAATGCAAAAAAAACTTCCAAACTGCTTCGTGCTGAATAATGTCATGACTTGCAGCCGGTGGTGCATTTCTGCTTCATAATGAATCACACAGAAGCGGCAACTAAAGCCTCAACTAGTGGCGGGAGGCCAGACTACACAGCATTTGCAATAAAACTCCTAGTTAAAAGCGCTGAAATGTAAGTATAAATAGCAACTGTGACCATCAGCATCTGATCACTCAAACTAGTTTCTAGTTTCCAGTGGTGATCTTGAGCAACATTCAATTTTAATTCCAGGCCTGATGATTCCTTCAACAAGGATTAATCCTTGAAAAGTTTGGAAAAGCTATACTGTGTGACAGCCTCCATGAACCTTTGGTTATATATATATTGCTCTAGTCAAGTTTATACACCAAGGTATGGCCAGGACTTGCCTAAACTATGCTTTAGTAAATAGGCTGAAATCCTAAGAAGTTAACTCATAGTTCTGGGTATAAAAATTGAACAGAATTTAGGAATGTGTGCCTCAGGTCAAATCCCTTTAAACATACTTTACTTCTAGGTGTTATACTGTCCGTTGAGTCAATAAGTCCTCTATTTCTCTATAGATGATATTCCTGTTTTCACTGGCCCTGCTGCCCACTCTGATGGTCAAGGTTCCTGCTGGAGGCCACAGGTAAAGTCAACACAACATACTGACCTGAGCTTATATCACGCTCTCCTTTAATCTGCATCTTAATGCAGTTAATAACAAATGTACATAAACACACACTCACAAATATTTGCACAAACACATATGTACTCATTTTGACACCCCGACAAGGAGGCCAAAGATACCACAGATGTCACAGAGAAGACTCAAGGTGCAAAAGCCTTCATTTTTAGTTTGGTGTGGAAATCACAGGTCAGGTGTGCTCGAAGAAAATGGCTGCTCCTTCCAGAGTCGTGATGCAGAAATCAATTGAATCAGTCCCTCCAGGAGATCGCAACAAACATTTCAAATTCTGGCAATCCTTGTTAATTCAGAACGGCATTGGAGCTTCATCAAACCACCGCAAGCTGACTGAAAGAAACAAGCCTGCATGGATGTTTAGTTAAATAAGCAGGGGTGAACCTAAGCTTTCTGGTAGGGGTGATGCAGCCCCCGACTAAAGACAAAAAAGAGAAAGTTCGGTTTGAATGCCCACGTGCTGCCCACCCTGCCCAGGACCAGGTCCAGGTCACTACCCTGTGCAAAAAAAAGTTGTAGCCTGTTTCACAAAAAATAAAAAAAAAATGAAACACCAACATTTAATTAAAGAATCAGGGTATACCTTTAATATATTTTTTTGTTTAAAGTTACTTAAAAAACCATGAGAAGATGCAAACTGATCTGCTGTGGTGATGCTTCAAAAAACAAAGCCTTTAAACATTACAACTTTTGCCGCAACTTTTACAAAACCTGCCGCAACATAAGGCATTTTTGGCCGTGACAAATACAAAAAAGTCTCACAAAATCCTGAGGGTTCATTTAATTGAATAAATCATTTGTTTGTGTCAAAAATCACAACTTTTGACACAACTTTTCGAAATCCTGCCGCAAAAATCAGGCTTTTTCTGCCGCAACAATCAAAAACAAAATATTCCCACAAAATCCTAGAGGGAGTGCTTAAAAGATTTTAACTGAACACCTCTGGTACCATTGTTGTTGTATTATAAAAAAAATAGCATTTAGAAAGGTAAGAGTTTATGGCTAAACCATTACCTGTGCAAAAATCACATTTTGTTGATTATTTTTGTCATAGTTTTCGTCAACAACCTTTTTTCCCCGGACGAAAACTAGACAGTAACTAATAAAAACAAGTGCACGTGAACAAAAACTAAACCTAAATTAATAGACATTTTCGTCAACAAGTAAAAATTAGACGAAAATGTTTGACAGAGACTTAACCCAATCAGTCTTAATTTCATCATAAAGAAAGTAGGGACAAGTTAGGAATATATCCAATCACAGCTACTTTGGTTGTGTGGTGGTGGGATAAATTGGGGAGCGATCCAATCAGAGCTCCTCTTTTTATGAATTGATATATTCATGTAGAGCAGGTTCACTGTTTGTTGTCAATTCTGGTATTGCAACTGAGATGCTCTGCCAGGTAGCCTAAATAAAGGTGACTGCATTTCACACAAAAGTTATATTTGTGTCTCTTAATTTATATATTCAGACTTTACTAGCATTCAACAAAGGTTGTGAAATTTTATCAACTAAAACTAGACTAAAATTATGACTGAATCAAAAAGATAACTTAGGCAAAAGATGGTAACTAAATCTAAATTAAAAATGCTGTCCAAATTAACACTAGTGGCATGTCGAATCCTCCACCAGGGAATTTCCAACAAATTTAAAACTAGTGTGAGAGGGCCAATTTGCTACACCTCAGCTTTAATTTAAGACTGAAATACTTTGGGTTGGCCAATTAGATTTCAGATGGCTTTGGGTGACTCTGGGTTCCACTGTTAGCCCCTTGTCAGGATGGGAATAAGCATGCTAACACCGTATCTTCATACTTAGACACAAAACAAGAGCAAACTGCATGAAGCTGCTTAATTTGAATGAATGTGGGTCATTGAAAATGGCAGCGGCCTGTAATGAATGTGATTGATGTAACAATTCTCCAATCAGAGAGAAAAACTGTAATGTGTAGTTGCTCATAGTTATAGCATTCCAAACAAACACATCTTTCCAAAAAGTCCCTATAAATAACACATGGCGTACTGGTTCATAGCTTCTTCAGTCTGGTATTGTGTATCCAGCCTTTAGTCAATGTTTGGCACTTTAAATGGCAGAGCAAGTGCACTTAAGCTCCTGGACTTATTTAAAAAACCAAACCTACGTACGTGAGAGCTATTTGACAACAGAGAGGAGTCCTGTCCACACTCCACTGCTCCTCAAAGCAAGAAGAGCGACTCCCGAGTTTCAGAAGCTGAACGTAAGAACACAAATGTGAGCTTTTAGAAATGGACTGCTTGTAAATGACGCTCATGAGTGTGAGCGAGCTCCTATTGACTCAATCCTGACTGAAGGCAGGAATGACACACTCGGGCTTGTTCATATATTAAGAGTAAAGTCTCTCACATGTGGTCAAAGCGTGAAATTCAATCAGAAAGAATTACACTGGCAAAGAAAAAGACAAATATCTGGCTTTACTTTGCTGCCTGGACGCTTCTGTGTCAGCCTGAGCGAGTGTGGCCGTATTTTCCTCTCTGCGGTCGGTTCATATTTTAATCAGTATGTTTCCTGCTCGCATTGATCAGGCTGATAACCAGCTCTCCTACATGGTGTCTCCTCAGCAGATGCAGGAGGCTGATAGATGGACGAAAGAAACCAAAATGAGAACAAACACGGAGGAACAATCACACCTGAAATACACTTCCTTTTGAAGAGTGGACACAAGGATGTTTTTTTTCTATGTCTTGTTGTTAGTCGGACTGTAGGTCAAAAGTCACAAGTGAAAGATGTGAGTTTGAGTTTTTCGATAAACATCAGAGAAGTCACGTAGAAGTGGCGTTCTTCGTCAAAGCGATATAGGTTATTTCCTCACAGCGTCACAAAAACAAATCTTATCCAAATCTGATGAGCTGAACAAGCATGTTTTTCAGAGGCCTTTCCGTGCCCTCCGGTTGACGTTGTTTCATAGATTAGATAGGACTAAAATTCAGAAATACATCATTTATCAAACATATGGGGAGGACGTGTTCAGTCCTGGAAATGATTGAAGTAAAACAAAATAGAGGCCTACTTTTTAAAACCACTTCCATTGATGTGTTCGATGATGCATTAAAAGCCTCTAAAAGATTTTTGTACAATTTTAGCCCTGAAATCTTTGTAATTCTGATCAAAACAGTCAGCTGCCTTATTACCAAAGAGAATTAGGGCCTCTGACATTTTTTGAAGAGACTGAAACTTTTTTCAAGTCTGTAAAAAAGTTGGAAATCTAAATTTAAAGTCAAATTTGAGACTCAATCAGAGTTCAGAGAATAAAGTTTGAATTCTGAGACTAAAGTCAAACTGTTGTGATTGTAGTTGAATTTAAATTAAAAATTCTTTGATTTAAGTCAATATTCTGGGATCTAAATCAAAATTCTGGGATTTAAGTCAAAATTTTGAGATATAAGCGAGAATTAGAGAAGGAATCAAAATCCTCTTACATTAAAACCATCCCTTCCCATGTTACTTTCAATCAGAAACCTGCTGTTTGACTATAAAATCACGCTCAGAAACTTTGCCCAAACTGAGAAAACCGAAACAATCTTGCGTGGATGTGAACAAGAACCCCGACAGCTGGAGTCTCCACTGGGTTTCTCCAAAGGAAATGGAAAGTCAAAGAGCTTTCAGTCCTTATCTGCCTGGGAGCTGGTCTCTGCTGCTGCTGTGGGGGCTTCATCACATGTATGTATGCTCACATGAAGCCATTACATGGGGAGCAAGCACGCTAGCATGTCCGCTGTACCAGAACGAGCCACCATGTAATACCCCGTCCTGTTTCCTATCGATTCCAATCAGTTTGGGCTAACATGCATCCCACACGTCCAGCAATCACATCTGCTCTGTGTACATACTGCTACATACGTTTATTTCAATGCATATTGGCTCCGCGAGGGGCCCCGGCAGCAGCCTGCTCGGTTATTGCATAGAGTGTAAGTTAATGAATGTGCACAGTATGGATGTACAAGTTTTTCACTGTAACTCCTTGTAGTTTATTCATGTAAAAGGCTCATATGAATGGCTGTTTAACTTTGAAAAGGCGGGATACAAAACTAACAAATGTGGCCGCAGCGAGAGCACACTTACGTTTGCAGTCTGCATTTCAAGCCCGTTCTCTGACTGATTACTGCATGAGCCGGGGTTTGCATTTTCACGCCACCTTTTGCAAAATGTCAAGAACATGTTGACACTTTTATGCATTATTCAATAGTCTGAATGAAATAGATTTAAGGCTGGCTTTTAAAATTGAATTGACTGTTGAAAGTTTAATGCTGATGTGTAACAAGTAACAGCTTGTATGGGTGGAGTACGGAGGAGGTCCTTACCTATTGAAATCAGACTTCCCTGCAGTTTATCCCTTCAGTTTTTCATGTTGACCTTCATATTGGAGGAGTGTAACCAATCAAAATCAATCGACCCAATCAGTTTATTCCCTAAATCAAATAAAAAAAACAGATTTCTCATTAAATGGTCATTTACGAGAAGGGGTCCAGAGGTAACTTTATACCAGAAAAATTGTCAAAATAGTTTATACATCAAATAAGTTGAAGTGGTCCCAGTATTGATCCCTGTGGGACGCCATATTTGGTACAGTTCTAGATATCTGATGATTATGACACGTTCCCACTCATTTCGTAACGTTTTCTCCAGCTTTCACAACATCTTTAAGTCCACGCTGCTTTTGCGTATTTCATAATTCGTCATAATATCATCACAATCCAATGTAGAAGCTACTTGGGTGTACAACAGTGGCATATGCTACTGTGAAGATAGAAACCTGTATTCCAATAACTTAGTTTTTTGGGGTTTTTTTCTGGGGTTTTTTTTTTGCAATCTTGAGCAACCAAAATATACAAATGACAATTCTAGATTGGCACAGTAGCACCTATAATTGGTGGAAGTGGAAGTTACCAGCATACTTGGGATGGGAATTTACAACAAATCGCTATATTTGAAAGTCATTGACGCACTGGTTCAAAAATAGTTTGTCTGAAGGTAATGTAACTAACCACCAATTTCAACAAAGTCCACCCACGTGGTGTCTGAACACCGTGACAGTCCCTAAATTTGCTTCTTTGGGCGCGGATAATAGCAGTCATTCAGAAACTGCACAGTCTGACTATGTGAAAAATCAGGATGACATGTTCGATACGGACCAAACAAACTCTGATGTGCTTTTTCAGAAACTACAGTTGATTTGGGGTGGTGTGAAAGCTCACACAAACTCTGGTGTGGACCAAAGAACAGAACTCTGGTCCGTCTGAGAACAGGGGTCCAGGTTTGCTTCCAAGCAAAGCAGAGGTTGGTTTGCATTTTGCGGAAAGGAAGCTAACATAATTAGCTCATAAAGTTAGCATTGCTAGCCTCTGGTCCTTAGGTTAATGTGCACAAGTCTGTGTGGAATATTGGTTCACATCGCTCTAGTCAATGTGGCCTAAATGCACTTTTTCTTTGTTTTATGGCTTAGTATACTTCTGAACTTCTTCAAAATAAGTGGATACTACTCCTCGAAGCTAAGTTATGTATATGTGGGTCATACATCAACAACAGGCCTAATGGTGGTCAGCATTATCACGCAGTGTTTGACAGGCTTTGGTCCGCAGCGTAAAAGAAAACCAAATCAAGAGAAAGTTGAAACCACATTGCAACTTCACGACAAAAAACAAAACAAGTCTGGCAAACTTGAGGTGTAAAAATGACCTCAGACAAGGATGGGTTACTTTGGCTACCAAGAGGGTCACAATAAAATTGTCTTTAATGTCGGTGGGCCAAATTGTTGCAATTTGACAATTAAAATTACTCACAACAAGCCGTTCATTAACATCTATATGCATGTATATTTATATTCAAATGCAAGTAGAAATAGGGCATCTAATGAGCTAAACACTGAATCCATGCTATTGTAGTTTAAAAGCACTTACTGATTAAAATCTATATTACAGATTTTTGTTTTATTCTGTGGAAACATATGTAGGGAAGTGAGTTTTCACAAGAACAGTTAAAAGCCCTAATTTTGAGAATAGATGTTGCGATTTTCAGCTGATGATGACGTCTCACTTTATTAACAAAATGGCTGCCCTTTTATGTATCACTTTGGAATCTTAATATAATAAATGTAAAGCTTTTTTAATGTTGTCATGCCACATTTTTTCAACATTTCTTCATGAGTATACTTTTTGTTTTATTTTTAACTGGTTGACAGGCTCCAAGCCCCCAGTTTCCCCCAAAGCGAAGCCCTAATTTGATGATAAAAGTTGTGATTTTACGCCGATGATGACGTCCTTAAAAGTTCAAATTTGACACACTTTTTTAACATGTTTGCACATCTTTAATGTGTTCACACAAGTTTCCATTTTCACGCCACCTTGTGCCTCTTATCAACAAAACGTCCGCCCTTTTATGGATCACTTTACACTCTGAATAACATGAATGTAAAGCATGTTTGCATTTGAATTTCTATTTTTGAAGCATGTCTCCTCTCCCTCTTTTTTTTTTCTTTTTTTCAGCCGAACCTTCAATATTTCCTTTCAAGTGCAGCCCCTGATTTCCTATCTGGGTAACACATTTTCCACATCTGTAAAGTTTATTTTTGTAACTTTATTGGTTTCCCCCGCAGAGCCAGGTAGAAGGAAGGGAAGTCATTACAGCTTCCAGCCTGCCAGCCTCGGTCTCCACCACCAGGAGTTAAAAAAAAAAGAAAGTACAGAATGTCGACAGCTATCTCTCATATTTCATCGGGACGCCGTCTTCTCTGGAGACTCCATTTGTGTAGTAAACATCTTAAAAGGTTCCCCTCGCTCTGCTCTCCCTTTCTTCCCCCCTCTCTCTCGCTATTTATTTATTTCTTCCTGCTCCCCCGTCTTATTCCTTAAACTGCTTGACTCCTAAAATACAGATATCACAGCCGGGGCCCCATGAGTTTTTTGAAAAATGAGCATATTACTTCCTACATCTCCCTTTCCCCTTATTTTTTTTGTCACAATAAATATTCCCATTTATATGCAAATTATTATCTACTGACCAAGAATGGATAAAAACTCGTCTTGTTTTCATTGTGGCGCAGCGAGGAGCGTGCAGGGGGAAGCTGGGAGAGCAGCTCCTCATTTAAAGAGTAAATAATCTCCCATTGCATTCTATTATTTATACCCCTGGCTTGAAAGGGGCTGTATTAACTTATAAGTTATAAGTAGTTAGAAGTTACTTACTTTAAACTGTGCAGAGAGGGGGGGGCGGCGAGAGAGACGGCGGCGGCGGCGCTCTGCTTAGCTGACTTCCCCCCAAATTGCTGACATAATTACATGAATGTAATTTTTTATGACTCACAGAAAATCTTGGCATTTTCACTGAAGCAGATAATTAGACTTGGAATAAAGCAGGGGCGGAATAATTAATACATCAAAACTAGATGAACTTTTTCTAATTATTTTTATTTAATCTCCATTCTAATTATTGTTCTAGTCGGCTGAGCGAGATTGCCTTTCTCATTCAGGGTGTGAAATGCACCCGTAGCGCTCAATCCGCGCCCAGTGAAATATCAACTAAGCGTGGAGACGGGAAATCACAGGGTGCTCTCGCCACTCTGCCTCCCCCCTCGTCCCCCACCCCGCGTCCCCTCTTCTCTCTGATTGAACTGTAATTTAAATTTCTCCATTGCCAACAAACAATTTACACACACCTGCCAGAATCTCATTCATTTATTTATTTATTTCCCCTCTCCCTCCTTCTCCCCGCACGCCCCCTCCCTCGCCATCGCCATCCTCTCCTCCAAATGTATGGCAATCAATATTTCCCCCAGCTTTAAATGAGTTTGTTAATTAGCCTAATGTGGTTTGGATAGAGGTTGGTGTATCGCAGCCTTCACCGAGGGGGGAGACGTTTGCATTCTCAAAAAAAAGAAAAAGAAAGAAAGAAAGAAACACGAGAGGAAATAAAAAGTGAGCCTATCTGTGGTGGAAAGAGTTGCTGACCACAGAGTAAATTTTCCCGTCTTATCTGTGGTGTCGCTCTACCAAGAAGCGGCCTCTGAAGGAGGGAATAGAACATCTGATAAGGAGATGCAGTTTAATGCTGATGTAAACATAATTAACACCCCTGACACACACACAGTTACTCTCTGTGGGAGGATGCACAAACACAAGTCCAGATTAAAGGCGGATAAATTCAACATTTGGGTGCAAAAATAGTGGAAATAAGCCTTTAAAGTGGGTTTGAGCACGTATGAGTGTGCTCTGAAGTGAATATATTGATATAAAGATACGTACAAACACTTTAAAAATTAAAAACCCCTGCACTTGGTTGATTCATGAAGATAAATCCAGCCTTAGGTTGAATTATGTAATGTCTTGATTAAAATAAATTGATTACTAATAGTTTTCTTTTTTGCTATTTCATTATTTTTAATGACTGAAATTCTCAATAAAGCTTTAATGCCCTTAATATCAAAATAAACTGATACACTATTCATATTAAAACTTCATAAAACCCTATAAAAATAAGAAATTGTTACACTTTACCAATAAAAGCCTGTTTATTTGAGCGTTTGCAGTTTTAGTGCTGATTTAAGCAAGATAAGTAAATCCATAAACAAATTAAAAACAGTAATAAACCACATTTGTTGTCATTTTTGTCACGGATGTTGTTCAGGCTCCTTTTTTTCCAACTTTTGTTCATTTTTAGTGGCAGTTAAATCACTTTATGCGTGTAAATACCATCAGACAAAACCTTATTATTATTATCATTATTATTTGACTGTAGTGGTAATTTATTTAATTAATTATCTGTTTGCTTCTTTGTTTGTTTATTGTCCCCCAACATCTCTGGATGAGTTGAATCACTTTCATACCAATTACAAGACTAAAAAAATGCAAAATATGACCCTTTATTATTTTTTCAAATGCACAACTTCCTGCAATATGATCTTTCCTATATATTAAACAAAATAATCTGATTTTGATTTTTGTTTTAACTTAATGGAGTTCTTGCTAAATTCATTTGTGTTTTTTAAAGTCTTTTTTGCAATGTTTCAAATTAAGTTTGTGTTTAAGAAACATTTTAATAAGTCATAATATAATGTGTAAAATGTGTAGATCTAAACAGCCATCATCAAAAGTTGTGGGGTTTTGTTTTTGCTGGATTCACAGGGAAAATTCAAAGCTTAATATGGATTAGTGTTGATCAGTTAGGCTTTTAGAAACAAATAATCACATTTGAAGTTGATTTTTTTGTCTTTTTTCTGACAAGAATTAACCCTGTGAAACTGAAGTAATGCTGATGTAGCATCAAGGATTGAAATAAAAGTCAAAAATGCAAAGTAAATTCAATAATTCAGTTAAATTCTAGATTTTAAGCTTTTATTTTTTTCATTTCATGTCTGTATCTGCTGCAGAAGCTTAAAAATAAAGATTTCAGTTCACATCAACATTATGTCTTCATATTGTACTCAAATTAAATTTCAGTTACTCCAATAAATCTTTATTCAAGTACAAGAAAAAGTAGACCGTCAAGAATTCACTCAAGTAAAGTGAAATAATAATTTATTAAAAATGAACTTAGAGTTTGGAGGACTTAGAGTAAACTTTGCAGTGTGTACACAAGAGTGTGAAGAGTTTAGAAATTGTTCTAAAACTGACAAAACTGAAAATGTTGGAAAAACTTTTTCAACATGAATGAGGAATTTTAAATTGAATTAACTTTTTATACACACACACACACACACACACACACACACATATATATATACATATATACATATACACATATATATACATATATACATATATATGTGTATATATATATACATATATACATATATATGTGTATATGTATATGTGTGTATATATATATATATATATATATATATATATATATGTGTGTACAGAAATCTGAGCAGCTCACTGCGCTTCTCTGAGAAGTCAGAAATTAATCAAGCAGAATATTTAACCACTAAAACTATTTTTTCTGTTCAGGAATGAAAGAAAATAAGAATAATATGACATCTTAATTAGTAATAATAATGTGCTCAATTATTTTATCTGCTTTTTTTAAACAGTTCATGTTAAATTCATTGATAACAACAATAATTATATTTTAACAATAAAAATATCATTTCATTCAAAGAGCTTCTACATAACAACCATCACAAATGATTTTGCTGTTGATTTAGAGCAGCTGTGGTGTAAACCTTACATTATGTGGTGGTCTCATATATTTGTTAAGCACTATATATATTTATTTATATATATTGTACTGAGTATCATGATGAAGTTGAATTTTGTTGATGAAAAACTTCCTTTAGTTTATATGTAGTTTGTAGTTTTTACTCGGATGACATGAGAAATGTTACTAAATAAATTACGTCTCAAAACACTCATGTAAAAGTAAAAGTACTGGTTATAAAAAATAACTTTAAAAAGTACAAGCACACAATAGAGATACTCAATTTACTCAAGTAAATGTAATCAGTTACTTTCCCTCCTCTGAGCTCAAATTCACTTTTTTAATTGGAGTTTCCTCCTGAAACTGATTTTAAAGCTTATAATGAACATTTTATCCAAATTAAAGTCCAAATATGACACTTCCATGAATATTCATTTAAATTATGTGACTTTACAAACAAACAAGCCTCCACTCTGTTTACAGTGACCTCTGAGGTTTTAGTTCAGGTGAGTGTGAAGCTGAAACACTGATCATCTCTGTTTTTAATCAGAAAACTGAACTAAAAACATAAAAACTGTTCAGAATCAGATGTGATGAGAAGCCATTTCAGTCTTATCTGTCATGTTAAAAGTGTTTCACGTGTGAATTTGGCTTCCTGATGATCAAGAGTTTTTAAAGATCACATTTGAAGAGTTATTTTCTTTTCTTTGACCTTATTTTGATTTCCAGTGAATTCACTGTGAAGCAGGGAAACATTTTTATTAACTCTTCTTTAATAAGATTCAATCTAGTAAAAACAAAACGTTTGGGGTTTATTTTGGTTTTTATTTAATCTTTTAATGAATAAAATCACAAATTTACAAAAAAAAGTTTCAAAGGCAAATGAGTTTCATTTTTTAATAAATGGTACGTCACAGTTTGATACTGATGTGGTTTTTGTTAAAACTTTGAAACCACACTTAAACACATGCACACTCTTTGTTTATCTTAATGTGGTGCATCATAGATAATCAGAAAACAGGTTGAACAAGCACACAGGACAACTTTTAAGAATAACATGTGGAAAGAAGCTTCTTAAGTTTTGTCTTTTTTAAAGATTTTTGTTTAATGTCTACATTTATCTACAACAGGCTGACAAATAAAATAACTGTTATCACTTTTTAACTCACAAACAGAAATCAAACTCTTTCTGATAACTAATTTTCACTTACATAAAAGTGTAAAAGTAAATTTAAAGTGTGTATTTGCATGATTTTATTTAAAATCTTTAGCATTAAATCACTGAGCTTTAATTAAACAATAGAAGAAGAAAATAAATGACTTAAAAAAGTATCTCTGGTATTTAGTCTGAAAAAAATAGATAAAACATGTTCAGTTATTTAAAAAGTGTTCATTAATACTTCCTGATGTCAAAGGCTCACATAAATACACATTAGGATGTACTATATTTGAGTTTTGACCAAAACTGATATGCAGATTCTTCAGACTTATAATCACTGACGCTGACATAAATATTTTATCTGTGATGTATGGTTATGTTTTAAATGTAGATTTTTAGTGATGGTGCATAAGAACATACAGTCACATTTATGAGAGGATAATATGATCTGTAACGGTGCACACTGATAATCAGCTTTTAAGGCCAGATTCAGTTAATACTGACCTGATCACTGATGTGTTGATCAGAATTATGATGAATTTTCCAAATTTGCTTCTTAAAAATCATTATATTATTTAATTTTCACTTTTCCTCTGAGAATGTTTGTGATTCTTCTGTGCATTATCATGACTATTATTCAGAAGAATTATTGATTTATTATTAATATTTTAATGCATTAGCCATGTTAAGTGTTGATGTGTAATCCGGCTCGACGCAGCGGTCACTTCACTGTGATGCAGAGCTGCAGCGCTCCAGACGTCACCTCAGTGGAGGAGATGTTTATGAATTCATGGATATCACAGCCCTGCAGTGTGAGGGGAGCTTTAATTTTCTTTTATTCTGCAAAAACACACACTCTGTGAGTCAAATACACAAACACAGTCCAGGAGACATCAGCAAATATTCAGCTTTAGGTATAAAAACTAGAAAAAAAGCCTCTGAGGATGTTTTTCTTAAACTTGTTGCTCTTCATGTTGAACTTTTTCACACTTTTTGCAGTTAATTCTAGTTTTTTATCGATATCACTGCTGCTGTTCTGTTTCTCTACAGCTCTACACGAGGGTATTTGTTTCTAAACAGTCTTTTTAATATTTTTACTCATCTTCAGTGATGATTATCTTTTCTCCAAATCCTATTGTGTCATATATTTTGATGGTGCTTTAACTTTCTTCTTCACTTAAACACAAAGCCGCCTCTTAAGTTGAACTTGTTCCTGCTCTGGTCTGACATCTTTACACTTTTTACAGTTTAGATTTTCAGAATAAATTTCAGTCAGAGTTTTTGTCTCATTCTTTTACTCCTTTAATTCTTCTTCTGTTGAATGTTTTGCATTTAAAACCAACTTAAATCGCCTCTTATGTTGTCTTTTAACCCAGTCTTGCATTTTTGCACACCTTTCTACAAAAGAACTGTCATTTTTATACAGCCCTCATACATTTTTACCATTTTTATTCTTCATGGTAATTGTTTTGCACTTAAATAACATTTAAAATTGACATTTAAGTTGTTTAATTTTTAGCTGTTTATTTTACTTCAGCAGACTTTTTACTATAAATCTATTTTTTTCCGTCTATTTCACTGGTTCTTGCATTTTTGAACACATCACTACATAAAAAATTGCTGTTTAAGCTGAATTTCCTCTAGAGTTGTTTTTTGCATGCATCTCATTGATTTTTGCACACATTAAGAATCAGATTGCTTAATAAGCTGTTTTGTTTTACTTTTTGCTGTCTAAGACTCTTGCACACTTTTTGCCTTTTGATGTTTTAATGTCTTTTTTCCCCCTTTTTATAATAAATTCTACATTTTTTCTTGAACTTTAACTTTTTTTTACACTCTTTTACTAAAACTCCTGCTTTATATATACATATATATCTTTAATTGGAATTTGCTTTTTTTTTGCTCACATTACTTCCTAAGAAGCTTTCGTCTTTGCCTTTTTCCATTTTCATTCTTCTTCTGTTTTGACTGTTTGAAACACCTGAAGCTGCCATTCAAGTTGTTGCTGTTTTAGTCAGACTTTCACATTTCACCACAAAAACTACCTTTTTTGCATCCCCTTCATCAGAGCTTGCTATATAAGAACTGCTGAAGCCATCTACTACTTCTTATCTTCTTCTATGGAATCTTTCTGCCCTTAAACATCACATTAAATTCCCTCTTGACTTTTTTTTCTGTTTTACTTCCTGCTGTTTCTGTCAGACATACGAACACTTTTCACAGTAAATCCTAATTTTTATTATATTTTTTATTGGTGCTTGTATTTTTATCTTCTTCTCTGGAAATTATTCTCAACAAAAGCACTGACTTAAACAGCCTTACTAGTTGTCTTTACTGGAACTTTTACCACTTTTTCATCTAAAGCCGAACTTTGCCCATCAGTTTTATTGAAGCATGCTTTTTGCACACTTTACTATGTAAGAATGGCTGTTTTTTAAGGTCTCCAAGGTCTATTTTTCTTCATCTTATATGAACTTTTCTGCACAAAAACACCATATTTTATTGCTTGCATGTGTAAATAAGCTTAACAGTGGAATCCAAGCCTGTTTGAGTGTCAAAAACATGCAAACTTTAAAGAAAAACAGACAAATCTTGCACTTTTCCCTTAAATGTGACTTCTTATAAAGACTTCTCTGCTGCGGAGTTCACTCTCTTCAGTTATTAAGTCACCTCGCTGACTGAGGGCCAGATCACCCGGCGTGTTCCCCTCTCCTTTATACGTGTGCAGACGCTCGGCTCTGCACTCATCTGATGCTCAGATTGCATAAAGACAGAACGGGAAATAAAAAAAAGGGGTTGGTGGGTACGACGAGGGAGAGATTAGGAACTAATGCAAGTCAGCTAAATAATAAAAAAAAAAAAAATCATCACAAGCATGAAATTAAAATAATTCTCCCTCTCTCTTTCGTCGTCTATATCCACATTTCTTATTAGAGTCTGTGTGTTCACTAGATTAAAATTGCCGCTTGATTAATACACAAAACAAGATCAGATTTAATTAACATCAGATTTAATTGAGGCCCTACAATTCTGTTTTTATTCTCGCCACCAGTTCAGATAGAGACTTCCATAATTAAACCAATGTAAATCTAACATTCCCTTTCAAAATAAAAACACAGAGCGAGCCAAATCTCCCTTATTTAAAACAAATATATTAAAAGTTATTATTACTCCTTTATTCAGATTATAATTTTAACACTGGAATAATTTAATTAAAGAGATAATAATGCCAGAATTATAATAAAGATGGATTCAGACGTGGATTCTGACCTGTTTGAAAAGATTTCAAGGGTGCGTTTAATTTCTATTTGTGCACATCCCAGACAAGCCTTAATCTAGATTACGAGGGAGCTCATATCCTGTCATATTTAAACCGCTCTATTTACAAGAGTAGAAGAAGAACACTTTAAAAATCTCACTGTAATGTTTATGAGGCTCGTGTTGTTTTATTTTGGCAACGAGGGGCCCCTTGTTCCTGAGACTTGATATTCCACACGCGTTTAGTTGAGGTATCATGATCAACTCGATAGCGCTGCGTTATCGCCTTGTTGTATTATTTCTATGGGCCAATATTTTTGGTATTATCAATGTAATCTGGAGTATCTGCAAGGTGTGTGTGTGTGTGTTTACCTCTGTTCTGCTCGATGGGACTCCATGTTCAAGGCAGAGGAAGGAGCAGGAGGCGTCCACTAAGTATGCAGTGCCCTCATGTGGTGACTAGAGGTACTGCAGGGGGAGTTTTTGGTGCAGGAGTGAGGAGGAAGAGGGCACCTGTATGTTTTTGCATGTTTTATTTGTTTGCTGCCGGGCTGTACGTGTTGTTTGGAGCGTCTCGGGTCACAGGGAGGAATGTTGCAGGCTGCAGACAAAACACGGGTCTTATCCGTGAGATTTGAAGAGGAGGATGAGGGCAGAGATGTGGTGTTTAGATGAGATGGGCTGCATGCAACAGAGAGTTTAACACTAAAACTGCAGCATTGTTCAGCTAGAGAGGCCATAAAATTCATTTTTACTGCTCTTAGATGCACAAACTTTAGACAAAGAGGCTGTTATTATACCACAATTTTACACTGAAGGTCAAAGTGCAGGCAAACAAACTAACTACACACTACATGGACCATTAAGTGTGTTTAGTTGGTTTGTTTGTTAGTTTATTCGTCAACGTAGGGAAAATGAGGTGTTGCAGAAATCACAGACACTTGGCAACTAAATACAATGTCAACACTGATACAGTGTTGAAAATAGACAAATAAAAAACACATCAACATCACTAGAAACTCAAACAATGCACTCACACAGAGGAGAAAAGCAAAGGAAACCTAGTAGTGACGGATAGTGCTGAACGATTTCAGGAAAATATCTAATTGCGATTTTTCTGGCAGATGTTGTGATTTCAATTTGATTCACGATTTTCTTCAAATCAAGCTTCAGTGCAATATTGTTTATGTTAACAGTATAGACAACAGTAAGGAAATCAGTGATCAAAAGCACATAACACATTATTCATCATCTAATATTGTTGATAAATCTGTTTTCATTATTTCAGGGATATTCCAACTTCTACTCCTAAACAGAGGCTTTGTGTAGTTGACCAGCACTTCCGTAAATGCATATTTGTCAAATAGTTGACACAACAGATTCTGGGTCAGTCAGGAGTGCTGCAAAAAATTGCAGCTTTGGCGATCACATGACTGTGTTGTCTGAAATTGCGATTTCGATCTTAAAACGATAAATCTTTTAACCCTAGGGACAGGCAGGTGAGTCTAGACCAGCAAGACCTATTTCACTAGTCTGTCACAGCCCATAGAAAGTGTTTGGGAATGGGCAGAACCTTTAAAAGGAATGCCTGGCAGGTGATTGGACGATCGTTCCGTCAATCACACTCATTACGGGCCAATCTTGCGCTACTGCCGCTGCGCAAGTACAACAAAAAGCCACTTCGAAGGACAAACTCTCACCAAAACATGTCAGAAGTGGAGCAAAAATATCCTTATTCTAGAGAAAAGCTGTCCAGATCTTATAAAACTGCAACTGAAGCTGTTAGCATCTATGCTAATCTCCGTACGAGCAGTCTCCCTCTTACCCCCTCCTCTTCTTGATTTAAAAGATGCCGACTGGGCAGAGATGCTTCAGGCCAAGCACGGTGTCATTGTAGATTGGAGCTTGGAAAGATGGATCCACCTGATTATAGACAATGAATCAGGTGGATCCAGCTGCACTGCAAGGTTACAGGCAAACCCCAATTTATTTATATACTGTATATGTAATATCTGGAAAGTTTGTGGCACTGACGAAAAGCAAGCAAACCCCTTTTTTCCAGATGTTGCGAACCTATTTGTGCTATTCAGACCAGGTGTGGGCCTCACACAGGCCTCCACTTCACAATCATAACTGTTTGTTTACTACATTTTTCAGGGACCATCCTGCTAATCATGCTTCACCAGAAAGAGGTGACTGTGCATAAATGTATGTTTGGTGTATTAGCTGGCAGCACATACAGTACTCAGGGGGCACAAACATATACAAAACTAACTTGGCCTTAAATATAAACAGCATCACAACAGGATAAAAACAGTTTGATATATTTCTAATAACTGTTTCTGACTTTTAACTTGCATGTTTCCTCAGTTTACAAATGAGAGCAATGGAACCAAAGCAAACGCCTCTTCATGGGCAAATAAGGAGGCAGGCTGTAGACTTTGTGAGCTAATTATGATTCTTAATGTCATACCAGGTAAGAGCTAGTTTAAGTGTCAAAACCCTTTTGTATCAGTACGGGCAACACCATTGACCCTTCAATGTAAGTGGCTGATCAAGGGGCCTTGCACAAGTGTGGCCCCGAGGCTGCCACCCAGCAGGCCAGTCAACGTGCAGAATGTGTATTTGCATTGTCTTGCTGAAATAAGCAGGGACATCCCTAAAAAAGACGTCAATAGGGGCAGCATATGTTGCTTCAACACCTGTATGTACCTTTCATTATTAATGGTGCCTTCACAGATGTGCAGGTTACCCATGCCATGGGCACTAACGCCCCCCTATACCATCACAAATGCTCTCTTTTGACCTTTGCTCTCATAACAGTCCTGGTCCTTTTCCTCTTTAACCTGGAGGACACCACTTCCATGATGTCCAAAAACAGTCTGAAATGTGGACTCAGACCACAGTGTTTCTGGGTGTTGTTGACACTTGGCTTTGTCTTTGCATGGCAGAGTTTGACCTTGACCTTGATGATGTAGAGATGAACTGTGTTAGCTGATGACGGTTTTCTGAAGTGTTCCTGAGCCCCTTTATGTCCTTTACAGAATGATACTGTTTTTTTAATGCAGTGCTACTTGAGGGATTGAAGGTCATGGGCATTCAATGTTGGTTTTCAGCCTTGCCGCTAATTTGCATTGTTTTCTCCAGATTCTCGGATTCTTTTGATGATATTATAAACTGTAGATGATTGTACATTGAGAAACATTGTTCTTAATCTGTTGGACTATTTGCTCACACAGTTTTTCCCAAAGTGGTGAACTCGCACCATCCTTACTCGTACATGACTGAGCCTTTCATAAATGCTCTTTTTATACCCAATCATGACTCTCACCTGTTTTCCAATTAATCTGTTCACCTGTGGGAT
The DNA here is from genome assembly GCA_037902135.1 of Cetoscarus ocellatus. NCBI lineage: Eukaryota > Metazoa > Chordata > Actinopteri > Labriformes > Labridae > Cetoscarus > Cetoscarus ocellatus. Next base: position 42,557 of record JBAMNC010001804.1, on the reverse strand, counting down.
GTTTTTGGAGCATTCTTCAACTTTCCCAGGATAGTTGCCCCTGTCCCGGCTTTTTTTGAACGTGTTGTGGGAAAAATGAGTGATTATTTGCTGAGAAACAATCAAACATGTCAGTTTGAACATTGTATATATTGTCTTTGTAGTGTATTAAATTAAATATAGGTGAGAAATTATTTGCAAGTCATTCTATTCTGATTTTTTTTTTTTTGCACAGCATCCCAACAACGTTTTTAAAATCCTTGCTCAAACCCTTATTTTATAAAATGTGCAGAATGTCTGGTGTTAAAGCTCAAATGTAAGTAGATTATGGAGTTGATGTTTATTGTTCAAAGGTTTTTCCATAAACTTCTGATGTGCATGTGCGTCCTGGCGGGCCGTCCCCCCCCCTGGCGCCACAGGGATGAAGGCGTCACGCTCGGGTTGGCGTTACCTGTGCGGGCGCCCTGTGTGGCGTGTGTATGAATCAGCTTTTTTGTTCTGATTTTCCCCTCCACTTCTCTCTCTTCCCTTACAGGTAGGAGGAGGTGGGGGAGGGGCGGACGTCGTCCTGCCACACCTCGCCGTGAACCCCTCACCTGGACGTGACCCGCAGGGTGTTTATAAGCCCGGTTTTATCTCCATGGCGATAAAGCCTCGTGCGGCGGCTGAGGAATGAAAACAGGTTGGCGACTCCAGACAGGCAGGAGTCGAGGATGTAACGCAACACACGGAGGACAAACCAGCTGAGTGGGCGAGTTAGTGACCTGCATCATCGCCTACAGGAGACCCTCTCTGACTGTTTCAGGTGGTCTTCTGCTGCTGTAGTCCACCTGTTTTAAGACTTCAGAAACGATCTTCTGCACACCTCTGTTGTAACACGTGATTATTTAAGTTACTGCCTTACTGTCACCTCGAACCACTCAAGCCAGTCTCCTCTGACCTCAGGCCAGTGTTCATTTGGTTATTATCGTCAACAACCTTTTTTCCCCTGACAAAAATAAGACAGAAACTCATAAAAACAACTTCACATGGACAAAAACTAAAACTAAATTACCTGACATTTACGTCAACAAATAAAAAATAGATGAAAATGTTTGACAGAGACTTAATCCAATCAGACCTCATTTGGTCATGTAGAAAGTAGGGACAAGTTAGGAATATATCCAATCACAGCTACTTTGGTTGTATGGAAAGGTTGGATGAGTTAAGAGGGACATCCAATCGCAACTGCCTTAGCTTGGTGGTGGTGGGATAAGTTGTGGAGTGATCCAATCAGAGCTCCTCTCTTTATGAATTGATATATTCATGTAGAGCAGGTTCACTGTTTGTTGTCAGTTCTGGTATTGTAACTGAGATGCTCTGCCAGGTAGCCTAAATAAAGGTGACTGCATTTCACACAAAAGTTCAATTTGTTTCTGTTCATTTATACATTCAGACTTTACTAGCATTCAATAAAGGGTTATTAGATGTTTGATTTTATCCAAGTGTAAAACATGACTTCAGAAGTTCAAGGAAACATAAAAAATGCCTTACCCTTTACACTTCATTGTGAAATTTCATCAATATTCAATATTAGAAATGCCTTGGTGGAGGTTTGTGTTCTTGGAGCACTTCTAGCTTTACATAGGATCCCAAATAATCTTGAGTTTTTAAAAGACCTATATGAGTCACATCTGCATAAATGTTTTTATGAGTTATTGGTGAAAACGCCTGAAACTGTCCTATCTCACAATCTTAACAAAGCCTTTAAAATATGACTGGATCAGCAAGCGAATTTGGATCACCACCAAAATCTTAACATGTTCTCCTTTCGTCATGACACATATTCCATGAAAATTTCATGACAATCCGTTGAGCACTTTTAAGATAATTGCAAAAATGTGGAAAACTGTCCTATCTCACAATGTTAACTACTACTTTGAAAAAGTATTTGATCCACATCCAGCTTTGGATCACCGTCTAAATCAGCACACTTCTTCCATGTGTCTTGACCAACATTCCCTGAAAAATCTACCAACGTCTGTTGGAAACTTTTTGAGTTATTGTAAAAATCATGATGACAGATAACTCCAATCTGCAACACTTGATTTTTGTTAAAATTTTGATGATTTCTCAATGCTGGTCTACTTTATATTGATGTATGAATGCCCCTTAAGTCATCAACAATTGTTCAAAAGAAATTTAAAGATCATAAGAGATGTACTAGGATGTACCTGAGCATGTTAGCCTTATGCTATCATACAATGGAAATTGTCATTAACAGGCTAGCAGATTTACTTTTGTTGCATCCTAATTTAAAACTTCACACCCTTTTTCTAACAACATGAAAATGCTTTGCACCTCGCCGTATCTGATGCTCAGTCTACACTGTTTCTGCTAATTATTTAATTCTTCAACCTTTAAATTTCACTTTAAATCATGAACATTCATTTCATTTTAAATGTAGAGAAGCAGAAGTGTTGTGCTGTTACCATGAAAGTTTTGATACCAATGAGCCAATGGGTATACCTAAGACATCCGAAGACATCATCAGATATCAAGAGCTTAACATTTTCTTCACAGAGATCACACCAACCCTCTGTTTTTAAAATCAAAACTGCTAAGATTTTATGACATAGTTAATCTGAAAACAGCTCAAGTGCTTTATAAAGCATTGCATCATGAGTTACCCGGTAATTTACAAAACAATCCAAAACCAGAGAGGGGGGCTATAATCTAAAGAATGAACATAATTTCATTTTTCCCATCGTTCACTCAAGTCTTAAAAGTATGTGCATTTCTGTTTGTGGAGTCAAACTCTGGAACAGCCTGGATGTCACTTTAAAAATGTGCAATAACATGAAAATATTTAAAATACACTGTAGACAAGTATTATTAAGTTAATACAAGTAATTTAGCAATAACATGGCCTTACGCCAAAACAATTTGTTAGCATATATTAAGTAATTTACATTAACAGATATACTATGGGGAAGAATTTGTATTATGGGATGGATGATTATGACATTGACATAGTTTGATTATGTTGTATCTGTAATATGTAGATATATATGATATGTATACATAATGTATATATTGATTTTTCTGAAGTGCTTACTTAATATTAGGGTGTTTTTGTTTGTTCTCTCGGTGATTCATATGAAGAATGGGGTTACTATTACCCATGAATTTACATCGTTTTCATGAATGATGACAGCGGGTATTGCTTTATAATTCAGTATTGTATCTGATTTGTAAGGAAGGGGCAGGACTAGGTAGGCTCTGTGCTTCTGTCTGTTCCTTCTCAAACTTGCTGTGCATGTGTTTGTACTCACAGGCTTAATTTGTCTGATGGACATGTACAGTTTGGTGTACATATTACTTTGCATTGATTTGGTTGTTGTTTGTTTTTAAAGTTTGAGATAAATAAATAAAATAAACTTTAGCTTGCGGTTGTATATTTTCCTTCATAACTCATCAGTATGAACGATATCCTGATACCACACACTCGCTCTCGTATCTAAAGACCTGGAGCCCTCGCCTTCGTGTTTACACAAGAGCACCGCCAAGCCTGAACACTCCACCACTCCAAGCATGTGTTACATTCAAGTGTCGTGGGCCATTGTGCGCTGGAGAGCCGCTGTTGTTCCGAGTGACTAATGTAAGAGCGACTCGAGCCAAGTGGGCTTAACTCGGAGTAAAAAACCAAGTTCGCTGAGAGAATGCTCGCACACTTGGCAGCGGGCGGACCGGGATTCATCTCGTTTGGATCGGAGCGAGAGAGAGCGACAGAGACTGTGCTGTATCATCCACGGGCCCCAAACCACCGCCGGTTCAATTACCCATCATGCCCTTGACCTTGGAGGTCAGCCTGCTTTGGAGGATGAAGCCTTAGATGTCCGGAGAGAGAAATAGAAAGGGCGGAGGGGGGAGAAAGAAAAAAAAAGAGGGATTGGAAAGGGGTGAGGTGGAGAGATGGATTGTGGGTAGGGGTGAAGGCGAGTGAGAGAGGAGAGAGAGAGAGAGAGGCCTCAGCCCTGCTCTCTCTTATCTCTCCAGCTTGGTGGAGTTTTAAATTATTCATTCCCTGCTGCTCCCGCCGACTTACACATCTCCATCACACGGCTGCCCGCATCCGCCCGGGGAACAGGCGGTCTCCACGGCAACCTTATCGCAGATCGCAGATTTCGGCTCCAGAAATGAAATAAAAGAGGAAATTGGCTGTATTAGCATAAGAGGAGTCAGCCCGGAGTTGAATACACACATCACCCTCCCCACCACCTCCACCTACACCCCCCTCCCCACCCGAAGCTCACAGCAACACCACCCCCCCCCCTCGCCCCGCCGCCCTCCCGCCCCCACTGCCTCCTCGCCTTATCAGCACCGTCTGATCGCTGCTCTCCCTTTCTGTATTTTTTTTTCTAATTCCACTCCCCACCATCCACCGCCGCCACCGACTCGCTGTCCCTCCGCCCTCCACCCCAGCCGTCGCTCTTTGTTCCTCCTTGTGCACGGATGGAGAAGAATGGAGGCGGAGGGTGGGGGGGGGGGGCAGGAGAGGGAGAGAGAAATAGATGTGGTCTCTGTGACCTCTGACTTTTGCAGAGAGGAGTAAACAATAAGCAATAACCTGGGAGATGTGACTCTGGCAGCGCCGCCGCCGCCACTGACTGACAGCGCACTTTATTTCCTGTCCAATAGGGCCTTTTTTTTAACCCCCCCGCCCCGTCATCATTTTATTATTGGTGTCCGTCTTTCATTTGTGGTCCATTCTGCTGGGATCTACCATCTACCATTTTATTGGGGCGAGAATTTCTGACACTGACCTTAAAGCAGAACGACCGCCGTGGTGGTTATATACAATACAACACAATAGTGGGACAGTGACGGTACAGAGGAGGGTCAAGAAAGGTCGGTGGTGACTTGTGTAAATCTTTTTTATTGTTTAGGTGCATGTTGGGTTGTAAGATTCGAGGCTATACAGACCTTTGACCTCCAATATCTAATCAGTTCATCCTCAAGTCAGAGCAGACACAAGAGGGCTTCAGTGATGGGATATTTTTGAAGTCACCTTCCAGTTAGCATCATGCAAGTTGCATCTACCACTGGAAAGCACTCAGAGAGCGCAAACCTCAGTCAAGGTAGCTCACACACTGCTGTTACATCTATAAGCAATAGTTCCATGAAAAAGTTACCATCATAATATGATTCCTTGACCCTGAAAACCCACACCTAGCACTCAGAATCATGTTGATATCATTATTATTAGCCAGTTATTGAGAAAGAACAATCATTTGCTAATAGCGGTTATCTGGATCACCAACAAAATGTAATCATTTCTAAGTTGAGCCATTACCAACATCTCCTGAAAATGTTGGCAAAATCCGTCCAGTAGTTTTTGCGTAATCTTGCTAACAAACAAACATACCCCGGCAAAAATGTAAAATCCTCGGTGGAGCCAAAAAGCCTTCCTTTCAAATCAAGGAGGTGAATCTCAAAACAGAGGCAGTCAGCATGAACGCCAACACAGAACAATGTCCAATCTGTGTGTTTTTCAGTGAGGGTGTAACACCACAAACTTTGTAAAGCATTAGTTGATACAGAACAGCTCTGAAAATCAGGAGCGCCATTTGTTTGACATTGTTGACCCTGAAAACTTGTGTTGGCAAACTTTTTTGGATTCAACAAGGAAATATAAAGAGTTGGATCAATAGGCAGAGTAATAATAATAATAATAACAGTGCTGGTATCAATAGAATCTTCTCACTTTACAGGGTGTCTGTATGATATCTAAAGTTTACTTTTATCCTCAGCAGAAGAAAAAATGGATCAAAATGATGTGTAACCAAAAGTACGACAAAGACAAAATTAGTTTACTCCTACAAACCCTAACCACTACCCTTGCTTTGTTTTGGCTGACTTACAACTTGTGCCAACATCTACCAAGCCTTGTGCACATGTGTATCTCCCTATAGCAACTTGTCCTTCTACATCTGTTTAGTTCGCCCTCAAGTCAGAGTGAACATGTGTGCAAAATTTGAAAAAAAATCCTCAAAGATCTCTCGAGATTTCATGTTCACAAGCAAGAGATTAAGATGAGCTTCCCTGACCTTCAGCCTTGAAGTACGACCCCCAAAATTAACCCATTTCACCTTTAATTCAGAGTGGACATTTCAGCAAAGTTTCAAGAAACTCCCTTGAAATGATGTTGATATATAGTGTTCACAAGCAAGTCATGAGCACAAAGCCCGTAAAGCTTGGCCCTTGTTAATATTTGTAAATAAGCAAACATAATATGCAGTCAAATGTGGTCTACTGTCACACAGTGCTGTTATATTTATAATTCCTTGGCCTTGTTCATAGTCTCACTTTACTTATTGTAATTATTCTCCTTCAGAAGAAAGTTGATATAGCTTAAAGATTCTGCATGTTGCATCCTGCTTTCTCATTTTTCTTACTTTTTATGCTCTTATCTATTTCAATGTCTTTTTGATATTCTTAACTATACTATGCTTAACCCGTTGACTGGCATTGTAACCGTGCAGTTGACTTTTTGATGCCTTACCACTGTATTTAATATTTTTGTTTTTCCTTATTCACCAGTGTTTGTAACACCAATATGTATCCACTGGCTGGTTTGAAAACAAGATATACCCTCAGACTTTGATTAGTGCTCCACATATAATCCCCAAACAATCATAATTTAGTCGAAGGAAATAAATTTGATGATAAAAATATGTATCTTTGATTACTCAGAAAACTGGGTCAACTGTTAAATGTCCTAATTTTGCTCTGTATGATGTTTTCATATGAAAAACTAAAATTTTGTTGCAGAAATGAAATAAATCCACTCATGCCTGGATAACCCTTAACTGGTAAGCCAAACAGCAGGTTGACCAACATATCTGTTTCCTGATTGCGTAATCTAAAAAATAAAACCTTAAATGTTGCTAAATGAAGAGGGAGGAACACACCAACAAATAATTTATTGCAAATATATTTCTTAGTTTGGAAGTCAAAGGGATAAGAGCAACCGAAACAACAGAATTTCCCCTTGGGGATTAATAAAGTATTTCTGATTTTGATTTATTGGTGTTTCACAGTGGGTACTTGTCCAAATACTGAAGAAGATCCCTCAAAGTATTTTGCAGTATCACTTCCAAAATGAACCCCCCTCACACACATTAACCTACAGACAGACAACCTTAAAATCTTCTTCCTCCTGTCCCTGCCACCCATGGGTGAGCGGATGTAACTTCACCAGTGCAGTCATTCTTTAAAAAACGAAGGCCTTAGTCTAAATTTACATCCTCCGTCAATACATAATCTCCTGCAGCTATCAGCAGCCCTCCATCACCGTGAAGCCACAAAGGCCGCTCCACAATACGACTCTTTAGGAGACACCCATAAATGTGTTTCCCCCTCAGCACCCATTCTGCCTCCACTTAACCACTCAGTAACAAGTCGTCCCCTCTCCCGTCTCCTCGCCCCCTCCCTTCCACTTCACCCTCCCTCCCCTAATTGAAGTTAAACAGCTGAGAAATAGCGACCATGTCCCCCCCAGATGGTTATAAATGTCAACATACTCTCCCACTTAGATTGACACTTCCCTGGGGAAGAGCGCGCCGGCTGCAACTGTGTGTTTGTTATGGTAATCATCTTCCTCCCGCTCACATCTTTTGTGCAAATCAAATCAGTAAAGGGAAAGGGGGGGGGCAATAAGGCACAATAATAACGCCCACCAGCTCGACGCTAGCTGGTGGCATTCTCCATTATCGTCACCATCATTGTGGCAAGTTAGTTAAATGTTATTTTTGAAAGGAGGCCGTGTTTTTCTCCAGGTCCCCAAAGATAAAAAATGTTTTTAAAAGGCATGACTGAATCGATGAGGGATTAGCAGAAGCTTCCACTTTGTTCACTCAGCCTCCCCCTCACTTTCCCGACTGTCTTTTCTCTTTTGTCGATCTGCGTCTGCAACAAAACTCTTCAAGCTTCATCAAAGTGTTTTTGGCGAAGATCCCACATGGCCAAGTTTTGACCCTGTCTCTCAAATCCAATGTCTTCTCTTTGAGAGGAAAATTTCTGAGCAGAAGTCAAAAGTTTGTGGTTGAACTTGGGGTTTTCAAATGGATTTTATTTTTGGTTAAATGCCAGAAGTTTGTACTGCCTCTCTTAAATCATGCAGCCCAGAATTTAACCCTTTCAAGACCAATTTAAGATCCTCTTAACACCGGCTTTATGTTTCAATAGACACCAGAAAACCTTCATAAAAGTCTGTCCTAATTTAAGGAATAGTTCCTTAATATTAATAAGATTTTGGATGTCAAAGGTCAAAAGTCCATAGATCGAGATCACTTTGTATTGCCGCATGTTTGAGCAAACAAGGACAGGCCCTAGAAAAGGCCAAGCTGGAGATGCCCCAGTTATAATCAATTTATCAAAAATCAATACTACAAGTGAGCAAAATGATCAGCTGCTACTCTAAAGGGTCTATACAGTAAATTACTTTAAATGAAAATGGACTGAGGGGAATATTCAGTTTCACATTTTTGGATGAGACAAATGTTTGTGTCTTTTATTGGATAAAAAGATGTGATTTTGTTTCTTTACAAAATATTATGCAACTATTAAATAATCAGAAAAATAGCTGAAGATACAGTAATATAATATAAAGTTAAAAAAAGTAAATTTACTCATTTGGAATACAGCAATGAAGCTGTAGAATGAAATACAGTAATGATACTGGAAATGCAAATACAGGAAGGATGATGTTTTGAAAATACAGTTAATATGCTGTGAATTGAAATACATCAATTAAACTGAATAAAAATACAGTAGACAAAACCAATTAAAGCCTATTTATACTACTGTATAAAAAATATTTACAGTAACTTACTGGCACCCTGTTGCCAGTAAGAGTGATACATTAATAATTGTGTGAACTATGAGACGCTGCCATTAACAAAAACATCAATACACTCACTAAATTAGCACTTAACTTTGATGAAGCTTCCATCTTTACCAAAAACAGGCCAAAACTTGTGAAAACTCTTTACCACAGGGTCTCACAGGAGCTTATCAGATGTGCAGGAGTCCTGATGTGACATATTCCTCCCACTTTTCTGTCCGATCATATTGAATGATAAAATGTGAAGGAGCAAGCCAGAAGATTGGACACCCTCAGACTTTGATTGGTGCTCTTGTGCACAATGAAGTGTTAAAGAAACAAGAGTGCAGCTACTTTACACACCATCGCACAAATCTACAGTTTGATTTAAGCACAGGATAGGGAATGACAGCTCGTACATTATTTCCCATGAAGCAGTGTTCATTTTGTTGACTAATTATTTTTGTCATAGTTTTCGTCAACAAACGTTTTTCCCCTGATGAAAACTAGACAGTAGCTAATAAAAACAAGTGCACATGGACAAAACTAAAACTAAATTAACTGGCATTTTCATCAACAAATAAAAACTTGACTAAAATGTTTGCCAGAGACTTAATCCAATCAGACCTAATTTGGTCATCGGGACAAGTTAGGAATATATCCAATCACAGCTACTTTGGTTGTGTGGAAAGGTTGGATTGTCAATTCTGGGATTGTACCCGAGATGCTCTGCCAGGCAGTCTAAATAAAGGTGACTGCATGTCACACAAAAGTTCAATTTGTTTCTGTTCATTTATACATTTAAAGTTTACTAGCATTCAATAAAGGGTTATTATTAAATTTACAGTTGATTTCATCGACTAAAATGTTGTGAAATTTCATCAACTAAAACTAGACTTAGCACAATACTAAAACTAAATGAAGAAATGCCGTCAAAATTAACATTGCCATGTAGGAACCCAAATGTCTCTATTCTACCTCCATCACGAGCACCTTAATATCTCAACAATCCTGATTGCTACTGGAGGCATTATGATCTGAAAGGCTCCTCTCCTTCTCGTCCTGCTCTCTAATTCCTGAAACCCTCCTCCTGTGTTTCCCCACTCCGTAGCATCGGGCCTGTTTATTCCCCAAGCTCTTAATCTGTTTTAAGTGGTGAATACTTTGGAACAGTGAAGAAAAAGGCCTTAACACGAAGACAGCCTGCGCCACGCTGCTATCCTTGGTGGTCTTCTAAAGCTCCCTCTCCCCCTGTATCTCCATGTGATTGTGCCTGGTATGGTTGGAGGCTCATCGCAGCCTACATGTGATTTCACATGGGCTATAGAGACACTTAGCGCCTGTGGCTCTGTCCCTCCCACACACAGTCTGTGAGGAAGAGCTCACAATCCGATGTGTAGGTTTGCCGAGGAGCGCCTGTAGTGATGACAGTACGTCTGTGTGTTGGTGAGAGAGAGTGTGTGCGGACTTGTAAAGTGCGCGTGTGCGAGTTGGATGCCAAGACCACACATCCAGCGATGTTTAGTGTAATCGCACACATGGAGATACACCGACTGTCAGCCTGAGGTTTGGTAATACTAAGTGACAGGGTGAGACGGGAGACAATGATGATCCCTCATCGCCTCAAATGGATCGGTGCTGCCCCCCCCCACCCCGGTCCAACCCCTCCGTCCCACGCCTGTCCCCGCTCCCTGGCCCTGAGCAGATAACTGTGGCGAGACCTCGAGCGGGACAGGGGAACGAATCCCAGAGGTGCGTCCCGTAAAAGCGCCGCTCTCTTTTTGCAGAGGGAGTGTGGGCGCGGAGGGGCTGATACCCCGGTGGTTTGTGGGTAGGGAGCGTCACACTCGGTTCAGGCCCCCGGGGGTTGAGGCGTGAGGGGACGCTGTCTCCCCTTGTCCGGTCGGACAGCGTTGGTCACAGTGGATTTCCGGAGCAGGCTAAAGGAGCTGTGAAGAGTCCCACACCGTGTTAAGGGGAGCGGGACGGCAGCCATGTGTAGTCCTGTTTGGACAGGCGTCAGAGAGCGGTGGGCTGCTGATATGGACATTGGAACAAAGGGGATTGAGACAAGTGTCAGCAACAACAACAACTACAGCCCAGCTTGTGTTTGATTTGATGTGGTTTGCTTCGGGCCAAAGAGAGTGCTTTTATTCGAACAGCATCAAGGAACAAAGCCCAACTAAGATGTCAGATGGAAAGTTTCAGCTGGAACGAGGAAACTGAGACCCACAGGGGTACTTCTGATTGAAGTTTTGGACACTGAAAAACTGTAGGCCGGGACTTATCGTTCTATCTGACCTGCCTTTCTAATAGCTGACCTCTGAATAAATTTGTTAAGAAAAAAGAAAAGCACATTGAAATGCACATTAAAACTTGAACTGACTGAAATTTGTCTTTATTCAGGCTCTGAAGTTCTACTGAAGACATTTATGACATCAAGATGACTGCAATGAAAGTCATAGGGGCATGTACCCCCCATACATTGACAACTATTTTGCAAGTGCCTCAATTTTATATTTTGTCCATTTTGAATAAGAGTCAGTTTTATTCTTGGCTTAATGCTGTTTCATACCTTACATTTCTCTCTTGGCGACTATCTAATGCTTTATTAGATTACTTAAACTTTATTTAAACAGGGAAGGCTCACAGAGATTAAGAATGTCATTTACAAGAGTGTCCTGGCTATGATATTTATGAAACTTACTTTAACTGGAAGAACCTCACTGAGAATAAAAATCTTATTTGCAACAGTGTCCTGGCCAAGACAGGCAGCAGCACATTTACAAAGTTACAGACATAAAACAACTACAGACACAGATACAGACATATCAAACAATTAAGTCACAGAGAAGAAAAATTTCAGTCAAAGCATTAACAGCCTGCTCCATCTTCCTCTAAAGCCTTTAATCTGCATTGAAAAAGATTTAAAGAGACCAGCTCTCCAACACACAGTTTTTCTTATAGCAGATTCCAGTCTGCAGGAGCAGCGTATCTGAAACTTCTTTCACCCATTTCAAGACAAACTTTGGGGACAGATTGCAAAAGAGGATTTTGTGACTGAGTCACAGAACGAAGACTGTGGCTTCCAGAACTTTTCACATGAATACAGTGACTCAAGTATGATGAAAGCAGGCCAAGTATAGCCTTGTAAATCAGGATGTGCCAATGATTCAGTCTCTTGGTCAACCGACTCGCTCATACAGAGTACAATGATGCGTTAGAGCCTTGAAATTTGTTATGAACCTTAGAGCTCCATGATAAACAGGATCCAATGATTTAAGGCATTGAGAAGAAGCATGCAGATATAATACATCACCATAATCAACCAGAGGCATGAAAGTAGCAGCAACAAGATGTTTTTTGCAGCAAAAGAAAAACAAGACTTATATGTATTCCCTTTAAAATTAATAATATCATGCTTTCAGGAAAGGATGCAGAGGAAGACACCTCACATTTTGCTAATAAACAAGAGAAAAGAAATCTCATGACAAGGTAAGAACAACCCTGGAGGAAGTCAGATCGACTATTTTGTCTCTCAGGTGACCAACAGATCACTAGCATCCCAAAGGTCAACAGAGGCTTCATATTCTTGCTCATAGAACAGGTGTTAATTTTCTTGACTAATTATTTTCGTCAGAGTTTTCTTTAACAACCTTTTTTCCCTGACAAAAATCAGACAGTAACTAATAAAAACAAGTGCACACAGATAAAAACTAAAACTAAGCTAGATGAAAATGTTTGACGGAGACTTAATCCATCAGACCTAATTACGTCATGTAGAAAGTAGGGACAAGTTAGGAATATATCCAATCACAGCTACTTTCGTTACATGGAAAGGTTGGATGAGTTAAGAGGAACATCCAATCGCAACTGCCTTAACTCCGTGGTGGCGGGATAAGTTGTGGAGCGATCCAATCAGAGCTCCTCTCTTTATGAATTGATATATTCATGTAGAGCAGGTTCACTGTTTGTTGTCAGTTCTGGTATTGTAACTGAGATGCTCTGCCAGGTAGCCTAAATAAAGGTGACTGCATTTCACACAAAAGTTCAATTTGTTTCTGTTCATTTATACATTAAGACTTTACTAGCACTCAATAAAGGGTTATTAGATGTTTCATTTTATCCAAGTGTAAAACATGACTTCAGATGTTCAAGGAAACATAAAAAATGCCTCACCCTTTACACTTCATATTTTAGTCGACTAAATTTACAGTAGATTTTGTCGACTAAATTTACAGTAGATTTTGTCGACTAAAATGTTGTGAAATTTCATCAACTAAAACTAGACTAAAATTAAAACAATTTAGATGACTAAATTATGACTAAAACTAAAAGATATTTTAGGCAAAAGACTAAACTAAAGCTAAATTTAAAAGTGCTGTCAAAGTTTCAAAAACTTCAGAAGTCTTTCGGAGAAGGGGTAAAATGTCTTGAAGAATCTAAACCAGTCCAGTTGCCACTTGAATCAGCGTTGGATCACTTATAGTCCATCTTCCCCTCCCTGCCAATTTCCAGCCTAGTTTCCAGCCAACTTACAGCCACTGGAAGCCCCTCCACCTCTCTCAAGTTGTGCCTAAAATCCATTGTCAAAAACACTCATTTGTGCATTTGCTGGGTGTTAGTAAGTCAGTACTAACACTTAGTTAGTAAATCAGGTGCCAAATCAACTGATAGCAAACACAAATCCACTCAAATATGGCCTAAGGTTTACAATCTATGACCGTCAGGGTTGGCAGGCCATGTGAGGGACCTGTTAGGGACCAGCCAAGACCCTGTCAGGGAAAGTGGCTGCATCTGTGAATACTTAGATTTCCAGGAGTCACAAGGAATATTCACAAGGCCTTGATATCTGACCTGGAATTCTCAAAATTTAGGATATGTTAGGATATTCATGCAATGTTTGTAGAAAATCTCTCAAAGCATCCTTGAGATATAGCATTCACAAACTAAGGAGGCTCATTTACCTTTAACCTATGACCCCTAAAGTAGACTCAGTTCTTTGTTAAAGGGACAATGTGTAGCGTTTTGGGTCAGTGACAAATAAGAGTTTGCATTATAAGAAATTCAAAAATGTTTTACTAAATTGTTTTAAAAGCTTGCATCAGGTTTGCAAAAATGTATATTTTATATTTCTGTTGGTTTCATGTCATTTCAAATAGCTTTGAATGATTTTTAACAAAAGGAAAGCTGGATTGCTCCTGAAAATGTAAAGTTAACTACAACAGAAGGATATTAAATATTTATTTCCACCTAGAGTGTATGCAAATCTACTTATACAAACAGTTACTTGATTTTGATACATACCGGCCACCGTAGAGTTCGGCGTTGAGTTCAGCGGTTGCAACGCACATTTGAAAAAGCGAGGCGCTAGAGAGCACTGTTCATTCGAATGCAAAATACAGTTTCACCACAAGATGGGAGAACAAACTACACAAAGTGGCTTTAAGATTGAACAGACATTGGTGCAAAGTTTGGACAACTCTTGTTTCAGAGTACTTCAGAGAAAGTATTCACAAGCAAAGGATGAACACGAGACTCCATGGCCCTGAATGCTGACGTATGACCACCACAGCCTACTCACTTAAATCCTGAGACCAAACTAGCTGAGGTGTTACCTTTACAAGCAAGGTATGACCATGAGACTCTCTGACCTTGACCTGACATTAGAAGATATAACAGATCTAAAATCAACAGTAGCATATCTGACCTACTTGGTCATGTGTTGTAGTTCTCGAGTGTCAGAGTGTTACAGCAACATGTGAGCATGGCTCATAAATCATGACACTATCAGCCCGGTCTGAAGCTTTCTTACACTCTCCCTGGACAGCCTCTTTGGTGGATATTTCCTGGTGAGAAATCAAGATCAAGGCCGAGGGTTTGGAAGAGGAGGAGAAAAGAGAGGAGAGGAGGAGGATGGAGAGGGAACAATGACTGATGGACATTGGAGGAGAGGGGAAGAAGAGGGGATAAGAGCTGGAGTGGGTGGTCACTGGCACTGCTTTAAAGCTCCGACTGAGAGTGAGTGGTGATGCTCAACTTAAAGTGAAAACTGGGGGTGTGAGAAGAGATGTGATGTGGATTTAGGATTATCCTACAACGAAGGATGGAGACAATCTGACTATCGTTTGCTGTGATTGCTCAGATGAGGGTGTTATTTTGTCTTTTCTGTTAGAGAACAGTGTAGGAGTGAGAAAACAGAGCAGAGATCAAAGTATAAGAACTTCTATGAGATGAATCTAACGAGGGAAAATACAAGAGACGGTGACTTATTATGGTAGTGATGTAACGTCTGTTCGTCGGTCTGTGACAAAGTGAGAATCAAGTGGGTGCACATCAGAAAACACTGATTTATTACCCTCTGGAGGGAGTGAAAGTTTAAACCTTAGAGGGTTTGTTTTGCATTAACATGAGTGTTTGCAAAAATAGGCAAGGAAATCAAGATCATGTGGTTATTTCTGTAAAGAGAAAACATTGCAGCGGTGGTAAATCTGAGTCAAAGGAACTTCACAGAACAGTTGGCAGTATCTCAAGTGGTGACACTGGACAGTAGTTTAACCATTTCACCCCAAATATAATCAGTAACTGTGTAGTTTCATCCCAACTTCAATCCCCAAAGCGGACAGAGTTTCTGCACTTCAGAAACTCATCACGACAACAAGAAGGAGAAGAAACCCTCTGGATTTATACCTGAGAGACTTTTGATTTGTTTGGACCAACAAGCAAGACTGATATTTCTGTAGGTGACCTTTTCAAATCCGCAAGTCTATGAAATTTTAACTGTTCCCAAAGTAAGGTCGAAAACATATGGTGGAAATTCTTTTCAATATTATGGCCCCCATCTGTGAAACAGTCTGCCTGAAGACCTGCGAGCAACACCTACTCATATTTTTAAAAGCAAACTCAAGACTTATCTTTTTAGTCTGGCTTGTAGCTAGTTTTTGTTTTACTTAGCTTCAGAGTTACTGTATTGTGTTTTATCGCCTGTTGTTATTTATTTTCTTTTATTGCTTGGTTTTAAGACTGTTTTATTTTAATTAACTTTTAACGCTTTATTACCTTTATTATACCTTATCAGGGTTTTATTGGTTTAGTATTAGGTATGGTGTTTCCTCATTTCTAATTCAAGATAGCGTTTCCTCAGTCATCTGTGACTGTTCGAAGAGTCCTCACTTAGTGTCCTTGTGTGTGCATCTGGGTGTGTGTGTGTGTGTGCATGAGTGATTGTGTGTTGAATGTGGTTTTGCGTGTGTTCTTGAATGTACAGCACTTTGCGCTGCATTTTTTTGTATGAAAAGTGCTTTTTAAATAAAGTTTGATTGATTGAAATTTGGAGCTAACTCCAATTTTGAGTCGCAACGTTGCTTCCTTTTTCCCCCTTGTTTGGTTTTCTTTCACACTGTACTTGTCAGGCAGATATAAGCCCGTCAAATTATCCATAATATCGCCACAACTCACTGCTTTTTGGTTCGCTTGCCTTGTTTTGTCCTTGTTTGGTCCTGAAGGTTTTCTGACTCACCACTAACTGAACTCTGGTCCACTTAGAAGTGTACCAAGAGACCCTGTTCTCAGGCATAGGTTCTTTGGTCCACACCAGAATTCTTGTGAGCTTTCACACCTGCCAAATCAATTGAACTTTCCTAAAAAGCAAATCAGTTTGTTTGGTTCAGACCAAGTTTTGCTTTGTGTGATTCGTCTTGGGTGCCCGTATACTCCCCTAAGATCAAAATACCAGTTTCACAAATGTGCCACACGAGTTCCCAAACACTCGATGAACAAGACAGTTGTTTGGAGGTGTGTAACGTGGTCTGAAATATATCCACATTGGATCAAACATTAACTGAAGTGCTTGGTTTATCACAGGTGCAAAGACAAATAGCTCGACTTCAGTGTATGGGTAGCTTTTTAATGTTAAGTTAATGAGTTAACACCTGAGGCAAAATTAAGATTTTCTCACTTTATTTGACTACTTTTCCTTAATCTACCCAAAAGCAGGCAACATCTTTGTCTTCATGTTGTTGTGAACTCTCTGAATCACTTCTGATCCACTGTCGCAAGGCCCCTTAGAATAAATCTGCCTCTAAACGCCCTCGCCGTCTTCCCTCCGTACCCATCCGTCTACACATTGTAATTCATTTGTTCGAAAACCCGAGTGCATCTCGACGTAGGCGTGATTTGTTGGACTTCCCCGTGGCCCCTCTCTCCTTGCCTTTAATTGGTGTGGGGATCACAGGGCGGCAGGGACAGAATGGACTCCAGAGATTGTGGTTCCACCACTGCTTCCCAAACTGGCTTTTCTCCCCATGCGCCCGCTCGCCAAGCACTCCCAAATTCCCCCATTTGCCACCCTCTCACCCCACACCTCGCCTGGGTAATGGCATCAGAAACAAGTGGCTCTTTCTGCAGAGATAGAGGCTCGTTTTCAAGAGGAGGGTGGGCTGGCTCTGATGGCATTTAGTGGGCAGTTATGAAGCGTGGGGTAGTTTGGAATCAGTGGAAAAAGACAGAACAGTCTGTTGTTGAACACTTGAGTCCATTCGTCTCCTACTTCTACTCTTGTTTCCTAATGCCTCCTCTTCCTTTTTCATACCTTTTCATTGGTTTCCTCCTCACAGACTCTCTTTGGTTACCTTTCTTTTCCTTTTTTTAAACTGCTCTTCCCTATTTCCTTTCCATTGGTTCCCTTTTCTTTTGTTTTCTTCTGTTGTCTTCCTGTTGCTTCTTCTGAAATTCTAGTTTACATTCCCTGGTTTCCTTTTTGTCTTTTGATTCCTTTTCATTTGTAGACTCTTCCTGTTATGTTTCTTTCTTCCTTCCTTTCCACAGGCACGTTGACTTCATTTTTTTCTTCTTTCATTTTCAATAGCTTTTTCCCGTCACCTTCACTCTTTTTTCACCCCTGGCTTTTTTCTTACTTTTCCATTTGACTTTTGTCCATTGGATTTTTTTTCCTATCCATGTATTTCACTGGACCTTTTCCTTTAAATATCCTGTACACTTTTTTTGCAAAACTTCCTTCCATATCAACTTTGTTCCTTTCCTTTCTGTCACTCTGGCATTTCTTTTCCTTTTCCTGCTTCCCCTTCCTTTCGTTTGCTTTATTAGCTGTTGCCATCTTTCCTTTCCTTCTCTTTCCTTTAATTTCTTGGGTTTTACTTCCCATTTGTTTCCTTTTCTGTCCTCTGATTTGCCTTGGCATTGGTTTGGCTTTAACCTTCTTTCCTCCCCTCCCCTTCCTCCCCTTTTTTCCTTTTTCATCTCTTCCTTTCCTTTCATTTACCCACCTCTCCTTTCCTTTTTTGTGTACTTCCCTTTTCTTTCCTTTTCCTGACTTTAGTTTCTGGTCCTTTTGGCTTCCATTTCCTTTTCTTTTCTTTCTTTTCATTCCTTCTTCCCCTTCCCGTTCTTTGCTTCCCATCACTTTCCTTTGCTTTCTTTTCTATCCTACCCCTGTCCTTTTAATTGGTTTCCATTCCTGTTCTTACCTTTCCCCCCGTTTTCTTTCCTTTCCTGTGCCTACTGCCTTCTTGTCATTTGGTAACTGTTTTCTTTCCTTTCCACTCTTTTATTTGTTGTTAAGACTTGTTTTATTCTCTTCCTTTAGTCAAATTTCCTGTAATGTCATTGTGTTTGTTATTTTTTGTCTTTTCTTGTTTTACATTATTTGAGATTCCCTTTCCTCTACTGGGGTTCCCTCTTTCCTTAAATTTCTAAGTCTTTCTTCTTTTTTGATCATTTTTTTCTTATTTCTACTTCTTCAGTTTTGCTTCCTTTTCTCTTCACTAGCTTTCCATCCCTTCCTTTCCTTGGTTTACTCCAGTAGACTTTCCATTGCCTTTTCCCTCCTTTCCTTTGTTAAATTTTACACCCCTTTTTGTCTGTTACTTTATTTCTCCTTTTCCTTTATTTCCTTTCCTTTCTGCCATGCTCTCCAGTTTTATCTCTCTTTTTTTATTTCTTTTTTAAGTTCTTCTTCATATCCTGCCCAAACATTTTACTGTATTTTACCTTCTTTGACGTAAAGATTCCTCTCACCAGTCATATCCTAAATGCTGACCCTCATTCCCTTCCTTCTCCTCAGAAGTCCAATCTACCACCTCATTCCCCCCCTTCTGGCTTTCCCTTTTCCCAACCATTTCCTCTCCTCCTTTCTCTTCTTCTCCTCCTTCTCTGCTGGCCTCCTTCTCTCCTCTCCTAATCTCAGCCGAGCTCTGGGAGCAGATAAGGCTTATTTAGCGTTTGAAGTTTCCCCTCCGTCCTACTGGCACTGGAACATCTCCTACCAGGCCAAGATAGATGAGGACAGTAGATACATGGCGGGAAGCTTTTTGTGCATTGAGGATTTGATCTCATCCTGATCCCAAACACAGAGACACACACTCCGACTCGGAGCCACATACACTCCGATCTGTCACACACTCGCTTCGGCCCTCGGGGCAGGCGAGGTGAAAAGTGTGCGGCATATTCGTAGCAGAATCATCAATATGACAGAGGCTGACTTACAGAGGATCATGGAGGGAATTGATTCAGGTGACATTTTTGATCAGATAATCTTAATCAGAGGGCTGCATGCATGATATTATTAGAAGAAATGGCCTCCACTGTCAACATAGTGTTACTCAAAACTGTCTCATTATAACAGAGTCAGTTTAAGAACCAGTCGTATTGGTTTGATTTGACAAGAGAAATTTAGATTTAGTAACAGCAACGTCTATGCTCTGTTTTTATGATACCTCCATGAGTTTGATTGGTAGGTAGAATCAAAATCAGAACTGGTATTTATTGCCAAGTACATTTACAAATACAAGGAATCTGACTTAGGAAACTGGTGCAAAAGACAATCAACAAATAGTAAGAATAAAGTAAAAATTTCAATACAAATAAAATAAGGTATAAAATAGCTACAGAATTTTCCTCACAATTCATGGCTGCTTGATTTTGGAAAAATTATGATGTCGGATCCATCTTGCCAAACTCAATCAGCGTCCTTTAGAGGAAGAGGTGGAAGCTACAAATGACGACAGCAGGAAGGGGCTGCTCGTACAGATATTAGCATAGATGCTAACAGCGTCAGTTGAAAATCACTGAAAGCATCTCCCTATAGAAAATATTCACTCCATTTCCGACATGTTTTGGTGAGAGTTTGTTCAGCGAAATGGCTCAAATTCTGTCCCTCACACTGTGGCAGTGGTGCCCGCCTACTACATTATCTGATTGGCCTGTAATTAATGTGATTGACAGGAAAACGGGCCAATCAACTGCTGTTGCCCAGATGGACAAGTGATATATATGGAACAGCCCATCTGGTGTGTCAGGCTGTGTTTTTAACAACATCTGTGCTGGTTCCCAACAAAAAGATGTTTACACATAAAGTGCATATACTTTACATTATCTGAAACAATGACAATGTTTCTGTTTCTGTGTAGGTCGTGGGGGGGTTTTACTCTGTTGAGGTACTGTGTATATACTGTTTAAAAAAATATATATATATATATATAATATACATACATATATATATATAATTTATTTGTCATTATATATAATTATATAATTTTATATTATATATTATAATATTTATTAATTATTATTTATTTGGATAATTTTTATTCTTATTATTAGTTCATTTACTTATTTTAATATTCAAGTTGCATTTTTTTTATTTTTGATATCCTGTGTTCTTTTTTACCTGTGTACTCCTATTCAGTGGTATTGGAATCTTAATTTCCCTGGAGTCTTCCCAAGGGATTAATAAAGTTTTATTTAATCTAATATAATCTATTGGCTGAAATATTGGCAAAATGTACAACGTGCCGAGATGGTTTACCTCATCATCACAATGTCCATTTCTTTTAAAGTATAATTTACTAAGGATTAAAATGATGTTTTTGCTTCACATCTTTTTTTTTTTTTTTTTTTAACGCAAATGGACTGTAACTATGAAAGGAACAGGTCAGTGCTGGTTGAGTACAAACTTTGTGCTCTTCACACAAAATATCGATTTCAATACCGTAATTGGCATATTGGACATCAGCAAAAATAAGATATCCTGCATCCCTACTTCAAACCATTCCTGAAATATTTCATAAAACAGGGATGACTGAGAAACCCAAAAACCTCAACCCATGACTTAAAATCACCAAATTTATCAGATTGTCTTGGAGTAAGAGGGAACATTTGCCCAAACTTCAGTAAGAGGATAATCCCAGGATATACCAATTAAAAGCATGTATGAACATAAGACCTGGCAACCTTGACCTCTGACCTTCAAACTTAAATCACTTGATCCTTTAGTCAGAGCGGACAATTGTGCAAAGACTGAAGAACATCTCTCAAAGCTTGTTCCAAACATAACATTCACAAGCAAAGGATGGACCAAATAACCATGACCTTTGACCTCTGAGATCTTTTGAGCGAACATTCAAGTTGTTGTGGGTGTTTGTGCAAAGTGTAAAGTAAATTAATTTAAGCATCATCGAGATATTATTACTGTAAGGGAAACAAGAACACAAGGCCTAATGTCTATGACTTCTTCAATTTGACCTTTGACCCCCAAAATCTTACAAGTCAAAGCATTCATGAGATTTGCGACCTTCATAACAGACACAACTGACACACCCTACCCGATGTCGACCTCATCCAGGTTTAAGACGCACACAGAGGAGGAAGTCATCATCGGCTCTGGTTATTGAGATCAGAGCACTGCTTTAGCGATTTGGCGAGATGCTCTGGTGATAAACAAGCGATTATGTACATGATCCACTCCAGCCACTCCGCTCCATCATCCCCCTCCAACCCCGAAGAGCCAACATGTCGGATCTGTGTGCCCGGCTGTCTGATTTGACGGAGCGATTCAGCAGGGGCTGCGGGGAGAGCCTACCTCAGGGAGGTCTACACGGATAAGCATTTAAAAACACTAATCTCCCAATCATGAACGCTGGCTGATAACCGTCTGCTTGGGCCCCGATCAGCTCGGAGATTATGGGTGTGATCTGGATCTGATCACTCCTGGTGATATCAGAGCAGTGTTTGAAATAGATTTGGAGAGTTCTGCTGCAAATCAGAAAATATGAAGCTCGGAGAGGAAGTTGGAGTTAGAGAGCGCCGCTGCAATCAAACTTCCTCTGATTGGTTTGGGGCAACTTCAGTGTTACTACTCGGGAACTCCTGCAGGACGAATTAGAGAGAACGACTCGAAATCCAGATCCAGATTAAGGCGCAGTGATACAAACCCCAATTCCAATGAAGTTGGGACATTGTGTAAAACTTAAATAAAACAGAATACAGTGATTGGCAAGTCATTTTTGACCTACAATCAAGTGAATACACCAGAAAGACAAGATACTCATTTTGAATCTGATGCCTGAACACGTTCCAAAAGAGCTGGGACAGTGGCATGTTTACATCACCATTATCCTAACAACAGTCAGTAAGTGTTTGAGAACGTGAAACTCTTTCCCATTCTTGGTTGATGTACAACGTCAGATGCTCAACAGTCTGGGAACTCCTTTGACATATTTTGGGCTTCATAGTGCAGCACACATTAGCTCTAGTACCTGCACTCTTTAACTACAAAGTCACGTTGTTCTGTTGAAGATGGTGTATTGGCATTGTCTTGCTAAAATAAGCAGGGACATCCCTGAAAAAAATGTTGCTTTAAAACTGTATGTTCCTTTCAGCATTGATGGTGCCTTCACAGATGTGCAAGTTACCCATGCCATGGGCACGGACACCAGGTTAGGTCTGATTCTTCAAATCAAGCTTCAGTGCAATATTCACTTTGTTTACAGTATAAACAACAGTAAGGAAATCAATGATCAAAAGCACATCACACATTATTCATCATCTAATATTGATTATTAATGATCTGTTTCATTATTTAAGGGATACTCCAACTTCTACTTCTAAACAGAGGCTTTGTGTTGTTGACCTGCTTACCAGCACTTCCGAAAATGCAAATTGCCTGCAAATTTGTAAAATAGTTGACACAACAGATCCTGGATCATTCAGGAGAGTTGCAAAAATCTGCAGCTTTGTTGATCTCGCTAAATTGCTTTGTCTGAAATTGTGGTTTCGAAATCTTTCAGCCATACACCACGTCCATGATGTCCAAAATCAGTGTGAAATGTGGACTCAGACCACAGCAGACTTTTCCACTTTGCCTCAGTCCATCTCAGATGAACTCAGGCCCGGAGAAGCCGGCGGTGTTTCTGGGTGTTGTTGATATTTGGCTTTGTCTTTGCATGGTAGAGTTTGACCTTGACCTTGTAGATGCAGAGATGAACTGTTTGTTAACCGACGATGGTTTTCTGAAGTGTTCCTGAGCCCACGTGGTGATATCCTTTACAGAATGATGTCTATATTTTGTTGCATTTAATTTGACAGAGATTTCTTCAGGTTCTCTTCAGTCTTTTGATATTATGGACTGTAGATAATGAAATCCATAGACTTGCAAGTGTATTTGCCCCATTCTTGCTTGTGAATGGCTGATCCTTTCAGGGATCCTTTTTTTAAACCAAATCATAACACTCACCTGTTTCCAATTAACCTGTTCACCTGCAGGATGTTTCAAACTGGTGTTTTTGGAGCATTCCTCAACTTTCCCAATCATTTCTTGACCCTTTTGGAATGCTTTGCAGGGATCAATTCAAAATAAGTGAATATTTGTGTGTATTTAATATAATTAGGTTGAAAAGGATTTGCAAATCACTGCATTACACTTTTATTTGTTTCACACAACGTCCCAACTTTAGTGGAATTAGGGTTTGTAGAAGCAGTGAAATATGCAAAAAGCCTGATATTTAAGCACCAACCTGATCAGAAATCTGTTATTTTTTAGAAAAAGCATGAACTGTGTCTCTCCCCTTGCAGCATTACCTCAGCTTGATGTCATTTCCTTTGGTCCATGCTCTGATTTCTGCCATAAAGCTTCATGTCAGCTGGATAAATTGATTTTCGGTTTGTTTTTTTCTCCTCTACATGCTTGATTCTGTCATTTCTCGGCCTGTCTCTCTCCCATTAGGTCATGCTGTACCGCCGCTCTGATCCGTACAGCACATACAGGCTCCTTGTTTTGGTTGGGGCCTCAGGTAGGCTTCATGAGGCCTCTCTCATCTTTCTACCTGAGCGTGGCGTAACGGCGAACACAGACAAAACACCAAATCTAAAGCTGATCCACATCAAAGCTGGCGTTGGTCTCTCTTCTCTCTGTTCTCGTTCGTTTCACACAAACCCGGCTCCATTCGACGCTTCTCCTCGTCCTTTCCCTGACCTCGCAGCACTCTTTTTTTATCGGCTGATTATCAACGGCCGTGGCTGTTTTACCCCCCTCATCCTCTTTCTTCTACGCTCATCCCACTTTTTTCTCAGTGTGTGGGCCGGCGCTCAACAGGAGGTCGACTGCAGGTAAGGGGAAGGAGCGGCTCGGATGCTAATGCTCAGAGAAGAAGAAGAAAGAGGATTAGGCTCATATGAGTTAGGAAAGTCTAATAACATGCTTAACATAGGGCTGGGAAATACAGAAATGAAATCTCAATATTAAAGCTGAATGAAACACAACATTCTTCCTCTAAAGACATTTTGGTCCTGTAGGGATATTTTGTGTGTTATCAAGTGTTGTATAAGGTTCATGGTATTACCATAGAGATCTGCACTGAAAGAGCTGGCTTATCTCTGTGAACTTTTTAATTTAGTTTTAGTCTTTTGCCTAAAATATCTGTTAGTCTGAGTCATAATTTAGTCATCTAAATTGTTTTAATTTTAGTCTAGTTTTAGTTGATGTAGTTTCACAACATTTTAGTCGATGAAATCTTCTGTAAATTTAGTATGAAAATATGAAGTGTAAAGGGTAAGGCATTTTTGATGTTTCCTTGATTTCTTAAAATCGTAAGTCATGTTTCACACTTGGATAAAATGAAACATCTAATGCTAATAAAGTTTGAATGTATAAATGAACAGAAACAAGATGAACTTTTGTGTGAAATGCAGTCACCTTTATTTAGGCTACCTGGCAGAGCATCTCAGTTACAATACCAGAACTGACAACAAACAGTGAACCT
The DNA here is from genome assembly GCA_037902135.1 of Cetoscarus ocellatus. Taxonomy (NCBI): domain Eukaryota; kingdom Metazoa; phylum Chordata; class Actinopteri; order Labriformes; family Labridae; genus Cetoscarus; species Cetoscarus ocellatus. Next base: position 17,657 of record JBAMNC010001804.1, on the reverse strand, counting down.
GCTCTACATGAATATATCAGTTCATAAAGAGAGGAGCTCTGATTGGATCGCTCCACAACTTATTCCCACCAAGCAAAGGCAGCTGTGATTGGATGTTCCTCTTAACTCGTCCAACCTCTCCACACAACCAAATTAGCTGTGATTGGATATATTCCTAACTCGTCCCTACTTTCTACATGAAGAAAATCACGTCTGATTGGATTGAGTCTCTGTCAAACATTTTAGTCTGGTTTTTATCTGTTGACAAAAGTAGCTTTCTTCAGGGGAATAAAGGTTGTTGACGAAAACTATGATGAAAATAATTAGTAGAAAAATTAACACTGGCGGTGAAGCTATGGATTCAAGCAACGTCAATTTCCCCCTCCCAGACAGCTGCCTGTCAACTACCAGCCAGTTACCAGCCACTAGAAGTCTCCTCCACCTCTCTGGGGTTGTGCCTAAATTTAACTGAAAACATGATTCCCTCACAAGAACACATAGCCTTAACCTTTTCAGTTTAATTGTTGCTATTAATAAATTTCTTACTCAAAATGTTTTGTCTCTTGCTTCCATTTCTTGTTTTTGAATTTTTAAGTTCTATTTAGAACCTTCTTAACAACCAGCTGTGCTTTTTGTTTGTTTTTTTAAACTTCATTTATATGTTTTCAGTTTCATACAAACATACCAAAATTGTATGAATCGGAGTGTCAAGTATATCAGGTAACAATACCAAGTTGTGCCTAACAGTGACATGCAAAACACACTTAAATAGGAATATGGGTAACTAAAATAATGAATAAAAACAATCATCACCCTATCCACAGAAAAAAAAGAGGAAAAAAGATGCAGTATACACACAATGTCATATATGCGTAGGAGCTCACATCCCAATAAATGGCAAGAACTGGTCTGAAGATTTGGATCAGGTGTGTATTAGGGTATTTCCAGGAAATTCATGATACAGTACGTATCCCGACACTGAGGCCACGATATGATATGTATCCTGATACACGTAAATTGTGAACATTGACTATGAAATCCTGTCAAGTTTTGTTTTTTATTAAAAGAAGAAAAAGAGCACGGATAATTTTTAAATGTTTCTACAACTTAAGAAACTTAAATTCAGGTCCTCAAAGATGGTCGACCTAAGTTCAGATTTGGAGCATGTGCTTCATCATGTAGCTTGGCTTCTACTTTAAACTGTGCCATTGCTAACATTACCCAAAGAGTACTGACAACAACTGTCAAACACTGAGGCCATATCGATTCTGTCGAATCCGTATCGATACACGTATCCCCAAAGAGTGTGTGATGATATTTGCTGTATCGATATTTTGAGCACAGGCCTAGTGTGGATCAACTTTAAAATTCAGGTAAAACAACAAATTGGACCTGCAAACAGCCGAGCTATTGAAGTTTTTAGATACAAATATTATATTTGAAGAAATGACATTGGAGTTATTTGTCTTATCGTAATTGCACATACTGAACCCTGAACATCGTACCGTGTGGTTGAATATTTTATTTTGCATCCCTGGTTGTTGTTTTATCATTTTCAGTATTAACTTTCACATCAAGTTTCTAACCCCATATCTCCTTTGAAAAAAATCATGAGATATTACCCAGCACTGTGCCATCATTGCCACCATCATCATCATCATCATCATCGGAGTCTTAATCAAGCGGCGTTACATCTCAAACCAGCCTTGACTGTTTGCTGCTCGTAATAATGTGCACCTTCTGTCTAATTTGGCCATTATTCAGGCCTGTCAGACCGCAATTATTTAGAGCTTATCTCCCTCGCACACGAAATGACGCGTTTGTCACGCTTTCGCTCCACGCACAAACACACACACACACACACACACACACGGGGCGAGCTTTAGAAATTCCATTGATGACTGCGTGTGATAGGACCTGCTTTTACCCCCTCTACCTCCCCTCCGTCCCACCACCCACATCCCCGTCATTACTGCATTGATTACCTTGCTCTGCTTATCATCTACACATATTCAATCTCATCAAGAGGGGAGCCACACACATGCATGAACGCCTCGCGCCGCATTGTTTACGCCGCCGATGGAGATTGCATTGTTGTTTATCCCCTCGAGTTTGTTTATTCTATTGGCTGATTTGTGTTTAGTAATGTCACCCCCTCTCCCCAACACAACCCCAACCCTCTGGACTTGGAGCAAAAGCAAGTGAAAGGAAAGGGGGGGGGGGACAAAAACAGAAAAGAAAGACAATCTCTCCATTCAGATTGGCTGAGAATAGGATGCATGATATTGGGTTTCTATGATCTTTTTGTAGGCAGTAATTTGATGCCACGCAAAGTGTTTAGTGGAACAAATATAGAGAGGTTGTTAAATCATATCATAAATTAGTGATCAGGAGGAAGCAGTGTGTGTTTACTGCAGTGATTGGGTTACATTCACCATAACAAGACCAATGTTCCACATACTGCTACGTTTTTTTGTTGACATCCCAATTTAGTTAGTGCTATTTGGAGAACAAACCAGCCATGTAATGCACAATAAAAGTTAGAGTAATGATGTTTTTAGGCAATAAAGCCGATGGATGCGGCTGCTATTAAAGAGCTGCAGAATCAGTCTTATCAACGGGGAAATGCTACATTTTCCGAGGATGAGGAAATGAGGCAGTGAGTAAAACTAGCCATCAGATAGCGCGCCTCCTTAATTCTCTCATCCCCTGTTAAATAATATCATTATCATTGCTTAATGACGATGGTGCTGCAGCGTTCATGGAATAAGCCGATTAGGACGGAGACAAACAGCGAGGGGGCCAGGAAGCCCGGAGAGGCCATTTGCTACTTCAGACAGGGCAGATATACGGTGGCCATGAAGTGCAAGAGACAATAACACAACAGAATTAAACTACATAGAAGAGAAACACAACAATATGTAAGAAAACACAAGAAGTTATGTTAAAAACAATAAATGAGGACAAAGACAAACAAACAGGGGGTGAGGAAGCCCAAAAAAAACAGCCATTCAGAGAAACATAACAAGATGTAGGAAAATCCTAAAAACAAATCAATATCAAAAGAAAAAAATTAGGTAAAGACAAACAGCGAGGGGTCAGGAAGCCTGGAGAGGCCATTTGCTACCACAGACAGGGCAGTTGTATGGTGGCCAAGGAGTGCAAAAAAGAAAAACGCAACAGAATAATACAACATATTGGAGAAATACAACAATATGTCAGAAAACACAACCAAAAAGTTCTGATAAAAACACAAAATAAGGCCAGAGATTAACATAAAGGGGGCCAGAAAGCTAGAGAGGCCTTTAACTACTTATTACAGGGCAAATGTACAGAGGCCATCAAGTGCAAGAGAGAATAACACAACAAGATGAACCAACATATAAGTGAAACACGTCAATAAGAAAACAACCAACAAGTGATGATAAAAATAAAATTAACAAAAAGGATGAGATGAACATAAAGGGGGGCATTAAGCCATGAGAGGCCATTTGCTTCAACAGACAGGGCAGATGTACGGTGGCCATAAAGTGCAATACAACAGTAAAATAAACAACAATTTAGAGAAACGCAACAATATGTGAATGTTGCTAATTTGTAGTTGTGTTTTTTTTATATGCTGTTATAACTGCTTTACTTCTTTTTGATTTGTTGTTTCAATTTGATCTTCGTATGATGTGTAGTGTTTTCTAGTTGCTGTTGTTTTTGCGTTACATTTTTTACTTTGTTGTGTTTTTTTACAACGTTTTGTGAATTTGTAGTTGTGTTCAATAATACATTTTTTACAGCATGTTTTCTTTTTTTCTGACTTTTTATTTGTATTTATCTCTTTTATTTGTTGCTGTGGTTTTAATTAAGTTGATATTTTTACAGTTTGTTTTTATTTGCTGTTTCTAATTCACTTTATTTTGTTATATCTCTGTTGTAATTTTAGATTTCATTTTATTTGATACTTTCATGTGTAGTTGCCTTTTCTGGGTTGCTTCATATTTTCATGTTAATTTATTGTTCAGTTTTGTTGTTGTGATTTTATAGTTATTTACTGATTTTATTTGTGTTGTGTTAATTCATATGTTATGTTTTATTTTTGATTTATTTTCTAAGTTGCTATCATGCCTTTTGATTTATCTGTATTTTTCCATATTTAAGTGATTTTTTTCATTAATTTGTTGATTTTTTTATTTTTTAACGCCTTATTATTTTTTAAAATTTTGTTGTTCTCCTGTATTTGTTGTGTTCATTATTTATTTTTTCCCATGTGCCATTTTTAGATTTGCTGTTTTCCTTTCCCCTTTCTTGTTTCTTGTGTCTCTTTTTATATTTAACTACTAGTTGTTATTCTCTTTAATTTGAAGTTATGTGTTTTCTTATATTTTGTTGTGATTTTAGAGTTATTTATTGTTTCTAGTTGTGTTGTGTTTATTCATATGTTATGTTTTATTTTTGATTGGTTTTCTAAGTTGCTGTCATGCCTTTTGATTTGTGTGTATTTTCACTTTTTCAGTGATTATATTTTTTGTTCATTAATTTGTTGATTATTTGTTTTATTTTTGACATGTCTTATTGTTTTCTTTGTTTTTTTTTTGGTGTTCTTTTGTATTTGTTGTACTTATTTATCTTATATTTGCGCTTTTCTTTTATATTTTTATTGTGTTTCTTGTGTCTTTTTTATATTTAACTTCTGGTTATGTTTTTTTTATTTTGTTATTCTCTTTAGTTTGTAGTTATGTTTTCTTATTTGTTGTTGTGTTTTGAAATTCAGAGCTACAGAAAAAACAAGTGTGTCCCTCTCTCTTCCATTTATTATTTCCCTTTTTTTTCGTTACACCGGGTCAAAATGAAGTATTTGATTTCCTCTCCTCCCTCCTTCCCTCTCTCCTCTCCTCCCTCCCTCCCCCCTCCGCCCCTTCTCCTTTGTGCGGAGGTAATCGTAGATGCAAAGGGAAGGGGGCCGCGGGGCCCTTATCGGCCCATAACATCTGTTGGCGTGTCAGGTGATGAGATGGAGCGCTCGCGGCCTGCCGGCGGCCTGGACGGCTCCTTTAATGCAGAGAGGGGAGTGTGCAAACAAACAGCGGCTGATAGGGTCTATGCTTGTCACAATCGCTCAGGACCGTGATCTATCTTCCCCCTGCCTTCTCGCTCGCTCGCTCGCTTTCCTCCTCTCTGCCTCTCCGTCTCCATCTTACCCCTCTCCTGCTCGAGTGTTCTTCACTTTCCCCAAAGACCCTTCCTCCCACTCCCCTTTGCCACCCTGGTTTTATTTAAATGATCAATCCTCTGATTATTTGGTGTATTTAGACTTTCATGAAGGGAAATGTGATATTAGGAGCTCTGAGGTGAGGTGGCTTATTCCTAATGCCAGGTTTTGATGATGTTATCCAAACAAACAAGAAGAGATACAACTACAGATGTAATCATCATGGGAAGATGTTCGGTTTATTTACTGCAGCATATGCATAATACAAGCTCAGATGATGTGCCACAGGTTTGAAACTCATTTTATCACCATCCAGAACCCATTAGACCATATTTTAAGGTAAATAATGAACTGAAGCCTGATTTATACCTGCTGTAAACTATGCAGAATTAAGTCTACACCTGACCAGTAGGATCAGTTAAGAGGCAAAGGAGATATGACAGAGATATGAACGTGATAGTCTAATGTTCACTTTCCTCCACAATACTAATCAACACATACAGATGCAGCTGCTAGAATTTTCCTCTCCCAGCCAAATACCAGCCGACTTCCAGCCGTTCAGAGTCTAAATACTAGAGCTGGGCATTGTTAAGAAACTCACGATTCAATTTTGATTCTTTGCGATTCGATTCAGTATCGATTCAGTGAGAAGTAGAAATACACATAATTAGAGTACCTGTTGATGATTTTTAAGTTTTTATTTTGATGCCAATGTGAACATTTTTGAGCAATCAAACATCTGAAAATAAAAATTTGGACAATAATAACTCTTTTGTGCATATGGAGTGCAAAAGCAAAAAACATGACAGTTAATATTATAATTATGAATGTCCACTTGGTTTTTTAAATGTGTCGGGAATTGTCCTTTGAATACATTTTTTCACTCTTTTTTATGAGAAATAAAAGTAAACAATTCTGACAGGTATTTGTCATTATTATGTTATAAATGCTTAAAACAGTGTGTAATCACAACAAAAGAATAAAAACAGATTTGAACAGGATTCTCTTCATAAACAATGGTAAATGAACGTATAGAAATTTTCTGAGATGACCAAAAATAAACATCACCCATTTTACATAAACCCGAACATTTTTGTTTGTCTACAGCATTTAGTGTCCATGTTACAGCCTGTTATATTAGACCATGTCCAGGCGTTTTTTTACTGATGGTAGTCCCTGAAGCAGTTCCTGTCCAGCTGAAGACAAAGATCTTGACATTTCCTCTTTCAGTATTTCTAAAATTACTATTTATGGAATCCATAAAAAACGAACTATGATGAAAAAGATGATCAATGACAAAAAGAAAATAATTGGGAGGGGGAATACTGTAATGCATTGATGAATAGATATTTTTACCCACCCCGACTAAATACTTTTTTTTTGTTTCTTTTTGGTTTTTAATTTCTCTACATTTTCCATGCTGATTCAAATTTTTATTTATATAGCTAGTGCATCAAACTAGGGAAGTACTTCGCACATGTAATTCAAGAGACAGGTGCGAAAGAGCAAAAAAAGTCCATTTAAATGTGAAGATTGACTCACAGTTTAACTTGCAAGACAGGGAAACCTGATGAAGGTCTGAGAACAAAACGTTGCAAACAAAAACAATAATTTCTAGCAAGTAAGTCAGCGCGCAGGAGTCTATCTACACATTTATATATCTAGTAAAACATAAGTATGGGTTACATGTTTATTACATCATTCATGGATGTCATTTTAGCCACGAAGGTTGGCAGGTATTTGCACTTTCTTGTCAGGAACTTGCCAAGGAAACTGGGATAAATTTAAGTGGCTCCATCTGTAAATAAATATCAATAAAACACAGTCAGTGGTGCCCTTTGCTAACAAATTCCTACAAGTTTAAAAATGTATCTCTTGCAATTTTAGAAAAAAAAGTACAGAATAGCAACATCTATGTTTGTCCAAAGCTATGTCGATACCCTTCCACAAAATTTCACACAAAATGTGTATGTGTGTGCATTATTTTATTAAGCCATGCCGGGGCCTTCCTATAGAAGTAAACTGCAATAGTCTGTTAGTCCTGGTCGCTGAGGAAGGTTTCCTCGTGACCCTTGACTATGACCTTCACAAATCTGAAGACAGAGAGCAGAATCTCTGCATTTACCTTTACTGAGTTATTAACTATATGCAAGGGGGAACAATACTTTGGCCCATATTATCATACATTATTGCCTCTTATTATTAATATTTTTTTTATGTCTTATTTTGTCATGTGTCCAGAGCAGGGGTCGCCAACCTTTGTGGGCCTGAGAGCTAACCTAAGATGATAGAGGGGTTCCTGTTTGATTTAATGTGTCTAAGTGATATAAATTTGCATCATTCACCTCAAAAAAATATCATATTGTGCATTTAGAAGGCTATGTGAGACACTTAATGTTAACTTTTTACTTCAAATTTCAATAATTATTACTCATGGCTAAGAGATAATATGAGTATATTATACTGAAATGCATGTTTAATGATTTTATTTATGTAAAACTTAACTTATGTACAGCAGTTTTGTGATTTGTTTTTGTACAAGTGACACTGTGAGGGCTCTCGCTAGCAGCAGTGGTGATTAAGGTAAACTTTGACTCTGCACAGGACAAAGTTTCAAAGAAAAGAGCCAGTTTGAGGTGTCCAAGAGGCCTGACGTCAATATTGTTTGATATTTACCAGTACATACAGTAGTTACATAACAAAATTCTGATTCAAGTACCATGATGCTAACTTTAGCTTGCCATGTGTTAGCCTGATACAAACGGCTTATTTCAAGGCCAATCCAACAAACAACCCAGCACTGCCGGTCACTGAAATCCTATCACTTTAATTAAAAATATTACTTATCATAAAATTTCCTCAGATTTAGATACAAGCCTCAATTATGTCTTTTAGATTTCAAGACTACAACACCCCAACTCTCACAGTTAATACGGGTTCAAGCCTCTCAAGGGAAATCCATCTTCTTCAATCATTACTTAAATGTTTTCTTGATGATTACAGATGTGCGCAGAGCTGATCAGGTTGTTCTAATGTTTTTCTGGAGCCTGCACACAGAGCAGAAGGGAAGTCTGACAGTGAGATGTAGAAGATTAGATGGTTGGTGGTCTATCAGTGCAGACTTATTCTGTTATCAGGAGACATGCACGCTCAAAGAAAATGTTGGAGTCTTATCAACATGCTCATTTCCACAATCATCATCATCATCATTATATCCATCATCATCACTGCCTTTATTAACAGTTTTGGCATTGAGATAAAGAAAAGCATTAGGGACTTTATCATCATTACCAAGGCTGTACATTTTCTTATCATTTACCCAATCAGCAGGGGCAACCACACGCACCAAAATTTCATTACAAGAACCACGAGAGGTTCACTGACGTAGAAACAGACTTTTGTTTGCTGGTTCAAACCATCGTAGATATGAATAGAACAAACTGAGAGTGTCAGACTTTGTGTTGGAAGTAGACCAGTATGATACTGGACTGACCAGTACAGCAGTATTCACTCACTCATCCAAATCATTGAATTCAGGTTTTCCAATCACTTCCATGGCCAGAGGTGTATAAAATCAAGTATCTAGGCATGTAGGCTGCATTTACAAACAATTATAAAGAATGGGTTGCTCTCAGGAGCTCAGTGAATTCCAGGGTGGTACCGTGATAGGAGGCCACCTGAGCAGTAAGTCCAGTCATAAAATTTCCTCATTACTAAATATTCCATAGTCAACTGTTAGTGGTGTTAAAACAAAGTGGAAGAGATTGGGAACGACAGCAACTCAGCCACCAAGTAGTAGGCCACTACTACTTCCAACATGACTGCACACAGAAGGAAGAACTTGACTGGCCTGCACAGAGTTCTGACCTCAACCCGACAGAACACCTTTGGGATGATTAGAGCGGAGACTGTGAGCCAGGCCAACGATCAAAAGCTCCCATAAAAACTCCTTAACCTGTGAAAAGTCTTCCCAGAATAGTTGAAGCTGTTATAGCAGCAAAGGGGCTACATCATGTTAAACCCTCTGGATTAAGAATGGGATGTCACTCAAGTTCATATATGTGTAAAGGCAGACGAGCGGATACTTTTGGTACTATAGTGTAAGTAAATAAGTAGAGGAGGACAATAATCCAGACCTACGGCCAGTCTGTCGCTGCAGAAGCTGGTGGTGGGTGACTGCATTACGACTGAAGCAAAATATTGGACCTATACTGGAGGCCAAGGAATTTAACTCCCAAATGCAAAAGTAGCATTTTTAAAATATTGACTTCACAACAGGACTTTAGACAATCATTTATGATGTAATAGATTACTCTGCCACCCATTCAGAGGCAACAAAACTACTTAACTCCCCCACTACAGCTTCTTCACGTCAAAGCCATCAAGCCAAACCATCTTAACTGTGAAATTAACTGTAAGAAGGAGATTTTCTAAAACTTGGAGATGTTTATTTCTCCCTCTAACTTTCAAGGACTGGTACAAAAACACCTTTTTCAGTATTGATTTTCAGCATCCATTTCCCCCTCTTTTTTAAAATTAAATAAACAAAAGTAATAATAATAACATAAATAACGAAGATGGCTTACGCAGTATTCAAACAGAAAGAAGAAGTGGGTTTAGATTCAGATGTAGTTACTAAATTCTGTTTGTGTCAATCCATTTTGCCCAAATTTGGTCGTATTTAACTTTTTGACAGGCAGTAGGTTAATTTTTCCATTTTGTATCCCTCTAGAATTACTCCAAACCACTCCTCCAATGTAGGAGATGATGGATTCAACCATTTCACAATTCGATTAAAATTCTAAAACGTTAAAGTCATGTTTCCTGAGGCATCAAGTTTATTAATACAGAAGAAAATCTACTGCGATAATGTGGAGGCTTAACATTTTTAAGAAGGTATAAAAGGGAAAAAATCTGACCAAAACAGTTCTTAAGTCCATAATAAGAAGGTCCATTATGTCAAAAAATCAAAAAAGACTATTACTAAAATGAGCCATATATGTATACTCATACAAACTGAACTGAACTCCACCTTTGACCCCTGCGAGCACAGGCCTATGCTCTCCATCTCACCCTGAGTTAAACAGGATTCATCCCCCTGTCTGAGCACTTTATCCTGGGCCTATGTCAGCCCCTGCTGGACCGTACAGCTCCTTCTGAAGCTACACAACTATAATGTCATTGTCAGATGGCTTGTGGCAGAGAGATCAATAGTTAGTAATTCCTAGGCTGGGGGTCTGAGAGTCCTCACCCCGCTCTCTCTGTCCGTTCCCCCCTGAGCTAGGATGTCGTCTAATGGAGCAGGCCAGATCTAATCACTGCAGTAATTGAAGTTTACTTTGAAGCTTTCAATCTGGGAGAATATTTAAAGACAAAGCCACCATGAAACACTATCTACTGTCCCAGGCCTGATGTGATCTGGATCTAGTGGCCTCTTCAATAATAAATGAGCGTCTCAAACATACTTTTATCCTTCCCTTTCTTCACATTTGTGCATTAGATTTGACTTAACTCAGGAGTCAAGAGGTCTGACCAGCTTAGAGCTCCTTCAAGGCCAAAAAATAATGTGGATGTTGAAGCTGAGGTGATTTATGCTTCTGCAAATCCTTATTGTCTGTCAAGTCTGGGGAAAATGTGGCCGAATAATGAGTTACGAAGCACTTACTCAAATATTTCTAACTTATTTATGGCTGGTAGGGAAGTCACTGTTTCTGAGTTTCTTGTAAAAATAAAAAGAACATTTTGCAAAATAAAAAAAAAAAAAAGATCAATCGACAGCTTTCATGTGGCATCACTACCCCGGGAGGAAAAAAATTACAGGCTGTGGTGCTGTTTTTGTGTTTCATCTGTGTTATAACCTGCAAAATTTTCTTGGTGACAAGGAAGTCGCTTTTCAACTGGACGCACCAACTATAGGACCCAACGACACGCAAATAGCAGATCAATGCTGTAAGATGCACCCATAGGATGCCCCCTGATTGCACTATGCTACAATAACAGCGGCACAAACCACACTTCACTTAGATGTCTAGATCAAACTAAGACTGCCTTTAAACTGACGTAATTGTCCTATATTATGGTCTAAAACTAACATCAACAAATATCCTGAGATTATAAACAACATTATCATGTTGACGTCAGCTTATCAGCCCTGTTTGATTGCCAAGCAGCAGCGTTATCGATACACAATCATTGAAACTGCATCAAAATGTCCGTATGGCGAGACTTTTTTTTCCCGGTGGAAGTGTAAGGGGAAGTATTCTCCATTATAATCACTGAAGTGAGAGGTGCTGAGAATGTGAGGATTATGTAAAGTTGAGTCAAGTTTGGCTATCCTGACAACATGTTTCATTCATATAAAGAGGAAAAAAAGGAAGAAATCAGTCAAGGATAATCAAGACAGGGATAAAATTAAGAAAGGATAGGCAAACCAAAAGGCACACGTTTGAGGAAATAGGTCATACTATGAATTACTGTGCTTGATAAAATATTTAGATCATTATGTGATCTGTGAACTGGATTCTAACCATGCTAAGCTACCACCATTCATGTCAACACAATATCACACACCTTGTGTTTAAAACGAGTAATCACCCACTTTGTGTCAGTTTAAATTGTATAAATCTCTAAAGGCTGATGGGTAGTGTCACCAATTTTCACTATTTGGGGGTTCTGTAGCAAGTCCCATAAAAGACAACTACAAAGCGCTAGAACAATATTAATGGACAGATTTGTTTACACCATGTTTTATGGTATTTAGAGCTTTATTTCAAAGACAATCTTATTCTGACGCACCCAGGGAAAATCAAGTCATGCAGCAGCATTTGTATTCTGCTACCTTTTTCTTCTTCTTTCGCTACTTTCTTTTTTACACAAATGAAATGGAGAATACAAATTGCATTATTTGCTTATCCTTTATTATACAGTCTTATTTGGAAGTATTAAATGTGGCGATGTTGCCATTATTAGTAGATTTCTCTAGAGTTTTCAGCCAAACAAAATAAGTCGAATAACAGATATGCCTCAAAAATACACCTGCAACTCAACATGCCATATGAAAAACAGTTGTATTAATAACCATACTGTAACTCATTTTATAGAAATGGAAAATAAAAAAGCCAGTGCCACAGCTCCACAGAGTCTTAATTGTAGCCCTTGATGCTCATCACAAGACTGAAAGATCATTTACGTTCTAATATCACTCAAAATGTTGACATAGGCCCAACATAGGCGAGTACAGTCATTGCAAACATTACGTTTGCTTCGCAAGTTTGCTTAGAGTCACCATCTACAACAATCAATTATCTGACCATCGAAAATGCATCAAACTAGGAGAACAACCAACACAAAGGTAAGGGAAACAACAAAATATGGCAATAGCAATGTAGAATGAAGTTGCAAACATTCAGTGTTGAAAAATCAACCATGAGCAGATCTGTGAGTCAGGAATGAAACTACTAAAGCCAAAGCAACTTCACAAACACAGTGATTCAGCGAACAAGGTCAAGAGTAACGTTTCGTATTAAAGGAGCAGCACTTACCTTGACATACTCATAAAAGCAATGAGAAAGAGCATTTGAGAAAAAGACCCAAACTAAGATAGTTTCATTCTCTACAAGCAGACCTGGCTGTGAAACCAATGAAAGGACGTCAACCAAAAAGCCAGAAATCTCAAAGCCATCAGACATCACAGAGTTTTGGCACAGAACGTAGCTATCATATAGCAAACAAAGCAACAAGCTAATACAGAGCAGCAGAAACAAGCAATGAAACATCAATCTATCATTCAGACCATGGCCTGAAACGGCAGATCAATCAACATCCAAGATAAATTGTTCAATATCACAGTTAATTCAAGCTAAACAATTGCAGTACACCACAAAAACAAACAGCAACATCTATTGCTTTTAACAGCCATATTAAAGCAACAGCGATCAACAAACAGCAAACACATATTAGAAAAAGCAGCTCTTACCTTAACAAGAAATCAGCAATGCTCTCTTTGAACCCTGTTTTCTCAAATTTGAGTTTGAGGCCAATGTGTTATGCAGTATCCAAAAGGCTAGCATAAAACAACTGACAACAGAAGGAATCAAACTGCAGCATCACCATTAAAAGCTCATTATATTCACACATTTGATGACTCACAACCATACAATCAAAGGTTTCAAGGCAACACACTGCCCACAACAGATCATGGTAATGCTAATAATGCACAAAGCAAGCAAATCCATATGTTAGCTGCAAAACCATCAAAGCCTGGGCAGCATCATGGCACACAAGCACTGCAATACAAGACAGCAAGAGGAAAAACAACAACAAGTTCAGTCAAAGTAACTTAACATGGAAGCTGCCAGCAAGTGAGACGTCCATGAACAATGCAAAGCTATATCTGCAACATTAGAATTAGTGATAACCAATAAATATCCACCAAATTTACATTTTTGTGGCTAAATGTTGACCCTTTAAATTGGCAAATTTCAGTCGTATGTGTGGTTGCCATAATTACAATCAAGGTCGAAGATTGAAAGTGTTTTCTGATGCTGCTTTATTTTTTCTACAGTCAATTAGAGACATAAACCAAACAAAGAGGAATTAACTTGGTCATCATCTTTTTAAAAGTCAGCAGTAAGGTACAGGGTCACTTCCAAACAGCAAGACCAATAACTACCAAAACAACAGCATTCATCTCCAACATTGTGCCTTGAACAGTGAAGCAAACAAACACATCGTCAACCTTCAGTCTGAAAATTAAAATGTGCTAGCTAGCGTTGTTGCCAGGTCCACTTATTATAAGCAACTTTGGACTTGCGTTTTTTGAAAAGTTGCTTGTAAATATTGGCAATTGCAAGTTACATTTTTTTGTGCTTGTTCCAAAAGTCCATAATAAAGCTGTAGAGGATTAACATAAAACTTAGATAAAAGCCTGACAATGTCTGTTTGGTTACAAAAATCAAGGTTAGACAGACTGTTTAGTGATAAAGAAGTTATAAATAACAGAAACCCCTCCCTTCACCACTTCACCTCCAAACAGTACGTTGAATATGTAAACTAAGAGTCAAATAAGAAAAATGTCACTGTGAAACTGAAATGTGATGTAGATGAAAATTAAAACACACTTTATGTAGATTTTTTTTATGTACTGTAATATATCACATTTAAAGAAAAAAAAATTGCTGGAGGTCGCTTGCTTTTATCGACCTCGTTGCTTATTTCAGTAGAAAAACCTGGCAACACTGCAAGCTAGCAGACCAACCACCATCAGAGCAGCTTTAACATTTGCTAACCACACAAACATAGACATAATATACGTAGACAACTCATTGACTGACGCTGCCTATTGGAGCTGACGTATCAATCGGCCGCCATCTTGAATGGGTCTCCCATGCGGCCCCAGAGCGTTTATTTCTACTGAGGACGGTGTATTATGCCCAACTATAATAATCATAAGTCCCTGAATTTTTACCCGATTTTCACACGGTTTAGTTTGTTACAAATGACAGAGATGTTCTTATGATACAGGACGCTGCCACACATTAAAAATACTTGCTTTCATGCTGAATTATGTATTATGCTCTTTTTTTATTGTGCAATGAGACAGTACAGTGAGACAGACAGACAAACAACGAACAGCAACATTTGTGGTCATGTGAGTGTGTGCGTGTGCTAAGAATATGATTGGTGATTTTCACAGTTGCATTATTATCACAGAGAAAGATATGATTTTAATGGTGGTTAAGGGAATAATAATAATAATAATGACAGTAATGGTAATGGTAATAAATAACTATACAGTAGTAAAAATAATTAAAATAAATAAATAAATAATTAAAGAGTAATAAAAATAAACATTGGAGGGAGTATTAATGAGCAGATGAGGAACAACAACAGCATTAGCATCAAGTGATATGACGGTCGGGGAAGGGGGGGTGTCATTGCTGTGGCTGTGGTTGTAGGGACAGAAGATGTAAAAGGGCCAGTGAATATGTAGGTAAATAAATAAAATATAGTAAATATGGATAAAATGAAGTAAAGGAATGAAGAATAGATATATGAACAGGAGAAAAAAGGGAAAGGTATGTTGATAATAAAAACAATAATCACAATAATTACAATAATATAAGAAGGGGATCAAGAAAATAAATGAACAAATAGATGATGAGTAAGTAATCATGGTAATGATGGTAATGGTAATAGAAATAACAACAACAGTAATAATATTATTAATGATAAGAATAATAATAATAATGATGATAGTAATAATAGTAATAACAACAATAATAGTAATTCTTTTTAAATTTTATTTTACTTTATTTTTTAAATCATAATCGCTGTCAGTGTAGTATGTGTTAATTATGGGTGGGGTGTATTGTGTATTATCTGTTTGGCAAAGACAGATGGTTTGGCATATTAATAAATGTATAAATGAATTAATTGTATATGTTAATAAAGAAACAGTGTGATTGGTCATTTGAATTTATCTCTCTCACACACACATACACACACAATCATGACCCTTCTGTACACACCAATAACACAAGATTTTGTTTTATATATATATTTTTGTTTTTGTGTGCTGTGAGTGTATTCGATGTAACTATTTCAGGCACAGGCACATGTATGTGCGCCCACATGCAAACCAAACATCTCATTTAAATCCTGTTGACTTGCGTGTTAAACTTTAAATAAGTTTTTTACTCAGTTGTGTTGGAATAAAACTAAAACACGTGATCTGCTTCCAATACTGCGCCGTTTACTGTAACCTTAGGCTGCACAAAATACGGACATAAATGTGTTGACTCCAGTTGTTTCTGGTGCAAGACTGGAGTGAAGAGACCCATCCAATATGACGGCGACGCTGGATTACGCTCCAGCACGTAATGAGGCATCTACGTATATTATGTGTATGCACACAAACAGCACAAAAGCAGAACTAAGCTAACAACACAACACTGGCAGTGCTGTTTTCCCACCATCTTGGCCTCAAACTTGCGTTTCTGGCTCAGTTCTGAGCTAGCAACAGACAAACCATGAAGTCTAAGCATTAATGCTAATGCTCAAACATTAGGCTAGCATCACCAACCCCTAAATTATGGTCTCAGCCTCCAAACAAGCTAAGGAATGAAGGCCTCAAAATATTCAACATACTAAACCAAGCAGCAAAGCAGCATTACAAGTTAGCAAAGCAGTAAACGACAAAGCAAATTAGCTGCACTTTGACAAAGAGAACATCAGGCCCTTCATCATTAGCTTAACCAGCTCTTACCTTGTTGAAGAGAAGCATTCATCACATGAGGGTGGACTTCTGGGGTTCCAAACAGCCACCAGTTGAGAGGACATCAGGAAGAAAGAGTAGAAAAATCCTCTTCAGAGAAGTCTTGAAGTAATCCCTTCAGCCTCTTGGTGACTGGTTGATCGCTAGCTTACATGCTACACAGCAACAGTTCTTTCAACATTCATTGATTTCACACCAAAAAAGAGCAAACTGCAGGCAGCATCCATGGACAGGTAACAAACAAAATTGGTGAACCAGAGGGAGGGGCTTCAGGAGTTTAAAATGGCCGCCTAAAGGTGGTTGAGGGTGAGTTCAATGGCCCAATCCCAATGTCCACACTCACACACTCACTGTGCAAAGTCCTTGAGGGGTTAGGGCTGTCCCACTGTCAAATCACAAAGTGCGTGAGGGATCTCTCGCTGACTTTTTGAGCCCTTCATGCACCCTTTCTTTAAGTGGGCATCTCTGCAGACTTAGCGAGAGGGAATTACCCATAGTTCATTGCATTGTGAAATGAGCGAATTAATAAACAAAAAACATGGAGGGTGGAATCAGTGCTGACGCCACCAAGAAGATGTTCTCGTGTAGGTAAATTATATATAAAACAGCCTTCGCCAATGACGGAAATGGGGGTATAAGCAAGGCATATGTGTTTTTATCTCTCATCAAGCTCATCAATGCCCTTTGTGGGAGATCGTTGTTCATTAAAATGCAGTTTGGTAAGAGAAAGAAAGAGATTGGATATTTCTCCAATTTTAGCAGTACTGCACTGGTTTCCTCAAGTGGTCTATAAGGAGTTAATTAAAGTTCTGTCACTGTTAAATGCATGGATTGACCCCCCTTTTCTGCATAAACAGGGACTGAACAGCAAACCCTGGAGTTTGTTCAACTAAGAGCAAAACATGAGAAAAATGCCTCAGCTAAAGGTTTTGAGGGAGTGTTCAACTTTCATATATGACATGCGAGTTTATAATTAATTGGCAATGCAATATACAGAGAGACTGTAAACCCAGTCATAAGTAAGTGTGTGGGAGTGTTATAAAGAAAAAGTACAGGGTGAACCATTTTAATCAGTTATTGTCTGATGAATAGGCTACTAGGCCACATAGAGGCTTTTTCCCTCTCTGTACACTTATGAACATTCATGAATAATTTGGAACCAGTTCTGATCAGTAATACTTTATCCAAAAATGTGACACGCTA